>CM070876.1:120166809-120766809 GCA_036365515.1 Torymus aiolomorphi | reverse complement strand
GTCTGGGCGATCCAGAAGTTTAGGCCATATATAGAGGGCTATCACTTCCTGGTCGTCACAGATCACAGCAGCTTGCGATGGCTGCACAGCCTCCACAGTCCTACGGGGAGACTGGCGAGATGGGCTCTCGAGTCACAGGGCCACTCCTTCGACGTCGAGCACAGAAAGGGAGCTCTAAATCACGTGCCCGACGCGTTGTCGCGCATGTACGAGGATGAAGACGACCTCAAGGTGTACGCGAGTACCTGGGCGGCTGGTACCGAGGACGAGTGGTATCAGTCGTGGTTAGACGAGGTGAGAAACGATCCTACGACCCATCCTCGATGGAAAGTGGTAGGGGGTCGTCTATTCTACTTCATCGCAGACGAAGTAGTAGAGGCAGCGGTCGCCGACGACGAGGCTTGGAAGCTCGTCGTGCCGCGCGAGCAGCGGCGAGAGGTGCTGCGCGAGTCACATGAGGACGCGACCGCCGGGCATCAAGGCCGAGAGAATACTTACTCTCGAGCCGCCTGCATGTACTACCGGCCGAAGATGTACGAGGCAGTACGCCGGTACGTGAAACGGTGCCGTGTTTGTCAACAGACAAAGGCTGAACAACGACCACCGGCGGGATTGATGGGCCAGCGAGTGATAGAACGGCCGTGGCAGGTAGTCGCTGGAGACGTGACCGGGCCGTTCGTCAAGAGCAGACACGGATACGAGTATATCTTGGTGTTAGAAGATCTGTTCACTCGCTGGGTGGAGTGTATACCTATCCGCAAGGCCAACGCTAGGACTATATTGAAAGAATTCAAGGAAAGAATAGTCCTGCGCTTTGGCACTCCCGAGGTATTCTTGTCCGATAACGGCACGAAGTTCAAGAATAAAGCCGTGGACGAATACCTCGAGGGGATCGGCGTCTATCACTCGACGACGCCGCCGTATCATCCCCAGGCGAACCCTGTAGAAAGGGTAAACAGGACGTTGAAAACGCGCCTGACTGCGTTTGTCGAGAATTCGCACGCCGAGTGGGACGAGAAGCTGCCAGAGTTAGCATTTTCATTGAATAATGCTGTACACTCGGCCACCGGCGTGACGTCGGCAGTGTTAAACTACGGCAGGCAGCCGATGCCGCCTGCGACGACGCGACGCGCGCAAGAGCGCGCCGCACTTGAACAACGAGAGACAGAGGCTAGAGACTCGTGGCTAGAGAGGCTGAGAGACTTAGAGCCAGTAAAGGAACAGGCCGCGAGAAAGGCGGCAGAAGAGCACCAGCGTCAGGCGACGTACTACAACGCGCGCCGGAGGGAGGTCAAGTACAGGGTCGGTGACCTAGTTATGAAAAGGAACCGAATACTCTCCTCGGCAGCACAAGGCATTTCTGCGAAACTAGCACCGAAGTACACCGGCCCGCTGAAGGTGATTGAGATTACGGGCACTAACACGGTAAAGGTCGTCGATGAGCACGGCAAAAGTGAAGAGGTGCTGCACGTCTCTCATCTAAAGCCTCTCAACGACACGGCGGAGTCATCGGACGTCTCCGTCGCCGAAGAAGACGACATCGAAGAGCCACAACCACCGAGGGAACCGACAAGCGACCTGGTGACGCGCGACCCACCGGAAGTCGGCGGAGCGCCGCCGAGCGCGACACAATCGGTAGAGAAACGTCCACCGGGGCGGCCGCGAAAAACGGTTCGCGTCGAGGTTCGTGCGAGATCGAAGGAGGCGCCCGAAGCCCCAAAACAGAACCTCGGGACGGGAAAGCCCCGAGGAAGGCCAAAAGGCTCCAAGAACCGAATGGAGCCAACGGCGGAACGGAGGGTTTCGCCGTGGTCGACGCGCGCGCAAAGACTAGCAGCGAGACGGAGGGGACAAGAGCGACTCTGAATAACCTGAACACTTGTTTTGCTTATTCCGCTTACAGATGGCTGAGAGATCCCTCGCCACTCCCCAGAAGGATGCCGACGTCGGGGCCAGCCTGAGCCAGGAGGCGATGGTTCGAGGGGTCCTGCGCGCCCTCGAACAACTGGGATTCACGGAACCCGTCCGCCGCCAGTCGGTGGGGATAGAGGAGTTGGAGGAGTCGGCGAGCCCGCCGATCCTTCCTAGCCTCTCTGCCGCGGCTCTGCCGGCATTCGTGCTGCGTCGACCCAGGGAGGTCGACACCATCTGCGCTGGAAGCGCATCAGCGACGGCCCCGGCTGGGGCCGCCGCAATCGAGGCGGGGGAGCTCCCCGCCGCCCCAACGGCAGCCATGGAGTCGGCGCCGGTCGACCCCAGGCCACCAACGATGGCGGAGCGCTGGTCGGTGATCGAACGGCAATTCGAGGAGGCACACGCCGCCAGACGCCAGGCTCGATCCATCGAGGACGAGGCCCTAGCCTCCTGGGACCGCTACCTCGAGGATTTCCACTGCGGCCGGGAGATCGCAGGCGTCTGGGCCTCGAGGGTACAGTACCTCCACGAGGAGCGTACCCTCATCGCCGGAGCCAAGAGGGCGAGAGAAGAGCGGCGCGAGGCCGAAAGAGAGGCCAGGCGCGCGGGAGAAGAGAGCCGCGTCGCCGCTCACGAGGCCAGATTGGCTCTGCGACGCGCAGAGGAAGCGAAGCTGCGGGAGCAAGAGGCCACCCGCCGCGTTCGGGGGGCCGAGGCTGCAGTGCAGTCAACAGGACCACCGCGGTCTCGCCGGCGCTGCTACCACTGCGGCTGTTGGGGAGTTTCCGTAGACAAAAACTGTCCCAACGCCGCCGTACACGACCCGAGCCGGCCGTGGTTCAAGCACCAGTACGAGTGACCACGACCGACTCTGAAGCACCGCCACCACGGGTGTACGCCCCCTCTTCGGGGATAAATAAAGAGAGGGGTTAGCCCCGATATTTTTCTATGCATCTTGTTGTTCTTTTCTTTATGCCTCACCCAGCCACCCTTCGCCGGTAACGACGCGCTGCCGTGAAGGTAAGCGAGGAATCAGAGCGAACTCTCCCGAGGCATAGTTCGCGTCTGGTCGGGGGGTGTAACGGGCAGCGCGGAATAATATTTCACGCGACGATATTCCGTGGGATAATATTTCGCGAGGCAGAGTCGCGGGGAAAAGCGTCGAGGCAAGCGCGAGTCCGCAGCAACCTTGACCGAGGAGGGGCGCGTGTCGAGAGAGAGAATTTCGGCAGTTCGGGAGAGTCGAGTGCCCGAAGCAGTTCAGTCCGTTTTTGGGAGTTTTTCCAGAGAGTGAGAAAAGGAGGGCACGAGAGTGAGAGTGTCGAGAGTGTGCACGGGAGACAAGGCGTGAGACGGTGCTCCTGCAGCCGACGTGCTGCAGCGTACGGGCACCGCTGCAAGCAGGGCAGCTCGGGGAAGCGAGAGAGAGCGAGAGAGAGGAGAGGAACAAGACGGAGCGCAGCCAAGGCCAGCCCGAACCATCTCGCCGGCGCCTGGGAGATAGAGAGAGAGAGGAGAAGCTGAGTGCGAGGTAAGCCTGGCCAGGCCGCGAGCGCGCGAGCGAGCATCGGCTTCCGTCGAGGACGCGGGAGCCCGGAAAGCCGCTGCCGGTGCGTAAGGTCCGCCACGCGGGCGAGCACGGCGATCGCGCGCGGCGATCGGCGTCCGTCGGCGCGTGACCGAGTTGCGTGCGTGTGTTCGTGTGTGCGCGTCGGCGCACACACACGGCACTGATAGCTGCGAGCGCGGACGCACTACGCACGAGTGTAACTGAACGTTTGTAACTTCTAATGCCTTCGGGGCAATAAACCGTCTTTGTTTTACATAATTGCGCATTGAGTTGAGTCGAGTCATTTGCGCGAGTTCCCTCCCCCATTTCAGGTGCTCGGCGAAGAGGATACCGCCGCCTCCGCGGGTGCGCGTGCGACGACACGCGCGCAGAGCTGAGCGGCCGGGAGGACACGCTCGAAGAAACCGCGACGACGAAGTCGCGGGTTGTAGCGCAGGTAGGTGCGCGGCGGCCGCCGGTAAGAGGAGCCGACGGCAGCCGACGGACTAGAGCAGCGAGTGTAGCGACGGCGCGGGTCTGCACGAGAGTGCTCGCGCTTACACCCAGTGCTGCGCCGTTCATCGGCAATTCCGCCTTGTGCGACGGCATATAGCCGGCGCTTTAGGTGCACTAAGCACCCCGTCATCCATCCAGTTGTCAATTGAGAGTGGTTCAGAATTTTGTGAAGAAATGGTAGGATCATGTATCTGTTTATTACTTTTTGTCTTTTTAACTTTCGCAGCATCTGTATGTTCAGTATTCTTAGCTTTATTTTTTGATTTATTTTTAGGAATTTCAACTGAAATCGACTCTGTTGTATTATTGAGTGCATCAAAATCACAGATATATTGATCAGGCGTCTAAAATCAACGAGATTATCACCAGAATGATCATCAGAATGATCATCAAGATAATCAGTTTTATTTTTAGAGATGGGTGAATGTTTTTTTGTTCCTCTCGTTTTTTTTGATTTTGCTGAAATATTAAAATATATATTTACATAGTAAAATTTTTGTTTTTGTAGGAATAACAAATTTTTTTTTTCTACTTTTACAGTATGTCTATATAATAGTATCTATATAATGTGTGTGTGTGTGTGTGCATGCATGCGTGCGTGCGTGCGTGCGTGCGTGCGTGCGTGTATGTGCGTATGTGTGTGTGTCTGTGTGTATGTGTGTGTGTGTATGTGTGTGTGTGTGTGTGTGTGTGTTTCAAACCTCCAAGCGTACCTGTTAACTAGAGAGATATATATATATATATATATATATATATGCGAATCTCCAAGGGTACCTGTTAACTAGATTTCTCAGTCTGAGAAACTAAAGGTTGCTGCATTGATTCAAGCATCACTTGCACGTACTTTTAAAAGTAAACAATTATTTAAACAGTAATAAAGTTGCATAGGTTCACAGTAATCTATATGAATAGTACCTACACCTACTACGCTAATTGATTTTGATGATCAAGTAAGACTGCAATTATGCTTCTTTTCCAAAATCCTTATTATATAAAATTTGTAGGATTATACCTTTAAATTTAACAGAACTGGATAAAATTGGTGAAGAACATTCAGCACTTTGTTGCTGTTCGTGCTCTTTCTGAATTTTCTCTTTTTTATTTTTTTTATGATTTTATCTTCAGAACTTGATTGTTGTTTTGAACTTTTAATAGTTTTAGTTTGTTTTGTGGGTATATTTTTGTTTGCTCTATCTTTTCTACGTTTTTCGCTTCTTCATTAAGTGAATTGATTGATTTATCTGCAATATCAATACCCGATTCAATCATCTTTACTAATTTTTTTGCTTCATCATAGTTGTCTAAAATAAATAAGTTAATTTGTAAGAAATATTATATTTGATCGAATTTAAATTATATAAAAGTTATATTTTAATTATCTATTGTAAAACAGCTTCTTATTTATGACAATTCCTTAACTCCCTTACCTATGTAGCGATATATCTCCTCTATATGATCCCAGACTTCCAGGTATCATCAGGCTCACTATGACGATAAATTACCTTCAATATTTTAGTATCAAGGAGCGCGGGGGCGCTCCGAAGGCAAGTATAGAAGAAGCCTGAGGGCCGACCGCGCTACATATACATTGAAATGGATGCCCGAGAAATTGAAATATTTATTGCATCTTTCAATCGCTTTTATATTCACCCAAATTAAAATAACAACATGCTATTTTGTTATACTATGTTGTACAAAAAGTTTCATGTAAAAAGATGTTCTCATATTAGAGACATTAAATAGTCAAAAATTTTATGTCTGGTTTCCGATTCTAAAATTTCTCCATGTTTCTCCATAAGATTCATATACTACACATTTTTCTTCCGACCGTACATACTATAGCATTTTTGTCCGACCACATGTACTAATATAATGAATGAATGGCGATTGGCAATGACAGAACAGAGAGAGAGAGAGAGAGAGAGAGAGAGAGAGAGAGAGAGAGAGAGAGAGAGAGAGCGCCAGAGTATATGTATAGGTTAGAAATAGTAGTATATAGTAGTTTTGTCTTCATATTTGACAAGACGAATAGAGGACTTGGATGTCAATGAAGAAATGACAGCTTCCTTGCTTTCATTGAATAACACATAAAACATATATTTATATTGACAACAAATAGATCATGATTAAATAGTTTGTAGCATAGAAGAGTTTGCAAATGCTGTACTTGTGTTGTAGAAATATTTTTTGTTTTTGTAGCCCTTGATGTAAATACAAGTTTATATACTAACTACAAGATTTGTGTATATCGACAACAAAAACAATCAGATGAGTATTATTTATTTACAAAATTTAAAGTCTCTGTTAGAAATGAACATTGACACTTTGTGTTGATTTTTTTATATTTTTTTTCAGATGTATGATTCACCTATTTATGAGTAGTTAGTATAACAAAATAAAAACCGCTGCCAATTCATTGGCCCGTAGCTTCCTCAACCGTAATTTGTTGATTCCTTTAATTAATTTTTAATAACAAAATTTATAATTTTTTAAAAAATTTATTGCATAATTATAATTAAATTCATTTATGAATATTAAAAATTGTTAATTTTTAAATATATTTATTTATTTATTATTTATTTATATCAAATTTATATAAATTTTGAGCTGATAAATAAAGTTATCATTTGAAATAGAAGTAAAATATCTATATTTTATAATTAAAAAAAATTTATAGCTATCATTGTTCTTTTGTTATTAACAAAACGTGTTTTTTAAAAAGTTCATAACTCACAAATAAATTATAATAATGCAGAATATAATGCATTCATAATGCATAATTCATAATTATAATAGATTATAATAGATATAATTTTTAAACATTTTAATTCATTTTGTTACACATCATTGGAGTTATGAGTTTTTAAAAAAAAACACGTTTTTGTTTTTGATGATAACTAAAGAACCGTGATAGATAGAAAATTAATTTTTTTTAGAAAATATAGGCATTTTAATTCTCTTTCGAATGCCACCCACCCCATTCAGATACATAGAGCCGTTCTCGAGAAATTACGATTTTAAAAAAATGTCAAAAAATTTTTAACCTCAAATATCTCTGAAATTTATGGACCAATCATTTTGCCCAAAGAACTCGACCGAGAACTATAAAAAATCTACTTCTAGAAGGAATTTTGAAGCCATTAAGTCAATTTTACTCTTGTAATCATTGGACATACAAAACTGATTTTTTTCATTTTTCAATTTTTTACTCAAAATCTAGCCTACAGAATGTATTCAAATTTTAACAGATTATAGATATTTATATTCTGTATTATCATGATTTTTCTCAAAAAAATTGACCTTTAAGTTTATGAGTTATAAGCTTCTAAAGAAAAAACACGTTTTTGTTAATAACAAGAGAACCGTGATAGCTAGAAACTTTTTTTTTTAGAAAATATAGGTATTTAATTCTCTTTCAGATTTAATTACCCATCAGATTCGAATAACTCGATCCTATCATTAAAAAAAATCAAAAAACAGTTTTGAGAAAATCGAAATTTGAAAAAAACAAAAACGCATCGCCCCAATCAAAAAACGGATTTTTGACCCGCCATCACGCAAAAAAAAATAAAAAAAATGAGACCTGTCCGGTCAAAATCGACCGAGTAGAAGCTGAGATCACACACACACATATACATCCATACAGAGATTTTTCAAAAACCATGTATTTTGATTCCTAACACCTCGGAACACAATTATAACATGTTTTTACAACAACTCAAAAATTTACTATTACAAAGCTTCCTCTAGGAGGAAGCAATTGTGACTACAATAACCTGAAAATATCGTATGGTATTTTTATTTTTTAAATATAATAGAATTAGGTAAAAAAACAGATATTATTAATTTTAATCACCTGATGGCATGGCATGTTCATACCTGTATACATAGATAAGTATTATAAATATTATGTAAAAAAATAAATATAACTTAAAAAAAAATAAAAAAATAGATACTTTGTGAAAATTTTTTTCATTTTCAGATTATAGAAAATTCTCACAGACTTTGACCTCTGGAACAGATTCTTATCGAAGGAGCAGCACCAGTAGTAATGCCAGTAACTTCTCATTACATCGGCAACGTCTTCATAAGCTACAAGTAATACAATTAGACAGACTTTTAGGAGGTGAAATAGAAACAGGATCAATTACAGGAATCTTTGGAGAATTTAGAACTGGAAAATCACAGCTTTGTCACACTTTAGCTGTTAACTGCCAACTAGCTGTTGATATGGAACATGCAGAGGCTAAGTGCATATACATATAATACTGAAGGTAATTTAAGACCTGAAAGATTAAATGCTGTAGCTAAAAGGTGTAACATGAATGGGGATAGTGTACTTGACAATGTTGCAACTGCCCGTGCATACAACTCTGACCACCAAACTCAGCTTTTGATAAAAACCAGTGCTATATGATGTCAGAATCTAGATATGGGATACTGATAGTAGACAGTGCTACATCATTATACAGGACAGATTTTGCTGGAAGAGGAGGATTGGCAGCTCGCCAAATCCGTTTAGCTAGGTTTCTTCGATTATTTCTTAGAATAGCTGGTGAATTTTTTTGAAGACTTATGGAATAATCTCAACCTGTGCTTTTCTCGAGTGATTGGAATCTCACTGATAAAAAATAACGTAGTGATCTATCTACCCAATACAAATATTATTGTATTCTTAAAAAGTGATCAGTGTTCATAAATATAATATAATTATAGTGAATTCAGTGCAAAACACCAATTAAAAGATTATGCAAAATGAAGATTAAAATACAGAAAAAAACAAAAATGATGTGTTATTGTTGTGAAAATTTCAACAAATAAAAGTGCTCAGTTAATCTAATTTTATAATTTTCTCACGGTGGGAGACGTCAAAATGTTTCAGAGGAATTCTCTGTAAATATTTTTCTACACAAGATTCAGATAATTATTTCAAAAAGTACACAAGAATATTAAGGAAGCTTTTGTTCTCAGTAAGTCTTAGTTCATAAACTGATTGTTTTTAATTTTACAAGATGTGTGGCAATCATGATTTATGAAATTAAGATGTTTTATATTTTCTACTATAAAAGAATATCGAGAAAGCTTTTTTCCCCCAATGATTCTTAGTTCATAAACTTTTGGTTTTAATTTTGCAAGATGTGTCTGATAGATTATTAATTCAAGTGGTTTCTAGTGAAAACTTCAACGAATCCAAGTGTTGAAAATAATATAATTAGTGATTGGGTTATGGTGAGGGGCGCCAAATGTTTCAGAGGAGCCATCTGTTCTGTGAATATACAGTACATGAAACCATAATATAAATTACTGTAATGGCTACTTTTTGAATCTGCAACCAATATTTTAACTTGCTAGCTAATTGTGATGCAGTAGTATGATTATTAGATATAGTACCCTTGCAAGCCTTTGATATTTATTTGAAATATTTTGGAGCCATATTTAAGAAGCATTCATCTACTTCAAGAAATTTAGTCAATGTCTGTGCGAAGATGTCAGTGTTTTGAATTCGTACATGCAAGGATCTATTTTGAAGGTTTTTTTACTTTTTGTGGAAAGCGATTGTATATCAGATAAGTTTAAACGTTTCTTTTCGTTTTTAACATGTTCTTTTTTAAAGAGAATTGTTGCTTTGTGTATTGTTTGTTATGTTTCCGACTAGTGGATCTCTTGAAGATATTAAAATTCTACATGTTTTTAGCCAGAAAAATAAATATAACTTAAAAAAAATAAAAAATAGATACTTTGTGAAAATTTTTTTCATTTTCAGATTATAGAATTCTCTCAGACTTTAACCTCTGGAACCGATTCTTATCGAAGGAGCAGTACCAGTAGTAATGCCAGTAACTTCTCATTACATCGGCAAAGTCTTCATAGGCTACAAGTAATACAATTGGACAGACTTTTAGGAGGTGAAATAGAAACAGGATATATTACAGAAATCTTTGGAGAATTTAGAACTGGAAAATCACGGCTTTGTCACACTTTAGCTGTTAACTGCCAACTACCTGTTGATATGGAAGATGCAGAGGCTAAATGCATATACATATGATACTGAAGGTACTTTAAGACCTGAAAGATTAAATGCTGTAGCTGAAAGGTATAACATCAGTGGGGATAGTGTACTTGACAATGTTGCAACTGCCCGTGCATATAACTCTGACCACCAAACTCAGCTTTTGATAAAAACCAGTGCTATGATGTCAAAATCTAGATATGGGCTACTGATAGTAGACTGCATTATACAGGACAGATTTTCCTGGAAGAGGAGAATTGGCAGCTCTCCATATCCGTTTAGCCAGGTTTCTTCGTTTATTTCTTAGAATAGCTGGTGAATTTTTTGAAGACTCATGGAATAAGCTCAGCCTGTGCTTTTCTCGAGTAATTGGAATCTCACTGATAAAAAATAACGTAGTGATCTATCTACCCGATACAAATATTATTGTATTCTTAAAAAGTGATCAGTGTTCATAAATATAATATAATTATAGTGAATTCAGTGCAAAACATCAATTAAAAGATTATGCAAAATGAAGATTAAAATACAGAAAAAAACAAAAATGATGTGTTATTGTTGTGAAAATTTCAACAAATAAAAGTACTCAGTTAATCTAATTTTATAATTTTCTCACGGTGGGAGACGTCAAAATGTTTCAGAGGAGTTCTCTGTAAATATTTTTCTACACAAGATTCAGATAATTATTTCAAAAAGTATACAAGAATGTTAAGAAAGCTTTTGTTCTCAGTAATTCTCAGTTCATAAACTGATTGTTTTTAATTTTACAAGATGTGTGGCAATCATGGGTTATTAATTTAAGTAGTGTCAATCAATAATTATTTCAAGATGTTTTATATTTTCTACTATTTTTAAAGCAGCCAACAAGACGTTCTGTACAAGAATAATATACTAACAAATTTTATATTGAAAGAACTACAGAATCTTTGAAAAATGTTTTCTCTAAAAAGAAAGCATTAACATTTTTTTATAAAAATATTTTTTGATTTATATATTTATCTAAATTAAAATAGAAATAACTTTAGAATGTGCAATAGAAGGCTAGAGGTAAATTTTAGCACAAATTTAATAATGGAATAATAATTTGTCAAAAAAAAACAAGAGAAAATGGATGCATAAGAGTGTTTTGTGAAAAAACTTAGTATCAGGTGCTGTTATGTAAGGGTAATTAACTCGGCAAACTTTGAGCTTTGCATTTTGTAGAGGCTAGAGGATTAGGTGATTTCAGAGAAATAGATGCGAAAGAGTAGTTTTTAAAAAACTTTGTACCGCCTGCTGCTATGGAAATGGCAGTTGACATGAGAACTCAACTTCTCAGCCAACTTTGAGCTTCGAGTTTTATAAAAGCAAGAGAATCAGGTGATACAGAGATTTGAATTGTAATTCTGAGAACTTGTACTTTTTTCTTTTATTCCTTGCGATAGCTACAAAGAAAAAATATATTATTGTTATCTTTTTTAACAACTTTAAATTCTCTGTTGAAATACTAATAAAAGTTTAATGTTTTTATCGAAACAATCTTACTCTCAACAACTGTTCAACTCTCTACAAAGAACTTGATCGAATAATTCCTATAAAAACATTTTCTATTTCTCACAAAACTGATTTTTACTCTTAGCAGTAATTATTCACATTTTTAAATTATCTCTTTATCTCTTTACAATATTTGTTTGTATGTATTTGCTATGAAAATGTTTTCTTTTTCTTACAAAAATCATTTTTCTTATCTGTAGTATTCCTCATTAAATTAAAGTCGAGTACTTTCAATAACAGAATCATTTCTGTAAATTATTCATTATTATATTTTCTCTACAAAATATCTCCAAAAATGGTCCATCAGTACATCTTCTAAAAAATCCATTAATAAATTATTTTACAAAACGTCTACAATCCTTTACAAACTTTTGCAAGCAACGAGAAATTCTTTTCCAAAACCCTTACAATCACTTTACAAAAACTTTTACAAACTATAAGAATTTTTTCGTAAACCATAAGAATTATTTTCCAAAACCTATACAATATCCTAAAAAATTATTTACGTTTTATTTTATGAAAAGGAATTCTACAAATAAATAATAAATTTTTGCGTTCTAAAGTCGAAATAAATTTCTTTCACGCGGATACTGAAAGTCAAACCCAAAAAAGTTGTGAAATCAATTAAAGTATAGTTTTATACTTAACAAACATTCAATAAGCACTCTCTACAAATGGTAATAATTTTTTTCATGACTGTACAAATAATAATATTGTCAATAAAACTTTCTACGAAACTATAAAATAAGGCAAGTATAGAAGTTTTTTCTGTATAATCTATAAAATAATATTTATGATTTTTTGAAAGAAATCAAATAAATACTAGTAAAAAAGTCTTTTACTTCTTTGAGTCAATGTATGCTCAACAAATTATATGTAAGTACTGTAACGGGTGCAGGCAATAAAGGCGAAAGAGCCGCGTGTACCGCGCCGCGAGGTTTGAATCGCGCGCGCTTGCACGTACAGCGGCTCGCTGCGCGCCAAGCGGGACGCGCGGGAGGCAGAGCAAGAAGAAGAAGAAGACGCCGCCGTGGCGCTCCGAAGGGACGCCGCGGCCATTGATGGGCAGTCTAGTCCTGTAGCGCAACAGGTGCGCACGTGCTCTCCCGCCTTACCAGTGCCGTGCTTCGGAGTGCCCCGCCAGTGCCGCATCCCGCCCTGCGGAATAGCCCTCTGCGCCTCCGATCCGCCGCCAGCCCCGCAGCGACGCATCACCGGCTGCCTTCGCCGGCCGGGCCACTCCACCACCCGAAAAGTGAGAGGAGGAGAGAGAGAAAGAGGCGGCAGCCGAGGCTCGAGAAGCCACGAGGCCCGACGCCTCGCAGCGAGGAGGCGAGAGCGCGGGAGCGTGAGAGAGAGAGAGAGAGGGACAGACCTCGAGCGACGCGCTGGCCAGCGCCAAAGTAAGTGTGCGCTTCTTTTGTATTTTTGCCGCGTAGGTTTTGCGTGCGAGCGGCCACGCGTAAGAAGTGTTACACGGCTATCCGACGCCGCCTGCGTAGAGGCAAGCGGCCTCGTGTGCGAGAGCGCGGCGGCCATTTTGTGGCGTCTCGCGGCGCGGTGACGCCGGCCGTGCGACCGGCCGGCTCCGCGTAAGTCTCGGCCTGCGCGTTCGTTTTGTAGGAGATGTTCGGGCTCCGCGCCCCTTAGCGCGATTCCTTTCGACCAATAAACCTTCTTTATTTTACTTTTTCATTATTCGTGTCGAGTCTGTCATTTCGCGAGTAACCGTTCCCTATCTCCCCGAATACCGCCCTCTACCTTTTCAGCAGCTGCAGCTAGCCGGAGGCTTCACCTCCTAGAGGAGCAACGTCAACGGGGAAATTGTAAGTGAAAGTCGCTCAGGTTAACCTGAGCGACGTTGTACGGGAACACCGGCGAGAGTAGGTCAAGCTAGTGCATATCTAGCCGCCGGTGAATTGTGCGCCGAAGTCAGCGGCAGCGGCAGAGCGCAGCGCCGGGTCTAGTAGAAGGCGGCCTAAGTTTTCTACAGCGAAAGCCGGGCGCGCTTGTTCTGAGCCTGCGCCAACGCGCTCCGGCCGGCCGACGGGTCCGTCTACAACGGCGCGCTGCTCTGGGCGTAGTAGACACCCGTATATCGCCTGGCGCATCCCAGAGAGGGATTAATACCCTCTTTTAAATTCACCCCGTTACAGTACATTCAAATTGTTCACTGCAAATCAAACAAACGAAAGTTGTGAAATCAATTATTGATAGTCAAGTAATGCAAACCATTCTCCGAAAAACTGTATGACTATAATGTTCTCAGAAATGTATTCAAATTTCTTCATTCTTCTATACAAATTAAACACAAGAAAGTACTGAAATCAATTAATTGTAGTCAAGTACCGGCCATAAGAACTTTTCGTACCTCGCATGTAAAATTACATTTTACGCCCACGTTGTAACTTCAAAATTATTCAGCCAGTGGGCATAAAGCACTACACTAACGTCCAAGAAGCCCAATAGCTCACACACTCCTACAAAACTTTATAGTACTTACGTACCTTACGCCCGTGTGGGCGAAAATTATTTTAATTATATAACTATAATGCCTTCTTTTTTTTGTAAAATTCATAAAAAATTTTTCAGGTATTTACAAAAAGTCAAAGCCTACATAAAAAAATTACATAGTTACCGACGCATCACTATTTTTCATTATTCCTCCTCAATTTTGAACTTTCTATAATATTACGCATCTTGGAAGGACAAGAGAAGTCTAGAGCTGCCCTAGCAGGGTTGGTCCTCCGACCTCCCGTACATACTTGGCGGGCCCGACGGTTTGCAGTTCAAGGTGTAAGGCATGATCATTTTCATATAAATATTCATATGTTTAAAGATCAGATAAAATGTATAAATGGGTAGTTACTTCCACAAATTAACTACTGATCTATGAATCTATCACTTTGTCTTTAAATAGAAAGTACACAACATCACAAAAACCACGTGAAAATATCATATGATCCCATCTCATATGAGATCCTCATATGAGATCCCATAATACATAAAATTGCATCACATATATGATCTCACACGAGATATGCGCTGTCTGAAATTCTTATATGAGGTCTTATATGATATTTACACGGGGGAAAAGGATATAAGATATGTTGTTTATAAAACGGTTAGTAAAATGTAAAGGACTTTCGAGCAGGCTATAAATTTATATGAATTTTTTATTTTATTCTCGTTTAAAAAAGACGGACACAAGGAAAAATATGCTCGATAATGAAATATAAATCATTATTCTGCACACGTACGGATATGTTGTACTTAACGGCATCAATTAAGAATTAGAGCCAACGTAATTATTTGTGGTGGACTTATAGGTATAAATACTGTTAATGAATTCATGTAAAAATTTAGTATTCTACATTTAAGTAGCCCACGTGACTGCAAACCGTCGGGCCCGCCAAGTATGTACGGGAGGTCGGAGGACCAACCCTGCTAGGGCAGCTCTAGACTTCTCTTGTCCTTCCAAGATGCGTAATATTATAGAAAGTTCAAAATTGAGGAGGAATAATGAAAAATAGTGATGTGTTGGTAACTATGTAATTTTTTTATATAGGCTTTGACTTTTTGTAAATACCTGAAAAAATTCTTATGAATTTTAGAAAAAAAAAGAAGGCATTATAGTTATATAATTAAAATAATTTTCGCCCACACGGGCGTAAGGTACGTAAGTACTATAAAGTTTTGTAGGAGTGTGTGAGCTATTGGGCTTCTTGGGCGTTAGTGTAGTGCTTTATGCCCGCTGGCTGAATAATTTTGAAGTTACAACGTGGGTGTAAAATGTAATTTTACATGCGAGGTACGAAATGTTCTTATGGCCGATACTTGACTACAATTAATTGATTTCAGTACTTTCTTGTGTATAATTTGTATAGAAGAATGAAGAAATTTGAATACATTTCTGAGAACATTATAGTCATACAGTTTTTCGGAGAATGGTTTGCATTACTTGACTATCAATAATTGATTTCACAACTTTCGTTTGTTTGATTTGCAGTGAACAATTTGAATGTACTTACATATAATTTGTTGAGCATACATTGACTCAAAGAAGTAAAAGACTTTTTTACTAGTATTTATTTGATTTCTTTTAAAAAATCATAAATATTATTTTATAGATTATACAGAAAAAACTTCTATACTTGCCTTATTTTATACTTTCGTAGAAAGTTTTATTGACAATATTATTATTTGTACAGTCATGAAAAAAATTATTACCCTTTGTAGAGAGTGCTTATTGAATAGATGAGATTAGAATAAATAAAAGGACTAGAGACAAATTGTGTTGTTAGAATATATTTAAAAAATTAGTTTTTTAAAGAACGTGTTGATTGTTTTGAAAAAATATTTAAGCTCTCATTAAAGTTTTTGGTATAGAGGTAGAGAGAGAGGGGAAGAAAGAGAGGGTGGAAGAGTTTAGCAAATTATCCATACTTGGCAAATGATGTCATATCTTTTTTATTTATCCATGATTTTGAAACCACCACCATTTATTTTTAATTTTTATTACAGCAAATATTTTTTCTTTGCTGTCGATGTTTATAAATGTTCTCTTTCCCTTCTGTATTATTCCATAAGCACAATGTTTTATATACCTCGAGCACAATGGTTGGAATTAGAACTTGACAGGTTTGAAATTTTTCACTAATATGATGAAAAAACAAATGCACGGAACAATATGGAAAAGATCAAAATAATGGATCATTATGAAACTATATATATTTGAACGTCAAGAGAATTTTATTAAAATAAAGCTACCTTTTAATATTGGTGTAAGGAATAAAAATAGATATTAAGTCAATGCCCTTTTTTATGAATAAATAATTATTAATATTAATTTTATTTTATTAAAATGAATAATTGTACAATTATTAATTTGGTTTTACAATTAACAATTAACGTTTTTTTATTAATTATAATAAAACTAATGATACGTCACAACTATATAAGAAAATAGAGAAATGTTTAATATAAAAGATTCTGCAGATAAATGTAAAATATTATGGTAAATATTGTAATTATTATTTGAAAATAGGCACTGTAAATGAATGTAATTTTAAAAGTGTTTGACGGATACCGAAGCACATATATTTCTATATGGTATTTTATTACTCTAATTAAATTTTGTTTAATTTATTTAAAAAGCTATAGAGTATCTATACAAATTTTAAGCTGAAATTACCGCTTCCAATTTTTACTATATATTTTTGTAAACGTCTCTCCGCACTTGTTCATTATATTCACTATATAGTATCTAAAAGTAAGCAAAAGTATTAGAATCGAATTGTAACCGATTAGGTCAAATGCGAATATATATAACAGCCGCAGAATTAAGTATATATATACTGCCACACAAACCAAGTAGAATAAGAAACGACCGTTTTCATTGATTATCACTTTTATTTATATTTTCTTATATTTTCTTATTTTTAATCAAATTCACCATCAACGTAAAATATTAGATTATTTTACTTTATTCCCTCATATGCGGGACTTAAAAATACTTTATTCCCTGCATCTCCACTATAATGGCTACTTTATAGCCTGAAAAGCGGGATTTTTTATTCCCGCGAAACGGAGTAAAATTTTTTAATTCAGCCAAATGGGGAGCCATCAGCGTGAAAATATTATCATGAATATTATATGAGATCTCGTGATATGAGATTGTTAGTATAATCTCACAAATTTCTCATATGAGATCTCGTATAGATTTATTTCTTAATTTTTTTATTTTTAGTCGAATTCATTTTGATAGGTCTTTTCTCAATACTTTTTTTTCCTTCTTATCATTATAATCTTTTCCTTTTTTAATTGGTGGGTATAATTCGAATGTTTCTGACGCTGAGAATCGTTTTAGTTCTAATCGTTTAGTGTCTGATATCAATTTAACCCAATGGTATGACAGAGTTCCAGGCACAGTTTTTGCTGATTCTAATCGTTGTTTTAATTTTTGTCTAGTTTCTAAATATTTATCTTTTGATGAAAAAACAAAAAATATTTTCAAAATATTTAGTTGCCCACTCGTAAAGATTTTGTGGCGTCAATATATAATTGTCGGATACTTTCCGCAAACTTGCTCGCCTAGCATTGCTTTTGACGGAATCACCTATTCCATCAAATGCATTTTTCCCGTGAGCAGTTGCATGAAAGTGCCACTCAGCTTCAACAGAAAAATCTTCATAGTGATGAACAAGATTCTGGAAGTTATGTTTATTCTTAAAATGTTGCACTGCTCCATCAGTAAAATAAATGACTTTTTTAACAAAATCAAAAGATTTTTTAAGGTAATTAATTATAATTTCTTGGATTAAGTAAACGGCTATGGCATCATGAATTAAATTGTCTGAAAAAATTACCATGCTTTTGTGTTCAATTTTGGAATCTGATTCTCTATAGTAAATGACTATTATCGCCAAACTGCATTGATTATTGTTATAGTGGAAAGCTTGTGCTGCGTCTTGTGCAATAAAAGCGTAGTTTTCTGAAAAATCTAGGGAAATTAAAAATTCTCCTTTACATAAGGATTCTTTCAAGATTTTAAAATAAGATGCCTGTTGTTTGGAGATGAAAGAATGAGTTGTGAAGCCCGGAAATAAGTGGAAATAAATAGTAATTGGTTTTATGTATGTTTATTATATAAAATACAATAATTTATTTACCAATACAATCTGCTGGCTTCTGGTAGATCGATGCGTTGTAATTTTACTTACAATTCTTTTTCTATAATTGTTCTTTACGTTTAGAATTTACACTTGCTTCTATAAATTTACTATAAATAACTTATAAAATCTGCTTGCTACATAAGTAAGGCTTACGATTACAATTTCAATAATTTATAAGATCTGCTTGCTAGATGAGTAAGGCTTACGATTTCAACTTGACTCGAATGTCGTCTGAGTTTGACGGAGCTCTCCAGGTTTCTTGTATGCTGTGACTGATTCGCGTGACACACATCACTTCTTTTATAATACAAAATAATTAGGTTAAAGATGAGCCCGGTGACGTATCGAATTCATCTTTTGACAACTTTTGTATTACAAGTTTTCTGGGTCGTCGTACTTACGAAATGCTGAGCATTGCAAAGTGTGGCCTTTCGACTGCCGCGGAGTTCGGTGGCTTGGATTCTAGCTCGACCGTATGTTAAAAACTGCATGCGTTGTCTTCCTGAGTGGGTGAATCTATACGTCACAAGGTCGCATAAGCAGAACGCTGCGTAGTATTAAGTTGCATTCTCGCTTTTATGTATCAGGAAATATCTGATACTAATTATGCTTTTTCTTTAAAATGAGAATACGTCTCCGGACGTAACAGAGTATTGAGTTTATGCAAAAGAGAAAAAAATATGTCTATAAATGATGAATTAGAAACAGTTTGAGTTTGTAATGTCGATTGCCATAAGTAAGTTGTTTGCCATACCTGAAATTTAATTTCATTAAGGGGGTGCCATAGTCGTACCGTTACCGACCGAGAAATTGACACAGTTTCAAGCTCATTAAAAATAAAATACGTAAAATCACAAAAAAACAAGAGAACACTTCGCTGCGGTTTTGAACGTTCTATCACCTAGTAAAAGTTTGAAGTCGAAATATTAAGTGGTTTTTGCAAAAACTTTGAACAAAACAAAAATCGGTTTCGTTCAAAGTTTTTGCAAAAACAACTTGATATTTCGACTCCAAACTTTTACTGGATGATAGAACGTTCAAAACCGCAGCGAAGTGTTTTCTTGATTTTTTGTAATTCGACGTATTTTATTTTTAATCAGCTTGAAACTGTGTGAATTGCTCGGTCGGTAATGGTAGGACTATGGAACCCCGTTAACGTCAGAGTTCTCGAGAAATAATTCTAAATCTTTTTTTAGTGATTCAACACCAGGACAGTTAGAGCACTCATTTAACACTTTGTTGTTGAATTTTTACATATTATTTGAGCATTCTTGCATTACATACAATTCTTGTAAGTATTCATTTTATCAAAAACGCCTACTGAGTTTCTTAAGCCAGCTAACAAAAGTTTGACATTTTGGTGGTAGACGCTTACACAAACTGAATGAGTGCCACTAACACCGGCTAAAACGCAATGTTGAGAACGATATTCCGCAAATTTAGTGAAACCAATTTTCGAATTGGGATACATTTCTTTATATTTTATATATAGTTCTCTCAGATTATACAAAACAAGTCTTTTCTGCATGTAGTTTTTTGATCCATCTTCATTTTTTATGCACTTACTATCTTTGTAGCCTGGCATAATTCTACTGTTATCATCACTTTCATAAAACAGTTTTACTTGATCTACAGTATCTCTTGATAATTTTTTATTTCCTCTTTTGTCAACTAAAAGAGACTTATCATTATCTAGTAATTTAGATTTAGTAGCCAGCCGACGAGAAGAATTTGAAAATTCAGCAATTTTAGGAGAGCTTCAACTCTTTAGAAGTAATTGCATGAGGTTCAATTTTTCTTTTTTTGTTACATTTTCATCATTAAACAATTTTTTCAAATTAGAAATTATTTCATAACAATCATTTATCGAAACTTTATTTTCGTCTTTACTCTTGGCAATAAATTGTATCCTGCATGAATCACATATTTTATCTCTATTTTTCAAAAACGGAAAACGTGTCTTCATTTCTACTGAAACTAATCTCAGATTATGTGAATGTTTTGTTTCATTGTAAGGATTAAAACAACGATGACAATTCATGATAAATAGGAGTATCAAAAAATAATTGTAATAATAATTTTATTAATTATTTCTAGAAATACAATGAGGAAGAATACATTTTTCAATGGGCTTTACTTTGAAGTCGCTTCTTTGGGTATGGAGAGCAGATCTGTTAAATCCCTCTAGCGATGAAAAAACGAATGAAAATTGCACACATCCGCGTGTAGCACTGTTAAGTCTTGAGTGTCGAGGAATCTACTCTTATATGTGTATTGAAATTTGTATGGTTTATCTTCAAATTATATTTGAATGATATATATATATATATATATATATATATATATATATATATATATATATATATATATATATATATATAATATTTTCAATTGATATTTGATTTATATTACCTTTATTGTGGGCGTAGGCTCTCGTAAATAATAAACAGCTGATTAGTTAGATGCACTATTTATTGAATGATATAAGTTTTATAAATAAGACTATGCGATATACAACTTATTAACTTTGTTGAACAATATATAATACCGATAGATTATTGATTTTATAGATATAAGAAATTCTCTTCGTAATTGAATGTAGGGTATTTGACCCGTATTAAATATTCGCTACTCCTTTTGTCGACTGGAGTTGTACGGAGTTCGCGATCTGTTCACGATTACTGATTTGTGTGTTGAGAGTCGCCGTATTTATTAAGCGGTTAATTTGGGTTAAAGATGATTTTGACGCTGAGTCAAAATCATCTTTTTAAACAAATTTAGTAAACATTTAAATATCATCATTTCGATTTCACATTTAAAAGTGCTGATTCTAAACAAAGTTGCGATGAGCGGTTGGTTTCACAAGGTCAGTGGCTCGCTACGTCACGCTGGCTGTTGCGTAGCCGAAATTGGTGTATACTATTAAAAATCGCACTCGCATCGTTTTGTGGGTCAAAGAAATGAATATTGAGATTTAATAACGTCATTAAACATATACGACATATACGACATTTGTATGTCAGAAAATTACTGGTGATAAATATGCATTGTTAAATTGAATTTAGAGATACGTCACAGACGTAATACTTCCCCCCTTAGATTGTTGAATATCGTAGAGATTCAACAAGTATAATAATAGTTAGCCATCAGTAATTTTCTGTTACAATAATTTCAAATTACAACAACGTCTTTCATAAAATGTTTTGAGAAATTTTTAAATAATTTCAATATGGTTTGTTTAAAATTGTGGTTCATTTCCTAGAAGGATGTTTACAATTTCCTTGTGTTGCAATTTTTTCTCTATACTAGTTGATACGTGGGTGTCAATAAATTGGCAATCACATAATTTTGTGGATCAAGAAATTACTGATGAGAATATGAATAGCAAATGTAATTTATAGGGATACGTCACGGACGTAACACCTTCCCCCTTAGACTGTTGAATATCGTAGAGATTCAACAATCATAGGAATAGTTGAACCATCAGTAATTTCTTGTTACAAAAGGTTCAATAATACTAACAATTCAAATAATAAAAACAATATTAAAAATTCATATCATTAAATGCACAATAAAAATTTTTTGAAACTCCGTCCGAGAAGTTCGATTTCTCGCACGTTGCGTTAAACGATGCGTGCAAAAATCTCACTTCTCGCACGTCGTGTCAAAAAATACGGTTCGACACTTGTGTGACAAGTTGATTTTCTCCTCGTGTGACCTTTTCACCCTCGCTTCGCTCGGGTGCAAACAGACACACGAGGGGAAAATCAAATCCTCGCACTAGTATCGAAATGTACTATTTTCACACTTCGTGCGCAAAGCGTCCACTTTGCACACGCTCGGCGAAAACCGTGCTCGCAAAATCGAGCTTTGCACACGTCGTATAAAAAAATAGTGTTCGATACACGAGTGAGAAAGTGATTTTATCCTCGTGTGGCCTTTTCACCCTCGCTTCGCTCGGGAGCAAACGTCCACACGAGGATAAAATCACTTTTTCGTACTTGTATCGAAAATAACTATATATATATATAAACAATAACAAAAACAATAATAAAAATTCAATAAATTTAAACAAAATTTCGTATCGTCTATAAATTTCTATAAAGTAAATCATTTATTTTGTTCCTAACACTAGACTACACTTAACCTACGGTTTTAATTTTATATAACAATTGATTAATAAAACGTTGTATAGAGATATATAATATCTTGTTTGAACATCGCATTTCGACAATTAAATTATTTTATTACGCTAATGTATAATAAATTTTATTTTGCTGGTTTTACATAAATTAAAGTCATTGATTAACTGAGTTTAGAAATAATGTGTGTATTAAATAATTTTGTAATAAATAAAATGTGAGAAGAAATATAGGGAATGATTCAAGTGATCATTTACTTCCCTCCCTGCTGAGATATTTGGCAAAAGATATATTTTTTTCTTTCTTTAAGTAGAATAATATTAAAGGGATTTTGATATTATTATAACAGAATTATTTTAACAATCATATTATAATTATTTCCAAAAGAAAAATACAATTTGTGTGGGTTTTTTTTTTCGTAAAAAAGGAATGGAAATAACTCAAAATGATTTTGATAAATTTTGACTTGTTATCGCTTTTATGCATCATTGTATTTTACCTTCGTTTGAAAATTTTCAGCCATATCAAAAGTTCATTTTAGAACTTAATCTTTTTCTGCCATAGGTAGCATTCACGTGTTTGCTTTAAAGAATACGCAATCTGTTAGAGTAGAAAAATATTTTACATACTCAATTCGATGCAGAATAGTGTATCTTATAGGATGATCATGTTAAGATATGTCTGAACTGATCACTTCCAATACATATATTCTATTTAATCTTAGCAATGTGAACATAGCTACCTAGACAATTTTTCCTGTTCTTAAACTCTTTAAAAAATTTTATGAGTGCGAACAATTGTTTTGTTTTTTAGGCAAATACAGTTTAATTTTGCATAAAATTATAGTCAAATTATTTTTTTTTATCTTATGTGAAAAGGTTTGGGAATGTTTTTATATCTTTTCCTTTTGGATTAGTTCTATATTTTCTTATAAAATCATAAGTTATTAAATTGATCCCTCTAAAATTCTTCTACTTTGTGACTAAAATTTCTGTTAAATAATTTTTTTATTATTTAATAACACATCATTTTTACAAATAAAATTTTTGCTTGTTTCATTATTGCAGAACGAAAATTGAGATATTTTAATATGTAATCATAATGATTTTGTTTGTTGTTCTATATATTTCAAATTATCAACGATATTATTATTAGTTGTAGTATTGTTTCTAAAATTTATCATGTATGAAAATATTCTCATAATTTCCTTATTTAAACTTATCTTATTTCGATCACGTCTTTCTAAAATTATTATCTTACTTAGGGAATATAGTTGCTTTTCACAAAATACTGATAAGTTGATACGAACAATGAATGATAAGTGATTCTAATTTTAAATTGTATATTTGATAAAATCTAGATCACCTTAGGTTTATATACTAGTTGACCAAGAAGTAGGATGATTTTGCTTCATATGAAAAATTGGGCTGCAATGATGCTATTTATGCAATGATGCTATTCCCTGTTGCTGTATTAAAAATTTTGAAAAATTAGTAGAGGTTATAATAAATTTTGAGTATGCTGTCCATATCCTAAAACAAAAATGTTGTATTATTATTTGTTATTATCTTTGCTTGTTGATATTATTTTGTTCCAATAGCATTGCGAATTCTTGTGTTGATCCCTTTCAACTTGTTCATATTTGGTTTTTTAATTGGCCATGTTTTGTCCCCACTTTTGAAAATTTTCATGATTTTGAATTTATTGTAGCAATCTTTAGATTTCAATTTTAATCTTGTATTTTTTACAAATTCATTAAAATATTCTTTATAATTAGATATCCCTTTTAGTTTTCTGACGTATTTATTTGATTTTACTTTGATAGGATAGTTAAAAACTAACTGCAATTGGTGTCCTTTATTAGGATTTGTATTTAGATTGATTATTACGCTATGATCTTGATTATCCAAGCTTTCTTTAAGTTGACTTTTATTTTCTAGATGTTTTTGAAGTTCTTGATTTTCAAACATATATTTTGATTGATTTTCATTTTCAAAAACTACCTTATTATTATTTAATAAGTTTTTCACATTTTTTGTATCATTTAATAAAGAATCTTCGGAATATATTAATCCTACATTCTCTTTTAACAGATTTTCAAATGGCTTTTGTTCAAATTTAGTTTTAATTTGAACATATTCGGAATCAGATGACTCGGCTAAACCAGAAATTTCGAATAAAATGTCCTTAAGATCATCATAAAAAGTTACTGTTTCCAATGAATTATTATTTTTTTCATTATTCTCATTTGAATTTTCATTCTTTTGGTTATTTATATCACATTCAATTAAGTTAATTTCATCATCATCCTCATAAGTTTCCATATTAGATTCATTGAAATTCATTTTATCATTAGTCTCATAATGTTTTACAGTAGATTTAATAAAATCACTTAAATTTGTTTCCATAATATTTTCAATTTCACGATTATTTTTACAAATTTCGTTAAAGTCTAGAAAATTAATTTCGTTAGTATTTTCATGATGTTTTATAATTATATTATTAACTTTTGGTTCAGCAGTGATTTCATTCATTTTTATAAGAGGTTCGACAATTAAATTGGTTTCTTCATCATTATTAATTATTTTAGATTCCTTTATGATATTAATTTCCTGTTTATTTTCCGTAATTAGTTTCTTTTCATCGTATATTTCAATATTAGTTGCATTAATTTTATTTTTCTGTATTTTGAAATCGTTAATTGATTCTTTTATTATATTATTATGCGATTCAACAGTATTATTATTCGGATATTGTTTGAGTGACTCACATTCTTCAATTTTACCCAAATCATTAAAAACCTTTAAAAATAAAGTTTTGTTGAGAATGTGATACATATATAGTGTACAGTGTTGAGGTTCCCCTGCCTCCCCACTACGTGTACGTGAGAGAGTCACGTGTTATGCGAGAGCCGCGAGCGAGCGACGCTGTCGCGAGCCCCGAGTCACTCTGTCTCCAGCCCGCGCCGAGAATGGTTATTCCTTTGTATCATTAGTCTTAAGGTTTCTAATAAACTATATTATTTAAATCAATGGTTGTGTCTTCATTTAACATGGTAGCAGAGGTCCGTGGTTTCGATCCAACGGATAGCCTATAGCAACCTTCGGGGAGTTATAGGGTATTTCAAGTGCCTGCATCAAGACGGCGGACACCGATGAAGAGAAAAACTCCGAGCACGAAGGAACGCTCAAGACAAAGGAAGAAGACACAACACCGAAGGTCAAGCAAGAGAAAGATTCCGTACACGAAGGAACGTTCGAGAATAAACAAGAAGACAAAATGGCAGGACGGTGTGATATTACGATTCCAGTATTTGATGGAGAAGACTACAGTATGTGGAAAAAACGAATAAGTATGTACTTGAAATTCAAGAAGTGTGATGTAGTGATTACAAGAGAAAAAATCACTGCAGATAAGGACTATTGGGACGAAAAAGATTTAAAAGCAGTAAATCATATATACAGCGCAATCTTAAATAAGCAACTGGAGTTTGTGTGCGAGGAAGAAACAGCCTACAAAATTGTGAAAAAGTTGGATAGTATGTATCTAAAGGAATCAACAGCGTTACAAATAGTCTACAGGAATAGACTGGAGAAATTGAAGTTAAGAAACTATAGTAACTCAGAGGCATTTTTCAGTGATTTTGAAAGAGCGGTAAATGAATTAAAAGGCGCGGGTGCTAAAATAAGAACGAAAAATTGAATTATAAGCTCAACACATTGCCAGAGTCATATAGCTACATAGGAGATTTAATTGATACATTGAAAGAAGAGGAACAAACGGCTGAATATGTCAGAAACAAAATAAAATTAGCTGAAATGAAAAATCACAAGGAGCATAACGAGAGAAGTACAAATGCATTTGTCGCCAAGAAGAGTCAAAGAGAAGGATGCTACAAATGTGGAAAATTTGGGCATTTCGCACGAGAATGCCAAGATGGAGGACAAGCAGGTAGCAACGGCAACTCAGGGAGAGGATCAACACGCGGTCGCAGCCGAGGAAGAGCCGGAAGAGGCCATTACGGCAGAGGACGCGGAAAATTCCATGGACAACAAGGAACCAGCACGAGCGAACAGAGCGGCGAAGGTGCAAGCGCATGGATAGCGACGACACACGCTGCGTACACAAACGAAACAAACAGGTCAGGTATGAGCGAGATAGAGTGGATACTCGATAGGGGATGTTCTGATCATATTGTAAATAACGATAATTATTTTGAAAAATGTATTAGCTTAAAAGAACCGGTAAATATTTATCTCGGTGATAATAGAGCTATAAAAGCTACAAAGATAGGAACTCTATCTCTTTATTTTGTCACCTTCGGGAAGCAAAATAAAGTTAATATTAATAATGTTTATTTTGCTAAGGAAATGAATGCTAATTTAATAAGTGTTGGAAAATTAACGAATAATAGTAATACGGTAATTTTGAAAGGGAAAATTGCAAAGATTATAGATAGTACTAATAAATTAACTGCAATAGCATTTAAATTTAATGATACATATAAGATGAAAAGTAAATTGGCAAGGAATATAAGTTGTGTAAATAGTGCCGAACAGAATAATAACATGAGTCAAAAGGAAAGATGGCATAGAGTGTTAGGTCATGTAAATTTTAGATATTTGGATACGATATGTAAACAGCGGTTATTAACGGGCGTTCCAAATGAACTTGAATCTGAATTTATGAAATGTAAAACTTGTATTGAAAATAAGATGCATAACTTGCCATTTACTAATAATAGAACAAAGGCGAAAGATATATTAGAAATTATACATATGGATGTATGCGGTCCCTTTAAAACTACTGGGTTTAGAGGAGAAAAATATTTCGTTTCTTTTATTGATGATTATAGTAAAATAGCTAAAGTTTATTGCATAAAGACTAAAGAGGAAGTTTTTGATTGTTTATTTCAATTTGTAAATGAAACTGAAAATTTAACCAGAAAAAGAATAAAAATATTGAGATGTGATAACGGGAAAGAATACTTAAATAATCGGTTTTATAAATTTGCCAAAGAAAAGGGTATTATTATTAATAATTGTCCGACGTATGTGCACGAATTAATCGGCACAGCTGAAAGATTTAATAGAACGATAATGGATAAAGCGCGATGTTTACGATCAGAGGCAAAAGTACACAAATGCTACTGGCCAGAAATAATATGTGCCGCGACGTATTTGAAAAATCGTACGTTAGCAAATACGATTGAAAGAAAAACACCTTATGAAATATTTTTTAGAAAGAGACCAAATGTCGAACATTTACGTTTGTACGGGAGTAAAGTTTTTGTAAGAAAACCGGAACAAAAAAGATTGTCTAAATGGGATCAAAAAGCTGAAATGGGAATATTGTTAGGTTATAGTGACGTAGGCTATAGAGTACTTATAAATAATAAAATAATTGTTGCAAGGCATGTGGATATTATAGAAAGAGATGTTAAATACATTGGTATTGATTATAAAGATAATATAATTGATAACGATGATAGTACAGAAAGTGATGCAAGTACAAACGATGATTTATCGGATAATGTCTTCGAAAACGCGAATGAATCCGAAGAGCAACAAGGTAAAGTAAAAGAAAAGAATATTTTATGGTTACATCAACCTTTGGGGAAATGTAAAGATACAGAAAACACAACATTGAAAGTTCCGCGAAAATCTACGCGTGATAGGAAAAGTCCTGTAAGATACCCAGAAAAGGAAAGCTATAATATTTATGTAAGATACTGTAGAGTAGATACGCCTTGTACATTTGAGGAGGCGATGAATAGTAAAGATAGTAAAAATTGGCAAGAAGCCATGAATAAAGAAATCGAGTGTATTAATAAAAATAAAACATGGAAATTAGTTGATAGAGTAGAAAATAGAAAAGTACTAGATGTGAAATGGGTTTATACACGTAAGTCAGATAATAGATATAAGTCTAGACTAGTTGTAAGAGGCTTTCAGCAAACTGATGTAATTGATGATATATACGCTCCAGTAGCTAAGAATCAAACATTAAAAATACTTCTTTCATACTGTTGTCAAAATAGATTAATAATAGAGCAAATGGATGTTGAAACTGCATTTCTAAATGGCAAAGTGACTACAGAGGTATATGTTAATCAACCTAAAGGTTATGAAGATGGCACGAAAAGAGTGTTAAAATTATATAAAGCTTTGTATGGATTAAGAGAAAGCCCAAGAGATTGGTATGAATGCTTTGACGAGTATGTAACAAAAATAGGTTTCAAGAAAAATAATGTAGAATTGTGTTTATATGTTCTCGATGAAGGAGACAATATTATTTACCTACTAATCTATGTAGATGATCTGTTAATTTGCGGAAAAGATAAGTTGAAAATTCAAAAGATTAAAAAATTATTGTCAGATAGATTTAAAATGAAAGATTTAGGCGAAATAAAAGAATATCTTGGAATTCAAGTAGATTATGATTATAATAAAAATGAAATAAAATTATATCAGAAAAAATATATAGAAGAACTGTCGGAGAAATATAATATAACAAACAGTAAATTGTATAATACTCCTATGGAGACGAACTTAAAACTTGAAAAGGCTGAAGAATGTAAATCTGATATAAAATACAGAAATTTAATTGGCGCAATATTATACATAAGTTCTGGTACACGACCAGACATAAGTTTTAGCGTGAATTACTTAAGCAGGTACCAAAATTGTTACAATGAGACGTATTATAAATATGCTCTACGGGTATTAAAATATCTATATCAAACTAAAGAATTAAAATTATGTTATAAAAGAAATGAAAACATAAACCGAATGGAATGTTATGTAGATACTGATTGGGCAGGTGATTGTACTGATAGAAAATCAACTTCAGGCTATGCGATTATTATGTATGGGAATGTGATTGACTGGAAATCGTGGAAACAAAAATGTGTAACGAAAGCGTCAACGTATGCAGAGTATATTGCACTATCCGAAGTAGTGAGTGAACAGAAGTATATGAAAGAATTATTAAAAGCGTTTAACATAAAGTTAAATGAACAAGTAAAAATATATGAAGACAATACAAGCACGATAAGTATAGCGAAATTCGGTAATTTTACGAAAAATTCTAAACATATTGAGATTCATTACCACTATGTACACGAGAGCATTAAGAACAAAAGAAATTGAAATTGTTAAAGTCGACTCAAACGAAAATATTGCGGATATTTTTACAAAGGCGCTATGTAAAGAAAAATATATTAAATTCAGAGAATTGTTAAATCTAAAATGAGAATAATGAAACTGTACAATATAAATGTAAGGAGGCGTGTTGAGAATGTGATACATATATAGTGTACAGTGTTGAGGTTCCCCTGCCTCCCCACTACGTGTACGTGAGAGTCACGTGTTATGCGAAAGCTGCGAGCGAGCGACGCTGTCACGAGCCCCGAGTCACTCTGTCTCCAGCCCGCGCCGAGAATGGTTATTTTTTTGTATCATTAGTCTTAAGGTTTCTAATAAACTATATTATTTAAACCAATGGTTGTGCCTTCATTTAACAAGTTTTCGCCTCTTCACAATTCGATGCGTCGTGATCTTTGTCTGAGCAAATTTCACACGAAATTATTTTTTTCGTAGCTCTGCAGTAAGGCGACAAGCAGGTTTTGGCTGAGTGATCCATGATTACCCATCGATAACAACCATGTTCTAATTTGATTCTAAGAGAACATTGCATAACTGTATGTCCTATGTTTTAACAATACTGGCAATGAGTTAAATTACTTTTATTGAACTTACATACATTTATAGTGTGTCCCTGTTTATTACACAGATTACATTCAAGTTTCATTTTATTGTTGACTGAATCGCAGTAGTGTGATATGTGGTTTCCATCTTTGCAATAAATACATCTTGTATATGAGCAAAGTAAAGCTTCATGACCTTGATTTTTACAAATTTGACAAAGAACTATTTCGGATGGTATTGAAATTTCCCAAAAAGAAATACTGGTTTGATTGTTTCTTAACATATTTATAGTTTGTTCTATTTGAACTACTTGTTTTGTAATTCATTTGTTATTCTTTTATAGTTTAGAGTTTTCTCTTCTTTATCTTTTTCTTTTATGTGATTCTTATTTATCTTTTATATTTATATATTATTTTCTTATTTTATTATATTTCTCTTTGTAATATCGTATTTTTTTTCCTTTGTAATATTCTCGTTTCTATTGTAATGTATATTTCCGTTTGCAATTACTTATTTGATAATATAGTTTATTTATTTATTTGTCACTTTTATAAATTTTTTCCATTTGCTTAGTTTTTGGTGTTTTATCTTTTATTTTTTAAAATGTAATGTTTATTTATGCAATTATTATTTAATTGATCAATTTGTTTAATATTATTTTTCGTTTTCTTGAGCTGCGTTGATCATTATTCTATGTTTATTTTTCGCGTGATGTATTTTCGATTTATGTGATCACTGTTCTTAATTTATAATTTGTCTTTACGATATTTTGTTTTATCTATTGTAGTATTTTCTTTTGGTTTTACTTTTATATCTTTTTATTATTGATTTTTTTTTCAATTTCTTACTTGTATTAGACTGCTATTATTTTTCGCGTAATATATCCTGATTTTACTCTGTAAATTTATCTTTTTCACTTGCTATTTTAGCTATAATTTGTTATATAATTTGTTGTTAATAACTCGAAGAGCCTTACTTGCTTATCTTCCGAAATTTGGGCGATTCATGCTACAATGATCCCCCCAACTTCTTACTGCAAAGCAAGAAGCTCGGACTTATTCTATGTTAGTTGTATTTATAAGAATATTTTCCTCGTCTTTCAAGAGCTTATTTTAAAACGTTTATAGTTTGATTTAGCTGATCTAGCGAACTTTCGTTCGATCGGAAAAGGAACCACTGTTACGTTCCGAAAAATAGTTATTTTATTTCTTTTCTTTTAAATAGTCTAGTGAACTAATGTTCGATCGGTACCGGAACCACTGTTAAGTTCCGCAGAAAAGTTATTTTTATTCTTTGATTTGAAATAGTCTAGTGAACGATTGTTCGATCGGTACTGGAACCAATGTTAAGTTTCGGAGAAAAGTTATTTTTATTCTTTAATTTGAAATAGTCTAGTGAACGATTGTTTGATCGGTAGCGGAACCACTGTTAAGTCTTGAGTGTCGAGGAATCTACTCTTATATGTGTATTGAAATTTGTATGGTTTATCTTCAAATTATATTTGAATGATATATATATTATATTTTCAATTGATATTTGATTTATATTACCTTTATTCTGGGCGTAGGCTCTCGTAAATAATAAACAGCTGATTAGTTAGATGCACTATTTATTGAATGATATAAGTTTTATAAATAAGACTATGCGATTTACAACTTATTAACTTTGTTAAACAATATATAATACCGATAGATTATTGATTTTATAGATATAAGAAATTCTCTCCGTAATTGAATGTAGGGTATTTGACTCGTATTAAATATTCGCTACTCCTTTTGTCGACTGGAGTTGTACGGAGTTCGCGATCTGTTCACGATTATTGATTTGTGTGTTGAGAGTCGCCGTATTTATTAAGCGGTTAATTTGGGTTAAAAATGATTTTGACGCTGAGTCAAAATCATCTTTTTAAACAAATTTAGTAAACATTTAAATATTATCATTTCGATTTCGCATTTAAAAGTGCTGATTCTAAACAAAGTTGCGATGAGCGGTTGGTTTCACAAGGTCAGTGGCTCGCTACGTCACGCTGGCTGTTGCGTAGCCGAAATTGCTGTATACTGTTAAAATTCGCACTCGCATCGTTTTGTGGGTCAAAGACATGAATATTGAGATTTAATAACATCATTAAACATATACGACATATACGATATTTGTATGTCAGAAAATTACTGGTGATAAATATGTATTGTTAAATTGAATTTAGAGATACGTCACAGACGTAACAGCACATTAACAGCGCGTTGCATCGCGGCGCGGGAGACGCGTCCGACCGCCCGCCGCTGTCTTTTCTATTTCATTACTTTTGAACCCTTCATTTTCTCTTCAACTTGAAACTTTAGGCTTTTGTAGCTTAAGACTTGTACTTTCGAATGGTGCAATAAATTTTGAAAAAAAGAAAATGGTATACTTTGAGAAAAATGGCTCTGAACATTCAACTTGAATTTTCAATCAGAAGAAAGCATTTTGGAGAAAAAACAATAGTACCGTTAGAAAGAGGAGGAAAAAATCTATCGATATATGTACTTTGTTTTTTTTAGAGAGACTCAGCGAATTGAATATGAGCGAGTTGAACAGAGTATATTTTGCGCGAAAACGGCGCCGTGCGCTCGCGCTGGCTCGTTTCTGGCGGACGCTCCGATATATACATTTGGCAATAGTTTTATCATTAACTAGTACGTCCCAGATTATTTCTAAAATATATAAATAATTTCGTGCAGATATAAATAAATTTTTAGTTTTAAAGTAACTTGTGAAATGATAATTTGAAAATTTATGAAAACTTATTTTATGAAATTCATAATAATTTGAACGATTTTCATAATAATTTTAACTATTAATTTTCAAATGTAAAAAAACGAATTATAAAAAAATGTAATTTATAATCGTATTTAAAAAAATAAAATATGTACTTTTATAAGATATTAAAAATGTAAAAGCCATTGTTGGTCTTAATTTTTTCTTGCTGATTAATTTGTATATGTCTTATTCGATAAAAAGTATATACGAATCGTATTATACTTATACAAGTTAATATAATAATAAAAAATGAATATAAATTATTTAAAGTTTCAATATAGATTATAATTAATTGAAATAATTTGCTTTAGACATTTTCCTAAGTTTTGATTTCGTTCAGCCGACAGCCAAGAAATAATAGAGCGATTAATCTTCATTCAACGCGCTTTATGACGCTCCATGTGATCCAACCACTGCAACAATAAGTGACCACGGGTTACATGTTTCGTTATTTTTCAAAATTCAACTTATCAAATTTATATCATTAATTAAAATATAAAGAGAAATATGAAATAAAAAATATAGGGGTATATTCATCAGATCATTAAACGGGGAAAAAACAGGGAAATAACGTATAACTTGAATAACTTCAATTCAAGTTTTACTATATCTACTTATTTAATAATATAAAAACAAATAATTTATCATTCTAGTAACTTACCGTACGTATAGTAACTAAACCAATGTTTTTAGTTTTTAAACACTTTAACTTATATATAAGTTATACATTAACAAGTTTCATGGGTTGTGCATGCTTTGAAAAGTGCAGACGAGATTGTTGAAATAAATGACTAATGTAGGTATAATATTTTTACATAAAAACTTTCGTTTCGTTGATTAATTTTTGAGAAAACTAGGGGGGCGAGCCCCACTGCGTGTCTCGCTGCGCTCGACACGCCCCCCCCCCTCTCACACACACACCTGCTCCTCGCTTCGCTCGTCGCCCGCCCCCTCCCTATGTAAAAACTTCGTTTTTAGGCACGACCGCTTCTCGAGAGGGCCTTCTATTTTCACTAGAGCGAAAATTGTAACACTTCAAAAACGAACAATTTGTTGCATAAAAACTATTTTCCACCCAGAATTGGTTCATTTTAGGCGTTTTTTATGGTGTATGTGTCCGTTCGTATGTAGTCAAGTTTATGGAATATCACTGTGAATTTTCAATAGATCTTAACGAATTTTGCCCCAGATACTCGTCTAATTATAAGTAAGCTCCAGTCTTATACCGAGCCGAATCTATCAACAAATAAAAAAAACGCCAGAGCAAATAAAAATTTGAAAAAATCGATTTTTGAACATAATGTGAACAAAATTAATTTTACGTCAAAAAACAACAAAAGCATCTGCTAAAACTAATTAAAACACGTCTTTTTTACATGGAAAATTTTTTTCTATGAACAATATTCAACAATGTATAGAGAAAAAACCGCTAAAATCATTAGAAATAGTCGTTTTTTTGCTATTTCTTTACAGGATTTGATTTTACACAGTAATGTTAAATATAAAGGTTATAGATAATATTAAAACAAAACTTTTTCCTGTTAAACATTTTTTTGTACAATCAATTCCTGACGAGTTAAACTCATAAAAACGATTTTTAACGCCTAAATATACATAAAATGGACGATTTTCGGCTATAACTTGACAAGATTTGATTTTATACAAAAATGTTAAATGTAAATGTTGTAGATAATATTTAAACAAAACTTTTTTCTATTTAACATTTTCGTGTAAAATCAACTCCTGTCGAGTTAGACTTATAAAAAATATTTTAAACGTCAAAACATACATAAAATGGACGATTTTCGGCTAAAACTTGACAGAATTTGATTTTACACAAACATGTTCAATACAAAAGTTCTAGATAATATTTAATCAAAACTTTTTCCCATTTAACATTTTCATATAAAATCGATTCCTGACCGCTTAGACCTATAAAAACGATTTTTAATGCCTAAATACACCTGAAATAGTTGATTTTCGTTTATCATACAAGAATTTGACTTTCAATAAAACTGTTAAATACAAAGCATATAGATATAGTTTAAACGAAACTTATTCCCAAATAACATTTTTATGTACAATAATGTCTGGATCATCTAAACGTATAAACATGATTTTTAATACCCCAATACACGTGTAGTGAATTTTCGCTTATTATTTCACAGAATTAGATTTACACATAAGTATTCGATACAATAGCTCTAAATAAGATGGAAAAAATCGACATAACATTCCAAAGATAATATAATTACAAAAACATAATAATAATATACAAAATTACATTTGATTACAATATTCAATGGGATAAACACATTGGAAGAATAATTAAAGAAACAAAATATCTATTTCCCTGTTTTCTACAAAAAGATTTTTAATAACAAATTAAAAAAATTTGATATAAGATTGCCCAGCTTAACCTACTAACTATGTTCCCAGGACCTAAGCGATTGAACTAAAAGAATCAAATTTGTGTAATATTATATAAGTACATGTTAAAGGAATATCATATATACAAAAAAAACTTTTGTGTAATGTATGAGCTATAAATGTTGTAATATGGTAAATTTCAATGCATAAAGAATGCAATATTCTAGCTGACTCAGTCTTACAGCATGTAGAGAACTATAAAATAGGCAAGTCTCACTGGGTAGAAGTCTGCGAAATACATAATGATGTATTTTAATACAACAGATACCCTGAAGCGGGTTCTTACACCCTGACTAAACTTAGAAATTAAATAGACGGGCTAATATTACCAGGGACAACTACCTGCCCTTATCGCATTTAACAACACACACAGCACTTATATAATATTTCCCAGTTCCTATTACCTATCCCCTCACACTTTAAAGCACTAACACTCGAAGATCACTTAGAGCTGCAGAAGTTGCAAAATAGGGCTGGACGGTATAGGCTGGCACTACTCCATGGATCCACTGTGTCAGTAACCACACCACCTAGGAGGAAAGTACTGACAGAGACCGTCAATTGTGTTTCAATGTCAGGGACTGCCTCAGCCTAGGGATCAGCAAAGCGCATGAACAGCAGATCAGTCCCTATTCTGGGGGACAAGCGAGGAGAGTTGAGCACCTAAAAACCACATTTGGCTAATAAATAGATGACTCAAAAAAACATACCATACAAAAGAAAAGTCTGCAGCAATAGCTATTGTTCACTCACTGTACCAGATTCCTGTAACAACTAGAGGGGAAGAACTGGTGGAGACCTTAAACGGTTGTTTCACTGAAGACGCTAAAGACACAAGCAGCAGCTTAACTGTACACATAGTCACTAGTGTAAGAGCCAAACAAGGAATGTTGAGCACCTAAAAACCACATATAATTAATAAATAGATGACTCAGACAACATTTCCACACCCAAGAAACAGTCTGCAGCAGTGCCCGTCGTTTACACTACTCTCGCTGTCACAGATACCTGCAACAAGTGAAAGTACCATCAGCTCACCCATCAGGGAGGTTAGAAACGAGAAAATGCTTACTAAATCTGCTCTCGCCTCTGACACACTGCCTTCGCATCTCCGACGAATCATCGACAATCGACGAACACGATAAAAGGGCGAACACGATTCACCAGGACGGCATACTACAGCAGCCACAGTCATCGCTGGGGACGCCGGGAGCCAGACGTTTCGATTGTTGACAACACACACCATGGACACATGTGCGCCACGGCTGATGGTACGCCGCACTACTCAGCAGTAGCAAAAAGCGCGCGCGATCATATATATAGATATATCTTATGCCTCGCGGTCGCATGAGTCGCATGTGTTTTTCCGCTGTTCTTGGTGTGCGAACGCAGCCTAGCCGAGGCACGGTAGTATACATAGGTCTGGAAAGTGTGTACGACCGTGAGCCGAGGTACCTAGCGTAGCCGCTACGACTGCTGCAGTATAAGTATTTATGCACGCAGGTATAGTATAGTGGTTTATTTGCTCAAGACAAAAACATTACATGAAGTATCACTTAGTAAATCACAAGTCATTAGACGGCTCGCTGCACATATAAAATTTAAGGCATCACAGATAGACTGGTGTATATGGTGACGTAATAACATTAGCCGATATGTATATAAAGTCAGTATCTGTATAATATTCATCAGTTAATATCTCTGATACGCAATAAAAGTTAAAAATCAGTCTCTATACTCCTTGGAATACGCATGTATCACAGAAAAAGTTAGTCGCTCAATCGCACCTACATACATATCATAGAGAAAAATATCACAGTAAGATTCGAGAACACATAGTCTCACGTCATAATTAGAGCGTACAAGAACGCAAGTGCTCTCGCATAGCTGACTTAAATCTAGACAATGAATGGAGATTACGAACTTTCTCAGAAAGCGAGTTCCAGAGACGCGCACCCTGGGCACAGAACGAGTACAACCCAGTATTGGTTCGCGAACTAGGAACTACTAGATCTCTTGGAGCCCTACCTGAGGTTCTGGACTGGTTTTTGTTAAAGAGGGTTGCAAGGTAAGATGGGCGCCCCAATCTGAGGGATTTGTACATTAGTACTGACATGAAATATTCTCTTCTTGCCTTAACATCTAACCAGTCCAGTTTCTTCCTGTAGGGAGTTATGTGCTCGCTCCTTCTAGCACCACAGACATACCTCACACATGCATTCTGCAACTTTTGGAGTCGTTTGTGAAGATCCACTGACACATCAAGATATACTACAGAACAGTAGTCTAAGTGAGAAATAACAAGAGCACTTACAAGCTGCTTGCGTAACGCCTCGGTGGTACAGGATTGGAAGGATCTAAGCCCATATAAGGCTCTATTAACCTTTCGGCTAATTGCATCTACCTGCTGGTTCCATGTCAGCTTCGAATCCATAATGACACCGAGGTTAGTTACTGAATCAACGAAGGGCACGAAAACGTTATCCTGCACCTCAACACCCGGTAAGTTCAATCCATGTAGTAGATTGATATTATGTTTAGAACCAAAAATAATTGCTTTAGTTTTACCAGTGTTGAGATGCAGGGCATTATCGGACGCCCAAGCTGACACAGCTCGCGCCACAGCAGACAAGCGCTCAATATCCTCACGAAGATCACCTGCAGTAGCTTTGGAGATTATCTGTGTAAAGCAAGTGTGTGACACTATCGGATAAGGTCCCTTCTGGTCCATGAAAATTAGAGAGAATGCCCTTAATATCATCAATATACAAACTAAATAGGAGGGGCCCGAGAACCGAGCCCTGTGGGAGGCCGAGATTGGTTGTGAGCCAATCCGATTCACCATTCAATTTGGTGACTACTCACTGTTGACGACCCGTGATGTATGACTTGACCCACAGGACTACGGCCCTAGAGAAACCCATCAAGATTAGTTTACGGAGCAATTTAGAGGGAGAGACAGTGTCAAATGCCTTACTGAAGTCAAAGAGTAATAAGAAAGTTAGATACTGCTTGTCATTGTCAATGCCAGCCCGAATGTCTTCGGTCAGTCTTAATAGCGCTGTTTGCGTTGAGTGGTGTTGTCAGAAACCTGCTTGGCGAGGGTCGAGGATTTTCTTTGAGTCTAAATATTCTGAAATTTGATCACGGACTATCTTCTCCAGGACTTTCGATAGGAAGCTCAAGAGAGCAATTGGGCGGAAATCCGAGATGAAAGATGGAATTGCCGTTTTCGTGAGAGGCACCAGATGGGTTCGCTTCCAAGCCCTGGGAAAGACTCCACTAGAGAGTGAAGAGTTAAAGAGTGTGGCTAGGTGATTACCAATAACCGGCAGGGATTTGGCAATAACGCTTTGGGGTATACCGTCCTCTCCCTTTGCTTGAGATGAGAAATGGGCGACGGCTAGGACCACGTCTGTAAAAGTCACTTCGCAAGAAGTGAAACCCTCATCACTAGCGCCATTCAGAATCTCATCCAAATCTACCTCATACTCAGAGTGAGAGACGGAGACCCCGGCGAAATGGGTGTTCAACTCGCCCGGAGTAAAGCCATGCAGATATTCGTTGGGTTTAGATAATAAGCCAAGACTCCGAAGCTCATTCCAAACATTCCTGTTATTGTCCATGGCATCAAATAGCCTGTTTTGGACGAACGTCTCCCTTGCTTGTTGCGTACGCTGCTCTGCCAACGCGGCAAGGGACTGAAAATCCTCCCTTAGAGCGCTGTTACGAGTACGCTTGTACCTTTTGCATACTGCGTCACGTTGTTTGTACAGATCTGCGAGATCAGCGTCCACCCAAGGAGGAAGACCTTTCTTTAAAGTTTTAAAGAGCTTCAAAGGCGCAAGCTGATCGACAACGCCCATAACGTTCTGGCTAAGATGTTCTAGTCTGAGATCAACTCCGCTATCTGGACTGGAAACTGGTGACCAATCGCAAGCGTTAAGAAGGGGCAGAAGCTCTTCCGATCTAATGCACTTAAAATCCCGGTACAAGAAGCTATTGACATCTGTGGAATTCACCGACTGGAAATCTATTTCAACATCTATTATATTGTGGGTGTTTGGAAAAGTTGCCATGCGGTTACTTGCATCCAGCACTATGTTCTCATCGTCAATTAAAATTAAATCAATCCACGTGTGAGAGTCTCTGACGTGGTTGGTCGCGCCATGCTCTACTAACTTAAGATTGAGTTCACACGCAAGTTCCTTAATAAAAGTCGTATCCAGTGCGGTCGATAACATGTTCGCATTTAGATAACCCATCACAATCCTGTAGTCATAGCCCACCGAATATTTCCTCAAATCAGAAATTAGTTCAGAATTTATTAAAGTACTTAATGGAATATCCGGTGGTCTATAGACCACAGCCACGAAGACCGGTGGCAATTTACCCTGTTGGACCCTGCACATTAGATACTCCGGGATACCCGGTTTTCCGGCAGATTGAGATACCGACGAACATAATATAGTCGCTTTGTAGTTGTTACCAATGTACAGAGCCAATCCTCCGCCGTGCCTACTCCTATCCTGACGCAAAACAGAAAAACCATTGATCTGCGCGAACACATCATCGACTTTCTGCGACAACCACGCCAAAAAGGTGATAGCAGGGGCTAGCAGTCGATAGAAACTGACGAAACATCTCCATATGTTTATACAGAGACGTTGCGTTCAGAAATCCCGCCTTCAATTTCCCGCTTTCCACCTCTCTCGGATTTTCTTGGCCTAGTCAATTTCCTACGTCGGCAGTCATATTGCGGTCAGGTGTAATTGCGGCGCTCACAAGAATATTGCCGCCATATGATGCTGCAAGAGCGTGAAGGTCTGCTGCCGACGTGAATTCTTGCGTTTTATCTGCGTCTCGCTTCCTAATCAGGAACCGACCCCCTCTATGCCAAATGTATTTAAAGCCCAAGCCACGTGCAATTCTTTTAAGGTTGTTGGAGGGCAAAAAACATTCTTTATTCAATAGTTCGTTAATAAAAATTCTACTCTGTATAAGGCTATTACACGTTAACTGATTAAGAGATGATACGTCGATTTGTTTCGTATTAAACGCAGTAAATTTCCCTTTCGCACGCATAATTTTATCGACCAATTCCCGGCGAGAGAGGCGGACGACCCAAGGCTGTCGATCGTTCTCAGATTCCGGTTGTAAAGGGCCATTATTTCCCTGTCTTTCACAGCGAAGCAAGCGTATCGACGTAATATCGTTCCTCTCTATAGATGGAAGAACGGTGGAGAGAATGCAGTGAACGATATCCGCACGTTGGTTATCTGTGCCGTTGCAGATGTTGGATATAATAATATCGGCTGAAACGTTATTGTTGTTTGAACCGTCCACAGGTGAACAACTCTTGCTTCGGTCTGGAAGGCTGGATTTCACGACATTGGTAACAATTGGTTGCGAGGGGCCGCTGTCCAACTTAAATTTTAACTTAGATTCTAACTTAGATTCTACCGCCCGGCAAGCACCACGAACACTTTCAATTTCGCCATGGACTTTCCGCAAGTCATCTTTAAGACCCTCAGTAGCATCAAGCAGTAACCTCGTGTTAGTGCTAGTCTCATCTAACACACCAGAGTGGTTAGCAAGAACTCCCTCAAGCGCAGATACCCTGGCAGTTAAATTAGCCACATCGACTACAGCGCCCCCATTTAGCAACGGGTATACGCTGCGCGAATCAGGGCTCCTACTCATGAGGGATTTCAGCTCGTCCAGCTGCTGCTCGAGCATATCGAAGCGGCGAAAGAAAAGCTCCATGGTACTCAACGGTATCGTCGCAGGGCTAAGCCAGATTGCCGTTGCCGAATGTATCAGTATTGAGCATTCTCCTTCTGTTTTTCCCCTTTTCGCGGTATTAGTGTATATATATGCATAAGTGCGCAAGTATTTTTTTGTAATTGAGATTGTATAGGTATATGTAGTTAGGAACACCCGTGAGTCCGTGAGCAGCTAGTTTTTTATTATTATTATATATTTAATTTTTTTTTTTATTATAAATATGGAAAATGTTGCAATTTTCGCTTTTATAAAAATACAAGGTTCTCCTGAGTATTGCGATCGTGCCTATTATGTAAAAACGAAGTTTTTACATAGGGAGGGCGGATGGCATGCCGAAGGCACGCTGGGGGGCGCAGCCCCCCTAGTTACATAATAGGCACGACCGCAATGCTCAGAAAAACCTTATAATTTTATTATTGCATTAATTATAATACGTATTTTCATTGTTTTTATCATTAGAATACACATAAATACATCTCTGTAGTAAAATTTAAATGGAAATTATGCATTTACTGTTACATATTTATTATTTTTTGTAGAAAATTTGCCTTTTAATTCTACACACATAGATATATGAAGATAACTTTTCAAATAGTCTATGATTCATATAAATTAATTAAGTATTATTAATTGATATGATTAAAGTACACATAGGAATATTAAATGTATAAGTACTATGGTTGCAATTATATTTAAAATTGAAAATATTGTTTTCATAGTTTCTATTCGAATTATAATGATAATTTTTATTTTTATTTATGCAAATGTAGAATAGAAAAAAAAATTTATTTCAATGTTATCCACAACTTTTGTACTTGAAATGTTTGTGTTAAGTAAAATGCTTTTGAATAATATAAGAAAAAATACCGTTTCATTACGGTAATCTTCTATGCAATAACTACTGTAACGGGGTTCAGTTATGGAGAGGGTATTAATCCCTCTCAGGGATTCGCGGGGTAATATATGGACGTATTCTACGCCCGAGCTACTCACCGTTGTAGAATCACCTATAGTCCGGCAGAAGCGCCTCGGCACAGGTTCCGAACATACGAGCCCGGCTTCTATTGTAGAAAGCCTAGGCCGCTCTCCACTAGAACCGACGCTGCGCTCTGCCGCTGCTGCCAACTGCTGCCCGCGAACTACCGGCTGCTCGCTATGACCTAGCGTTACCAGCGCAGCCGGTCTTTTCCACATACAACGCCGCTCGGTCTAACCTCTCGAGCGGGTATTGAGATACTTACTCCCACTACCGATGTTCCTCTAGGAGGCAATACCTGCGACTAGCTGCAGCTGCTGAAAAGGGTAGAGGGCGGTATTCGGGAAATCATGCATAGGTTAAGGCACACTCAATAAATACTCGTGACTCGACAAGTTAAGATAAAAATGAACGGTTTAATTGCACTAAAGATAGACACGCTAAGGGGCGCGAAACCCGGACAATGTGATAACATAAAACGCGACAGGCCGAGACTTTAAACTACGCACGCACGGACGCACGCCGATTCGCGGCGGCAAAAAACAAGTCTCGCGACAACCAGAACGTTATCACGATCTGCTGGGGATCAGGGCAACCCGTGGTTGAGAAGACCTACTAACAGTAGTCTTCCTCCAAGTGGACAAAATACAATACCTTATTCCATAACACATACGCAATTAAACTCAGAAACTACTAATCAAGTGACACAATAATCTTTATTAAAGAAAAACGGTTAATATCCAAATTATACATTATTATGGGCGCCAGGTACGAGCGCTAATCGCACCGAATCAAAACTCTCTACCAACTACCAGCTAGCGCAATTACTCGAGCTGTATCGACTCCGCAATAAATTAATACCTAATGGCTCGTGCAGCTTCAGCTACAATCGCTCCGAGACTCTACACAATTCACTCGTAATGTGACGAACTTGTAGCCTTAGCTACACGCAATGACGGGCGGGGTACTTCTAACGCGTTCGAATCGCGAGCGCACACACACGGACATGAGGAACATCGCGAGGGAGGAAAAGGGCAGGAACTTACAACTGCTATAGGCCAGGTGAGCTCGACGACGCGACTCTCTCTCCAGCTCTCTCTCTTCTCTCTCGGACGGCTGCTTGAGCGGCTGCGACGACGCAGTCACGACGGATCGTCGACGCAGGGACCTCAGCATCAACCTCGTCCACGAGGACAGCACACACACTAGCGAGGAACGAGGCGCTTCACTTCGGCGCACTTGAGCGAGTGACGATCGTAGACCGGCCGGCGCGCTGTAACGCTCGTCTCCCTTCCGCAGCGGCGACGGCAACAGCGCAGCAGCACTTCTCTGCTATAGACGGTGGCGACGGTAACCCTGGAGCCTGCCATGATAGCTGGTTGAGAGAGTCACGCAAGGCGACGGTGCGCCGAGTCGTCGATTTCGGCTGCTACCCTGCTCCAGCTATAGCTTAGAGGAGATAGGAAGGGAGGGGCGGACTGGAAGGACTCGGCTTCTCAACAACAATAATACTGGAATGCGTGTGCGCGCATAAAATTCGCGTTCTACACAGGCAACGCTATGTTTTTTACGTGACGAACAATCTGCCACGTCACAACATATAACTTAGGCACAACTTATTCTTGGCTGGCCAGCCATCGCAGACCCTATAGTGTGCAGCGGCTATTCCCCTTGCTCTCGCTGCTAGCGGGGCGGGGACGGAGCGTGCTTTACGGTCTCCGGCCTTTGCTGTCGCTGTCCTTCTCTCTCTCTCTCTCTCTCTCTCTCTCTCTCTCTCTCTCTCTCTCTCTCGCTTCCACTCCTCTCATTGGTGGCGGCGCAGCGGCGCGATTGGCTGCAGTCGTGGAGGCGCGGCCCACACACAAACTCTCCGATGCACGGAGCTCACTCACGACGACCACTTGTTGCGTGTCACGGCGGTCAACAACATGGCCGCGCGTTCCCGCTCGTAGCGGCGCGGCAGCTTCGTCTCCTTCTTCACCTGCTTGGCGCTTGATCCGTGTGGCGCTCTGCCGATCGCGGTACGTGTAAGCGCGCCAGATTCGAATCTCGCAACGCAGTATACGTGATTCTCATAACTTATATCGGTGCCCGTTACACCCCCCACCCAGATTTGACGTCCCCTCGGACGTTACATCGAGGAAGGAGAGGACGCTGAAATAAGGAGGCAAAAGTCTAACGTGGGTGCGGATGTTGGTATTTTAGACGTCGCAGGCTCGCTGTGGTTTCCCACCGGCCGCGACGTAGGAAGGCGGAAGGGTCAGGTGGCTTTCCGAGAGTGCCCGCGTCCTCGCTGCGGTTGGGATCTGACGGATGGAACCGCCGAATTTGGCCCGAGTGGGTCTACTACCACTGCTCAGGCTCCCGGAGGTCTTCCGCGTCCTCTGGGCGGGTGAGTCGAGGCGGGCGGTTGAGTAGGGACGGATGGGACCACCAGATCTGGCCCGAGTGGGTCTACTACCACTGCTCGGGCTCCAGCGGGTATCCCGCGTGTCCTCGGAAGCGTTTCGTCCGCAGGGGCATCGCCGGGGGGCTCGCTCATTGGCGCGACCACCGCGTCGATTGTCTCTTCCGGCTCTTCGGGTTCTGGCGGAGCAGAGTGGTAGCTTTTCAGCTGTTCCGCAGCCACCACCTCTTCTACCTCACCGCCGTTGCCTACCAGTCTGTTGGTGTTCGGTCCGAGGGCATTCGTAATTCAATACAGACCTTCGAACTTCGGCGCTAGCTTCGCCGCAATGCCCTTGACGGTCGAGGATAGGGGATGACTGCGCTTCCACACTTTGTCACCTGGTTTGAAAGTTGGCTCGTGCCTACCGGCGTCATAATAGCCGGCTTGGTGTTCTTGAGCTGCGCGCGCTCTCGAAGCGGCGCGCGCATGTAACTCTGGAAGGGCCTCCATTCGCTTCTTACAGCGAGCCAAACTTTCTTCTTGAGCCGGGGCGTCTGCTGCTACCTCTTGCTTCCTCCGTTGCGTGCCAGGAGGTTCTGGCTGTCTCCCATAGAGCATTAGGGCTGGGCTCATCCCGGTAGAACTTTGCTCAGCCGTATTCATGGCCAAGAGAAGTTCCGAAAGCTTCTCGTCCCATGTACTATGCCGCTCCTTAAGATAGGAAGCGACCATCGTCTTTAGGGTACGGTTGGCTCGTTCCACCGGGTTAGCCTGGGGGTGATAGGGGGGAGTGTGAGTGTGATGCCCACCGCGCTCCCGCAGGAAGTCTTCCACGGCATGGTTCTTAAACTCTGTGCCGTTGTCAGACAGGAAGACTTCCGGGCAACCGAATCGAAGAAAGATCTTCCGACTCAGTTCCGCTATCACCGTCTTGGCGTTTGCTTTGCGTATGGGGGATGCCTCCACCCACCTGGTAAAGAGGTCCTGGAACTCCAGGATGTACTCGCAACCTTTGGAGCTTCGAGGCAACGATCCGATAATGTCTCCAGCTACTACCTGCCAGGGTTTGTCGATTACTCGGCGCCCCATGAGGCCGGCTGGAGCCCTTTGCTCCACCTTGAAGCGCTGGCACGTCTCGCAGTTTCGCACGTACTCCTGCTTTTCCGCATAGTAGCGCGGCCAGTAATAGCGCAGTGCGACTCTGGCGAACGTCTTCTCTCTGCCGAGATGTCCAGCGGTGGCGTCGTCATGGCATTCCTGCAGCACCTCGCGACGATGTTCTTCTGGTACCACCAGCTTCCAGGCATCGTCGTCGTCGCCGAGGGTTGAGTCTACCGCTGAGTTGGGGCGGTACCGACAGAGACTGCCTGCTACGAGTTTGTAGGTGGGGTAATCATTGGGCTGCTCTTTGACCTTGGCGCACCACTCCTGGTACCACTTGTCCTCGGTGTCGGCGAACCACGACACCGCAGCCACTTCTAGCTCATCCTCATCCTCATACATACGAGAGAGGGCATCTTCCCCGTGGTTCAAGGCGCCTTTGCGGTGTTCGACGGTGAACTTGTGACCTTGCAGCTCCAATGCCCAACGAGCCAACCTGCTCGTTGGGTTTTTCAGTTGGCATAGCCATCGTAAGCTGCTGTGGTCTGTCACTACCTTAATCTCGTAGCACTCGATGTTTGGGCGAAACTTTTGGATGGCCCATACTACCGCGGGGCACTCTCGCTCGGTAACGCTATAATTCCGTTCCGCCGACGTGAGCACATGGCTCGCGAACTCGATCACCCTCTTCTGCCCTTTCAACTCTTGAAGTAGCACTGCGCCTAGGCCCACGTCACTCGCATCCGTCTGCACGATGTATACCTCCTCAGGATGGGATCGGTGCAGCACCGGAGCGGTCATCACCAACGGTCTCAGCAGATCGAAAGCGTGCCGCTGCTCTTCAAGCCACTCATACTTCTGGTTTTTCTTAGTCAGATTCGTGAGCGGCTCAGCGATGGTGGCGTAGTTCGGGATGAACTTCCGATACCACGAGGTGGTGCCTAGGAACCTCCGCAGTGCCTTCAGGTTCTGGGGCACCGGGTAATTCCTAATTGGTTCGATCTTCGCCGGGTTAGGCCTCGTGCCGTCCTGGTTAATCAAAAAACCCAGGTATGCTACCTCTGGCTTGCCGAAAACGCACTTATCTGCATTAAGCGTCAATCCAGCGGCTACTAGCCGTTCTAGCACCATTCGGAGGCACTCCTTATGCTTCTCGAATGTCTCGGCGACAATTATGATGTTGTCGAGGTAGGCACAGATGTACGGCTCCAGCTCGGGCCCAAGCACCTGGCCTATGAGCCGCTGGAAGGTGGCGGGCGCGTTCGTAAGCCCATACGGCATCCGTCGGAATTGGTATAGCCCCATCCCGGGGACCGTAAAGGCTGTTATGGATTGCGCTTCCGCCGCCAGAGGTATCTGGTGGTACGCACTCTTAAGGTTGAGCGTGGAGATGAACTTCGCCTTCCCCAACTTCCGTAGAATATCCTGCATATTCGGTATGGGATAGGCGTCTGGTTCCGTGACTGCGTTCACCTTGCGCAGGTCTTCACAGAACCACCGTGTTCCGTCACTCGCCTGGGTCATCACGATGGGGCTCGACCAACCGCTTCGGGAGGGCTCGATCACGCCCTTTTCGAGCATCTCCTTTACTTGGCGGTGCATCTCCTCTTGCACCTTATCCGAGACTGGATAGTGCTTCTGCTTGATTGGTCGAGTGTCCCGCAGAGTGATCTCATGCTCCACGCCCGTTAGGCATCCTAAGCCTGGCGGAAGCTTGCTCAGGATGGCGTCTACCATTTCCTTCAGCTCCGCCCGCTGAACGTCCGTAGCGTCCTCGAGCCCGATAGCAGACACTGCGCTTGGATCGGCCGTCAAGCTGGCTACTTCCAGCTCGACGTAGGCTTCTGAGTCCTGACAGAAGAGCCTATTCGTATCCGGGTCAAGTACAGCCCTGAACGCACGTACGAAGTTGACCCCTAAGTAGCAGTTTGCATCGAGCTGGGGCATAATGGCGACTCTAATTTCGCGAGTAAGCTCCCCCACGGTGAGTGGGAGAAACACGTGGCCTAACAAGGGGCTGCGGCTACCATCCGCAAGCCTCACGCCTTGTTTCTCGGACGCTACAAAATCTTTCCCGGGTGCTGTGGCTAGTTGGAGCCCGACGGTGCCCATCACCGTGGTGGATGCTCCCGGATCCAACAGCGCTCGGGGGTTGAAATCACCCACCTCAATTCGAATCCACAAGCGCGTCTCTGCGTCGGTTGGTCGGCCAACGGAAGCTTCTCCTCGGTCTGGAGGCGGGTGAGCCTCTGACTTCTCGGAGGCCGGGCGAAGGTCGCACGCGGCCGCAGTCTCCTCGCACACTGGACTCGTGTTCGGGCTCGGCACTCGGAGTGCCGCCGGGGTTGGCCGAGTGGGTCTACTACCACTGTTCAAGCTCCCCGGGAACTTGGGGCGGGGGCGATTTTCTCTAATCGTCCCCCTTCCCGTTTCCCGAACAATTGGGGCAATACCTGGCTATGTAGCCAATCTTGCCGCATGAGTAACAACTCAGCGGCGGCCTCGACTCCCCTGGGGTTCGACCCCCGGGTTTGGCAGGCGGCGCGGAGTCCCCTCCCGAACTCGCGTCCTTGCCCACCGGAGTTGTCGCCGGGGGCCTCTGTACTCCCGTTCGCCCAGGCGGCTGATGGCCACGCCCTCTACGCGGCCACCAGGCGCATGCCTCGATGGGTGCTCTGCTCGAGGGCTTGCCAGCTCGGCAAGGCTCTGCTTTAGCACCCGCCGAAGCATGTCCTCCAAATCCTCCGATTTGGGCACTGTCACGCCGCCCGCAGCAGCTACTTTGCCCTCCTTGGCGTCTGCCTTGGGCTTCCTCTGCGGGTCGGCTTTAGGGGGCGGCTTATAAGCCATGTCCGGCAGCAGCGTCGTCGCTGGCTGTGGAGGGGGCCTATAAGTCCTGGAATTTTCCAGAGTCTGCTCCGCCTCTACTGCCAGCTCTAACAGACCCTCTACCGTCTGGAAGTCTGTCCTCCGAACCATGGCTTGCAGCTGTGGTCGGAGGTTCCGGTGGAGTTGATCCAGCTGTTGCTCCATCTTGGGGGGAGGCGATATCTTGTGGTTGATCGCTATGAGGCACGTGATGTAGTCCCTCACGGCCTCCTCTTCCCCCTGGGTGCGGTTATTAGCCTCCTCTATTAGCCGCTGCTGTAATCCTTTTGTCGTTCCGTACCAGCGCCTCGCCGCTGATACGAAGTCTTGCCACGTAGCCCACTTCTCCTTCTCGTTGCGGTACCACGTGGCCGCTGTGTCCGTGAAGAGCTCCGATAGCGACGACAGCACCTCTTCTTCCGTGAGGTTGGCCAGGACTCTGCAATCCTCGAGCCTCGCCAGGAATACGTCTATGCTCTGGCTCTTCGCGCCAGAGAAGCGTATCTGCCACTTCCGCACTATTTGGCCGATATCTCTCGAGTGGAATAATCCCGACCTCGAGAAATTGGCCGACGTTCCTGGCGCGGAGTAGTTGGGCCAGCTCATACCTCTCACCGAACTTCGGCGGTCACCCCCCTCCCAGGCGGGGTTTACGCCCCGTAAGTCAGCCTGGTCACTAGGGCGAGCTGGCGGTGGCGAAGGCTGCCTACGATCCCAGGCTTCGTTCTGCCCTGGGATCGTGAACGTGTCTTCAAACCGCACGTTCGGTCCTGGCCTGGTGTCCGCTATCTGGGTGCTGGACGCTGTTTGTCGCTGGTGGTCTAGTTTGTCCTCCAGCGACCTTACTTTTGTCTCCAGCCTCGCTATGTGGATATTGTACGCTGCTTGTCGCTGGTGGTCTGCTGTTACCATCTCCTCCAGCGACTTTACCCTCGTTATTAGGTCCACTAATAGCAGGCTGACGTCCTTAGGCACCTGGAACTCTGTCCCGTCGCTTGCCTGTAGACGTAGCATGTCACCCTGCGGCGTATCTTTCATGTCGTCATGAAGGTCGTCTTGTTGCACGTGCTCCTCTTCATTTGCATCTTCTTGGTGAACTTCAGCGACCTCCTCGTATATGGCGTTCTCGATGTGCACCGTGAGTTCATGGGGCTGTGGGTGTTGGGCTCGCGGCGCCGCCTGTGCCGTCGTCTCCCTCAGTAGTTTCGATATCGGCTCGCTCTTCAGTACTGCCTCCAATGGGTGTACGTCCCACTTGAAGGTTTCTACGAAAATGCCGTCGTCTTCTACTAGGAGTTTGCCCAAAAGACTTGACCTCAATGATTTTCGCCGGGCGATCGCATCTCCCGGCTCCTCTGTTCCGTCAAAGTCATTTGGGCAATACATTTCCAATACCCACTTAGTTAGTCTATCTTTCTTTCTGAAGACTGTGCCATAACGCCTTAATTCAAGTTGCGCCAGGCAGCTGTCAATCTCATTATTTGTGAGAGAATCTGGCCAATCCTCCACGGCTTCCTGGATGTAGTACGCCATCACAGTCGCTCGCGAATTTTTGTGTGCGCAAGGGGATTTTTAGTTCAATAATGCGGAACTCGAAAGTGCTTTTGCACTGCCCGTGGTATCCTTCACAAGGTACCTACTGGATTACCACTGACTAAGGAAAACACGAATTTCCGCAACTGGTGGTTCGGTCTTTAATCGCTAGACCCGGGTAACTCGCTTTTTCACCTGCTTGCTTGGAGGTTATGTCGCTTTATGGTAATTGCGCAAACGTAATTCGCTTGTTTGCGCAATGTGCACACGTTTTTATCGCAGGCGCCAGGATTCAGCGCATGCGCAAACGATAAAATCGGTGCGGTCGCGATTTCCCGGATGCGTGAGCGTTCTCGCGGGGTTCTAAGTCTTCGATTGCGAATTGTAAATAATCTAATTGACTTTTTTCACTTCTACTATCTGCGCAAATCTATTCGGCACGCGAGCAAACGATTCCGCGCCGAAAAATCGAAATTTGCGTTTTCCGCGTACTGCGCATGCGCGGAACTCAAGTCACTATATACAAAATGTCCTCCAGCGCATGCGCAAACAATTCCGCGTGCTAAATCAAAATTTCGACTTTTCGACCCTTTGAGCATGCGCAAATTCAAAATTAGTGATGCGCGCACCTCCCAGTGAGAGGTGCTACCGATTCCGCGTGCTAAATCAAAATTTTTATTTTTCGACCTTTCGCGCATGCGCAAACTCAAAATTAGTGAATGCGCGCACCTATCTCACTGGGAGGTGCGCTACCGATTCCGCGATAGTGATTTTCCACTTTTTTTTCTGGTTTCTGCGCATGCGCGGCTTCAAAATTGCTGCGCGCGACCTCTAGGCCGTCCCCCGCGTCCGCGCTCATGCGTATTTCCCGAAAAATGCGGAAATTTCCACTAATAACCCTTAAAACACGAATTGTGTGCGTAATCTGCTACTTTACGCCCCGGCATGCACGTGAGTTGTCCAACAAAGAGATCGAACGCTAAAAACCTATTATTGATAAAAAAAAATTCATAGATAGTGTAATAAATAATAAATAAATAATTGTCAATTAATCTCTTTGTTGCCCTCACTAAGTACTTCAACAATGCTCGGCCTTCACAAGCAATGTCCTCGCTAAGTACGTGCAGGTCGGGTTATTCCCTCCAAGCAAGGTTATAAACCACCAGTTGTTTACCCTTGCACACACTATACACTTTCGTAGTAATCAATTATCCCTCTCGATAATTAATTATTTGCATCGCGAGTCTCGACCTGTTTAAATAATCGAATTATTCCCTAACCTATGCTTTCCAACACGTTAAGGGCAGCAGTTGTAACGGGGTTCAGTTATGGAGAGGGTATTAATCCCTCTCAGGGGTTCGCTGGGTAATATACGGGCGTATTCTACGCCCGAGCTACTCTCCGTTGTAGAATCACCTATAGTCCGGCAGAAGCGCCTCGGCACAGGTTCCGAACATACGAGCCCGGCTTCTATTGTAGAAAGCCTAGACTGCTCTTCACTAGAACCGGCGCTGCGCTCTGCCGCTGCTGCCAACTGCTGCCCGCGAACTACCGGCTGCTCGCTATGACCTAGCGTTACCAGCGCAGCCGGTCTTTCCCGCGTACAACGCCGCTCGGTCTAACCTCTCGAGCGGCTATTGAGATACTTACTCCCGCTACCGATGTTCCTCTAGGAGGCAATGCCTGCGACTAGATTCAGCTGCTGAAAAGGGTAGAGGACGGTATTCGGGAAATCATGCATAGGTTAAGGCGCACTCAATAAATACTCGTGACTCGACAAGTTAAGATAAAAATGAACGGTTTAATTGCACTAAAGATAGACGCGCTTAGGGGCGCGAAACCCGGACAATGTGATAACATAAAACGCGACAGGCCGAGACTTTAAACTACGCACGCACGCACGCACGCCGATTCGCGGCGGCAAAAAACAAGTCTCGCAACAACCAGAGCGTAGAACTTAGGCGCAACTTACTCTTGGCTGGCCAGCCATCGCAGACCCTATAGTGCGCAGCGGGTATTCCCCTTGCTCTCGCTGCTAGCGGGGCGGGGACGGAGCGTGCTTCACGGTCCCCGGCCTTTGCTGTCGCTGTCCCTCCCTCTCTCGCTTCCACTCCTCTCAGTGGTGGCGGCGCAGCCGCGCGATTGGCTGCAGTCGTGGAGTCGCGCCACACACACAAACTCTTCGATGCACGGAGCTCACTCACGACGACCACTTGTTGCGTGTCACGGCGGTCAACAACATGGCCGCGCGTTCCCGCTCATAGCGGCGCGGCGGCTTCGTCTCCTTCTTCACCTACTTGGCGCTTGATCCGCGTTGCGCTCTGCCGATCGCGGTACGTGTAAGCGCGCCAGATTCGAATCGCGCAACGCAGTATACGTGATTCTCATAACTTATATCGGCGCCCGTTACACTACTCACACGAAATAATTAACAAATACTTCGAGATTAGACTCGAATCCATCCGTAACAGTCATAATAACACTACTACTAATAGAATCTCACGCGCCACTTCGTTAAAGCCGAAAATACTGTTACCTTTTATTAAACATCTGACCCCCAAAATTAATCATATACTTTTCCAAAATAATATTATCCCAATCAATAGTACCATCAATAAATTCAACTGCATAATAACCTTAGGAAAGGACCACCTCCGTAAGCTTGACACCAGTGGTATTGTTTATAAAATATATGGCCATAACTGCTCTGCAACTTATATTGGAATGAGCAAAAGAAAAATGAATTTCCGTATTAATGAACACAATAGAGAAGTAAAAAAGTGCGTTAATACTTCTGCCTTAGCCATGCACGTGTCAGAAACAGGACACAATATAAACTTTGAAAAAGCCAAAATCCTTGATAAAGAATCCAACCTTTTTTAAACGCTCTTTTTCGGAAATGCTTAACATCTACTATCACAGCAATACTCTTAACCGCATAGAAGGCACCAAATTTCTCAAAAAATCATACAAAGACACTGTAAAATTGATCAGACTGCATTGCAATTCTTAGCTGTATACTGTATGTCGGTGCACTCGCCTCTCCATACTCCCTTTTTCCCATTCTATAAGTCCATGAGCCTGCCGAATGATTAGGAGCGCACGTGAACATAGAAGTGGCACACTCTAGCGCGTTTACCTAGCGAGGACTCTCTCGCTATATAGGCTTAGCTCCGCTCACTTCCTCGTCTCATGCTCTCCTATCTCCCTCGAACAGCTTCGAGTGCCGTTTCTCCCACTTCCCGCTCTCGCCTCCCTCCCGCTGATCCCCAACGGTTTTTCCAAATCGCCTATTGTTTCCCTCGTTTAACAAGTCACACATGCCTCTCATTGTTAGTTGATTTATCGGAGACAACACTCGTCTTATCCGATATCAACCATGAGAGAATTACTCAAAAGTTGGTTGTATGGTTTGTTAGCTATTTTATTCTTAATTAAGTACAATAATTTAAAAAAAAAAATTTTTTTTTTTTTAAATTTCGAATTTTCTTAACGTTGTTCTTAATGTTTGGTGCAGTTCGTGCTTACTTATGTGTGGCAGAGCCGAATGTTATGTTAATGACTGAATAACTGTTTATGGTAAAAAATTTTATGGGATTCTCCGACTTGTTTTCTTATATAAAAAATATCATGACGTTGTGTACATTTACTATTTTTACATATCTTGTAGCTCTGAAGAGGGGAGTATACTAACGCTCCCGAAACGACGGCAAATAAAAAACAATATTTGCTAAACATTGGTTCGTTTGATGTCCGCCTCTCCCAAAAAAACTGAAATACCAAGAACGGACTTTAACGATATCGTCCATTTTATGTGTATTTTGGCGTTTAAAATCGTTTTTATAAGTGTAACTCATCGGGAGTTGATTTTATATGAAAATGTTAAATGGAAAAAAGTTTTGTTTCATTATAATCTACAACTTTTGTATTTAACATTTTCGTGCAAAATCAAATCCTGTCAAGTTATAGTCAAAAATCGTCCATTTTATGTATATTTATGCGTTTAAAATCGTTTTTATAAGTGTAACTCATCAGGAGCTGATTTTATATGAAAATATTAAATAGCAAAAGGTTTTGTTTTATTATAATCTACAACTTTTCTATTTAACATTTTCGTGTAAAATCAAATCCTGTCAAGTTATAGACAAAAATCGTCCATTTTTGACCTTCTTTGCCGTTTTTCGCAGTTACCTTGGTAAATGTTGCTCTTAGAGAAAAGTCTTCAACAGAAAAAATGTGTATTTTAATTAGCTTTAGTAGACAGATCTGTAGATATTAGCTTAAAATTAATTTTTCTAGACATTAGGCTTAAAAATCGATTTTTTGAGATATTTCTTTGTGCTTGCATTTGAACAATTTTTCATCGATCTTTCTGGTTAAGGGACGCGCACTTAGGTATAATTAGAGGAGCATTTTCTCGCAATCCCGATGAAATCCATCTAAAATTCGCTGAGATAATCTATAAACTTGATTACATACGAACGTACATACATACATACATCATAGAAAACGCCTAAAATGAACTATTCCTGCACGGAAAAAGCTATGGTAATCTCTTTACACCACAAGATGGTTTGAAAATTCACCATAGTATTGTGGCATAAAGAAGTAACATCGTGGAATAAAAATATTGCCATATTGGTGTATATTTTACGCCACAAAGCTGTGGTGACTACCAAACCCGTCCGTGGTGTGAAATCACCACCACACTGACACTTGCTCACTCGCAAAAGTATAGTGGGGCTAGATAGACTGGCACGTGGTGTGGAATCTCCCCCACGGCGAGACTTGCTCACTCTCACAATGTTGTGGGACTTGACAAACTCGCGCGTGGTGTGGAATCTCCCCCACGGTGTGACTTGCTCACTCTCACAACGTTGTGGGGCTCGACAGACTCGCTCGCTCTCGCGAAGTTGTCGGAGTTGCACAAATAAGTTTGAGTTTTGGCAAAAAGAATATTTCTTTTTACAAATATCCTTGTCTTATTAGTAAAAACTACATATTACATTTTTCAATTATTAAAATATCATGCGGGGGGAAGAGAACATTTCTTAAAATTATTTTTTACAAAAATCTTTCAAAAGACTTTTCTTAATAACCTTTTTTATAGTCCCTACCGCTGACATAACTTCTTTCAAAAATCTTTCTGGAAATATTATTTTCCTCACACCGGACCGAAAGTGCCTCATTCCCGCCCGGCTCCGAAACGGAAATATGGAATTTTCGGCCTCGATGTGAGGAAAAATAGTATACGCACCACGGGAGTAAAATAGGCCAGCCCCCAGCTCGTGTAAATTTACACGAGCTGTGGACTGTCCAAGTTTTTTCCTCCCATGGTGCGTAATATACTATAAAATGTTTTCTTTTTTTTCATGAAACATTTCAGAAATTTGCAGGAAATCTTTTATTAAGTTTTTTAGCATATTTATGTTATATTATTTTTCATAACGTTTTATCATAAAATCTAATTTTTAAATTTGGTATTTTTGTAAGTCGAGACATTTTACATAAAGAAATACTATAGTACACATTATGTTTATACATTAAAACTTGTTAAATAATATAAATATAAAAACGTATTCAATGTTATAAAACATATTTTAAAGAGAACAAATTTCAATTCCAATGAATATCGTAGACTTGAAACTTATGAAAACTTATGAAATTTTGACCTTTTTGAATTTTAGGTTGAGTCAAAAAGTGTACAAAAATAAGTTATGGGAGTTGCACAAATATCACAGTGGTACAATTTCGTCGCCCCAAGTTGGAGTTTTGGCAAAAAAATGTTTTTTCACATGTATCATTCTATTTTATCATTTATTTATATTATATGTATTCAATATTTACTATTCTACAGCAAAACTGTTAATCATCAATCCAGTTTGAGTTTTGGAAAAAAATGTTTTTTCACAAGTATCATTCTTTTTTATCATTTATTATATTATGTTTATTCAATATATATTATTCTCTAGCAAAACTGTTATTCATCAATTTCTTGAAGTAAATACCACGAAAAAAGGCAATAAAGAACATTTATTGTGTGTGCAGGTGCGAGCCCTCGCTTGCGTATGTGTGATATATACTATGAATATTATTTATTTAATCTATATTAAATATTAATGATTTAACATGTACAGTCTCTCCGCACCGGTCGGCCTAGATGAAAATTCAAATATCCCGCCGAATTTGAATTTGAATTTCTTGCGCCGCGCGCGTCGCCGGCCAGAGTCTAGTTCGCGCCCCGCCGCTAGGCGGCGCAACCCCTCCCGGCGCGACTCCCGCAGCTAACCCGGCAAGCCCGCGGGCATATATACGAGCTGCGACGCGGAAGCCGGCAGCCTTTTTCCACTCGACAATTACTCTCCCGTAGTTGGTCTCGGCACTTCGCCTAGTTTATGAGTGAATAAAGGAATTTTTTGTGAAAAATAATTGTGTTATTTTATTTCCCAATTATATTTACGAGACAAAGGTCCGCCCTTTGTCTCGTTTTTGTTGCTCCCTTCCATCTCCTATCCTTTCTCTCTCTATGAGAGTCACTCGGCACAACCAGCTTGCCGCGCTCCTCGTTTGCCACCTTTACCTCGCTCGATTCAATCAAGAGCGGATCGAGGAGAAGAGACGGAGGGAAACCCGGATCAATGCTTCGACCCAGACTGAACCGGAGTCGCCGAGCTGTGCCCCGGTAAACCTCGCTTCTACGGAGCACGCCAACGTTCCAGAGCAGCCACCTGCCTTCGACCTATCGGACTCCACAGTCCCTCCTAGGGCTGTTTCCTCCACTGCTTCCTGGAGCTCGCGGAAGCATCTTCGCCTCGTCCATCACTAGAGATAATGATACAGAAGATCGCCGCTTGACGCCCTCCTCAGCGAAGAGCCGTCACAGCTCCCTCGCCCACTAAGCGGAAGCGTACTGCTCCCGCCTGGCCTGGGAAGAGGGCCAAACCTCGCATTGTGAGCGACGTACTCCTCGCTCCTCCTCAAACAAGAGGAGAGGGCAGCACGCTTAAGCTGCCGCTCGACCTCAGCCGTCAGGGCTAAGCGCTCCGCGCTAGTTTACATTTTTTAGTGGGTCGGTTCTTAATGGGACTGACCCCGACAAAGAACAAGGTCAAGGGAAGAGACCTGCTCCGCTCTGCTCCTCCTCCCTTCTTCCTTTTTAGGTGAACCAGTGTGCCTAGTGCACCGATTTTGAAAATACTCTTTGAGTATTGCAGGTTTGTACATCCGTACAAACGAAGTGTGGGGTTAGTGCCGTGTCCTCCCACATCCAACTAAGAAGCTACAACGGTGAACAACAGTCCCAGCGACTGGCCACGAGGGAGCTCCGCCTCTGCGGGCATGCTGTGCCCTTCAAGCGCGTAGCGCTTTGCTGTCGCCATGCCTATTAGGCCTCTAGGCACCCTCCGCGGCAGATTCATTCCTGAGCGAATGATCACCTGGAAACGCTCCAACCCGGCTAGAGCGCTCACTTCAAACGTTCGTTCGAGTCTGTGCACTAGTTCGAATGAACCCTCAGTTGCTCCTGAGTGAGCAGAGTGGCACTGTAAAATCCCTGAATCGCTCTTCCCAGAGCAAGGGAGACAACGCCTTATACGCGGTCTCCGCTCAAATTTTGAGCCATATCGCAGGGCAACCGAGGTTCCCTACCTACTTCTCTGTTTATAACAAGGAGTAGCAATCTGAGGATCTGTCTCGGAGCGTGAACTGCACACACACATACATTTCTCGTCTCCAACGAGCGCACCCCCCCCCCCCTGTCGGCATCATATGTGTACACACATAGACAGATCCCTAATATAAATTGAGCGATCGAGATTCGTTCGGTTTTCGAGCGTTTTTGCGAAGTACCTCGAAATCTCGAATCGATCTCGAAATTCGAAAGAAATCGAGAAACAGCGAAGAGAGAGCGCGCCAAATTAACGCTAGTATATGTTGAATTCTACAGAAAATTACCCTTAACTGTGATTACATATATATTTATAAACGCAAAATGTAAACACAATACATCTGTAATACGAACGTTATCTGACAGTTTTAGTCGGACACAGCTTTTTCTGTTCGTCTCGATGGAGATTCTCAGGCCGCTAACTTATTTGAGTTATTATTGATTTTCTTTTGTTTTATAAACAAAAAATGAGTTTTAATTTTTCGTTTTCTTGATTTCTTTATATAATACAGGCAATATTACATAATAAACTTTTATCGAAAGGTTTTTGAATTACCAACATTTGCTTATTTTCTATTGCTAGAGTCTATTGTAATTTTGTCACAGACTGCCCAAAGTGGACTTTTTACGAGATTTTTAACAAATTTTACCTTGTACTATTGTAATTTTTATGAGTAGTATTGTAATTTTTATGATTAAATAACAAAAGTTACAATTTCTTTATTCGTTCCTTAACTGGTGAAGTCACCCTACGAAAAATAAGAACAGAATTTCCACTCACTGTCATAAAAAAATATTGTTTACAGCGTGATGGAATAATGGTTTCCACACTTATGTTGTCAAAATAATATTATAACACGCTAACCTCAAAAATTACAACTTTAATATGATTTTCCGGTGCTCGAAAAACCGTGACGAAATTAGAAAATATATATGAAAAGTAGATAATTATTTCATAGCAATAAAACGATTACTTCGGCCAAATTCCCCATTTGGAGAGAATGCTAGAGTAACGTAACATAAAAATATCTGTCTAAAATGATGACATAGTGTAGAAATCATTACCCCACGTTGTGAACCACGTAGCTTTTTCAGTTCCACACGTGCGAATTCTTATTTTACGCCCGCATAATCGTAAGACCTCCTTTTATCCATCTATAGACAAAGACTTATAAATATTAAAAAGTTAAAAAAAATATATTACACATAATTTAAAAAAAAATACTAACACAAAAGTAAATTTTGTACCTTAAATATATTAAATTTTCGTATTTCTTCTTTTACATCGATCTCTTTTATGGTTCCTAACTCATAATCGAATTCAAAATTCTCGCAGCACTCTTTTAAATAATATAATTGCAACTGATTGAAACTCGCAATTGTTTTTGGTGAATTTTTTTATCATGACGTACGAGATGCAATTATTTTCATCTGTCTGTTCTGTCTTTTAAAGCACATGTCCCAGTAACATACTAAAGGGCCATTTTTTAATATTAAACGAGGATAATGTGTCATCAAGTGCATCTTTAGTTTCAAATCTCCAAATAGACTGAGGTACTGTGAATTGTGTTCGCCTATAAGATTTTTTAACATATAAATCTCTGACTTCACTATCATTGGTGAACTAACTATACCAATTATTTTTCTTAATACGCAATACAACCTTCAATACGCATTTTCAATTGGGACTAAATCGCCTACAATAAGGTCCAAGTACCTTGATAAACATGCCATTTCTGCTGCTGACTGTTTTATACGAATTTTTGTTGGCTTACCCTCCGTCTCCTCTCCTCGATCCGCTCTCGATTGAATCGAGCGAGGTAAAGGTCGCAAAGGAGGAGCTCGGCACGCTGGTTGTGCCGAGTGACTCTCATAGAGAGAGAAAGGATAGGAGATGGAGGGGAGGCAACAAAAACGAGACAAAGGGCGAACCTTTGTCTCGTAAATATAATTGGGAAATAAAAATAACACAATTATTTTTCACAAAAAATTCCTTTATTCACTCGTAAACTAGGCGAAGTGCCGAGACCAACTATGGGAGAGTAATTGTCGAGGGGAAAAAGGCTGCCGGCTTCCGCGTCGGAGCTCGTATATATGCCCGCGGGCTTGCCGGGTTAGCTGCGGGAGTCGCGCCGGGAGGAGTTGCGCCGCCTAGCGGCTGGGCGCGAACTAGACTCTGGCCGGCGGCGCGAGCGGCGCGGGAAATTCAAATTCAAATTCGGCGGGATATTTGAATTTTCATATAGGCCAACCGGCGCGGAGAGTCTGTACATGTTAAATCATTAATATTTAATATAGATTAAATAAATAATATATATATAGTATATATCACACATACGCAAGCGAGGGCTCGCACCTGCACACACAATAAATGTTCTTTATTGTCTTTTTTCGTGGTATTTACTTCTGGAAATTGATGAATAACAGTTTTGCTATAGAATAATATATATTGAATAAATATAATATAAATAAATGATAAAAAAGAATGATACTTGTGAAAAAACATTTTTTTGCCAAAACTCCAACTTGGGGTGACGAAATTGTACCACTGTGATATTTGTGCAACTCCCATAACTTATTTTTGTACACTTTTTGACTCAACCTGAAATTCAAAAAGGTCAATATGTCTACTTTCTTTTTCATAAGTTTCAAGTCTACGATATTCATTGGAATTGAAATTTGTTCTCTTTAAAATATGTTTTATAACATTGAATACGTTTTTATATTTATATTATTTAACAAGTTTTATTTTATAAACATAATGTGAACTATAGTATTTCTTTATGTAAAATGTCTCGTCTTACAAAAATACCGAATTTAAAAATTAGATTTTATGATAAAACGTTATGAAACGTAATATAACATAAATATGCTAAAAAATTTCATAAAAGATTTCCTGAAAATTTCTGAAATGTTTCATGAAAAAAAAGAAAACATTTTAACCTTTAGGCTGCGGGGAAATTTCAGTACAAATTGACCTCTCAGAATATGTAAAATGTATACATAATATCACTGGATATTTCAGATAGAGTCGCTGATCTGACTGCTGGTCCATATATGGACCAGCCCCTGCATCTAAAAGGTTAATAATATTTCCAGAAAGGTTTTTGAAATAAGTTATGTCAGCGGTAGGGACTACAAAAAAGGGTTTTAAGAAAAGTCTTTTGAAAGATTTTTAAAATAATTTTAAGAAATGTTCTCTTCCCCCCGCATGATATTTTAATAATTGAAAAATGTAATACGTAGTTTTTACTAATAAGAAAAGGATATTTGTAAAAAAAATATTCTTTTTGCCAAAACTCAAACTTATTTGTGCAACCCCGACAACTTCGCGAGAGCAAGCGAGTCTGTCGAGCCCCACAACGTTGTGAGAGTGAGCGAGACCCACCGTGTGGGAGATTCCACACCACGCGCGAGGCTGTCGAGCCCCACAACGTTGTGAGAGTGAACAAGTCCCACCGTGGGGGAGATTCCACACACGCACGAGTCTATCTAGCCCCACTATACTTTTGCCAGTGAGCAAGTCTCAGTGTGGTGGTGATTTCACACCACAGACGGGTTTGGTAGTCACCACAGCTTTGTGGCGTAAAATATACACCAATATGGCAATATTTTTATTCCACGACGTTTTTTCTTTATGCCACAATACTGTGGTGAATTTTCAAGACCACCTTGTGGTGTAAAAAGAATACCATAGCTTTTTCCGCGTACATTTGTATACACTTTTTGACTCAACCTAACATTCAAAAGGGTCAATATGTATACCTTTCTTTTAACAAGTTTCAATTCATTGGAATTGAAATTTGTTCTCTTTAAAATATGTTGTATAACATTTAATATCTTTTTATCTTTTATATTATTTAACTAGATTTATTGTATAAAGATAATGTGAATTTTAGTATTTCTTTATGTAAAATTTCTCGACTTACAAAAATAACAAATTTAAAAATTAGTTTTGAAATTCATTGTAACTGTGCGCGTATTGAATCGGTACCAAATAATATGAAAAATATATAGTTAACTTTGTTAAATAAAAAAGTAACAAACGCATTCCTGCGTTTGAATTTATAAAAGGTTATGAAGGGTAATATAACATAAATATGTTAAACAAAATTTAATAAAAGATTTCTTGAACATTTCTGAAATATTTCATGAAAAAAAGAAAACATTTTTATAATATCTCCAGAAAGGTTTTTGAAATAAGTTATGTCCGCGATAGGCACTATAAAAACGGTTTTTAAGAAAAGGCTTATGTAATATGTAGTTTTTACTAATAAGAAAAGGATATTTGTAAAAAAAACATTGTTTTTGTCAAAACTGAAACTTATTTGTGCAATCCCGACAACTTCGCGAGAGCGAACGAGTCTCAGTGTGATGATGGCAATATCACACCACGTCCGAGTCTGTCGAGCCCCACAACTTTGTGAGAGTGAGCAAGTCCCGCCGTGGGGGAGATTCCACACCACGCGCGAGTCTATGTAGCCCCACTATACTTTTGCAAGTGAGCAAGTCAGTGTGGAGGTGATTTCACACCACGGACGGGTTTGGTAGTCACCACAGCTTTGTGGCATAAAATATACACCAATATGGGAATATTTTTATTCTACCAAGTTATTTCTTTACACCACAATAATGTGGGGAATTTTTAAGACGCTTGTGGTGTAAAATGAATACCATAGCTTTTTCCGTGTGGGCGGAAAATAGTCTTTATACAGTAAATTGCTAGTTTTCGGGGAATTACAATTTTCACTCTGGTACGTAAGTTATTTCTACAGTGAGACAACAGATGGTATAGTTACTGACCTAGTCAATGGTTGCTAGTTAGATGATGTTGAGCAAATTAATATTTATGAAGTAGCGTAGTTCCACTTTGCTACTTCTGCAGCTCCGTTAGTTATTTTAAATGTCATTACTTTAGAATGTGAGGGGTTAGGTAATTTGGAACTGGAAGGGAATCATAATAAAAATGCTCTATGTTTGTGATTAGACGCAATACGGGTAGGTAGTTATCGTTGGTAAGATTAGCTCCGTTGGTTAATTTCTAAGTTTGGCTAGGAATTAAGAATTCTTCTCAGAGTCCGTTATATTATCATTATAAAATGATTGTATATACAAATGTCAAATAGCAAAAAAGTTTTGTTCAACGATTATTTTACTCTTTTGTTTATATCTGTTTATGTCAAGTCAAATTTTGCTAAATAATAGTCGAAAAACGATAATTTTATCTGTATTTAAGCATTACAAAAAATCGTTTTTATAAGCCTAGCTTGTCAAGTATTGATCGTACATGAAAATATTAAACGGAAAAACGTTTTGTTTTCTTATAATGTACAAATTTTACATTTATAAATTGTGTGAAAGAAGATCCTGTCAAGTTATAGCCAAAAATGTCCATTTTATGTATATTTTAGCGTTTAAAATCGTTTTTATATGGCTAACTCGTCAGGAGTTGATTTAACACAAAAATGTTAAATGGAAAAAAGTTTGATTTCAATATTATCTATAACTTTTGTATTTAACATTTTTGTGTTAAATCAAATCCTGACAAGTTATAATCGAAAATCGTCCATTTTATGTATATTTTACTGTGAGGAGTTGATCTAACACAAAAATGTTAAATGAGAAAAAGTTTTGTTTTAATATTATCTACAACTTTTGTATTTAACATTTTTGGGTAAAATCAAATCCTGTCAAGTTATAGCTGAAAATCGTCTATTTTTGACCTTTTTTTGTCGTTTTTCGCGTTTATCTTGGCAAATATTGCTCGTAGAGAAAAGTGTCGAACAGAAAAAATGTGTATTCTAATTAGTTTTAGCAGATAGACCTGTAGATATTAACTGAAAATTAATTTTTCTAGACACTAGGCTTAAAATCGATTTTTGGAGATATTTCTTTGTGCTCACATTTGACAAATTTTCCATCGATCTTTCTCAATAGAATTCCAGCAATTAGCTATAACTAGAGGAGTATTTTCCCGCAATCCCGATGAAATCGATCGAAAATTCGCTGAGATAATCCATAAACTTGATTACATACGATCGTATATTCATACATACATCATAAAAAACGCCTAAAATGAATTATTTCTCGGCGGAAAATAGTTTTTATACAGTAAATTGCTAGTTTTCGGGGAGTTACAATTTTCACTCTGGTGAAAATATAAGGCTGTCCCGAGAAGCGGTCGTGCCTAAAAAAGAAAAAATAACAACAACAATATATATATATATATACGAGGGTCATTTGACAAGTACCTAGCCTCACCGCCAGATGGTGCCACTATCACACCAGAAATACACTGCAGTGCAGTATCTTCCTGTAAACGGTTACAGACGAAATTTCAGCCGGATCGGAGTTGTAGTTTATTTTTGAGAGCGTGTGAAAGCAACTGTGTCCGTTGATTTTTGAAAAAATGGAGAAAGAACAATATCGGTCGGTGATTCGATTCTTGTTTTTGGAAGGGAAATCGCGCAGTGAAATTAAAGAATGCTTGGATGCAGTGTATGGTGATGCTTCTCCTTCGATGGCGACCGTTAAATTTTGGTATAACGAGTTTCAACGTGGTTGTACGTCGGTTTTTGATGATCCACGCACAGGTGCTCCGAAAACAGCCACTACGGAGGAGAACGTGACAAAAATACACGATATCGTTTTCTCAGACCGCCGATTAAAGGTGCACGAGATAGCTGCGATAGTAGGCATCTCAGAAGAACGCGTGTGGCATATCCTACATGAGATTTTAGGCATGAGGAAGCTGTCAGCAAGGTGGGTGCCGCGTTTGCTGACTGCAGACAACAAGCGCATCCGTGTGACCAGTTCAGAGCAGTGTTTGGAGCTGTTTAATCGCAATCCAAAAGAGTTTTTGCGTCGTTACGTGACCGTCGACGAAACATGGATTCACTACTACACTCCAGAGACCAAGGAGCAGTCAAAACAGTGGACCTTACCCGGTGAACCTGCTCCGAAGAAGGCGAAGACGGTCCCGTCGGCCGGAAAGGTGATGGCCACTGTTTTCTGGGATTCTCAAGGTGTGATTTTTATTGACTATCTGGAGAAGGGCAAAACGGTCACAGGACAGTACTACGCCGAACTATTGAGCCGATTTGACGCCGTGTTAGAAGAAAAACGGCCCCATTTGTCTAAAAAGAAAGTGCTTTTCCACCACGATAATGCACCGGCTCATACTTCCGCACTCACCACGGCTAAATTGGTCGAATTACGCTACGAACTGCTGCCCCCATCCACCGTATTCTCCAGATTTAGCTCCGTGCGACTTTTTTTTGTTTCCGAACCTAAAAAATTCGCTCGCCGGGAAGAGATTCCACTCCAATAACGAAATAATCGCCGCCATGGAGGCCTATTTTGCAAACCAAGAGAAAACATTTTTTTCAACGGGGTTAAAAAAATTGGAACACCGCTGGACCAAGTGTATTCAATTAAAAGGAGACTACATTGAAAAATAAATTTTATTTTTTGTAAAATTTTGGTGTTTTCATTTGTAGGCTAGGTACTTATCAAATGACCCTCGTATATATTTATATATTTATATATTTATATATAAACATTATTCATACCCGTAACTTTGAGGATCTAGAGTTTCTTTCGCCAGAGTCTTGCGCGCTTGACTAAAGAAATAATCCCATCTCTGGGTAGAAGGTACTAATATAAATCCTCAAAAGTACCGTTTCATACCTTGGCACTTTGAGGATAAATCCTCAAAGTGCCGAAAAATCCTCAAAGTATCGATATGATGCTGAATAGAATCCTCAAAGGATGCAAATGATATATATATATATATATATATATATATATATATATATATATATATATATATATATAAACATATTTCAGAAATTAATAATTTAAACTAGCCAACTCTTTACCTCCCTTGTTGTTGTTGTACTCGTATAATATAATATTCACCATACACTGGCCGAAAGTACCACTTTTGCTCCCAACTCCGCAATGGGAACGTGGTATTTTCGGTCCGAATATGGTGAAAAATAATATACACATCACGAGGATAAAGAAGACCACCCCAGACCACATGTTTTCCACCCGCGCCTTCGCACTGGTGGCAATTTAAACGTGCTCTGAACTGGCAAACCCCTAGCTACCCTCCCAACTCAAAAACGCGAATGTAATATTTTCAGCTCGGGTATGGTGAAAAATCATTAACTACGGGGGCTGCGCCCCCAGCGTGCCTTCGGCACGCCATTCCCCCCGCTCCCACACACACCTGCTCCTCGCTTCGCTCGTCGCCCGCCCCCTCCCTATGTAAAAACTTCGTTTTTACATAATAGGCACGACCGCAATACTCAGGAGAACCTTGTATTTTTATAAAAGCGAAAATTGATTAATAATGTCATTACGAAGGGCAATGCACTCATGATTTTGCATACTATTAAAAAAATAAATAGTTTTTGTTACCATATGGCAAACAGTAAAGCTAATAAGCGAAAAATTTACCGTCTAAAAAACATTAGTGGCCGTCTCTTACAGACATGTTACCGCGCAATGGTTATCAAGTCATGTCATATTGTTCGTGTATAACGTATTACGTATAATATATAAATGTTTATGCAAAGTGATGACAATGCGAGCTTGATTTTACGCAATTCGCAATAATCGCAATAAACGATATAAAAATTGCAACATCATATATTCACATGGGTAACGTGTATAGCATCGCCAATCACGTGATGGCGGTGACACTGCTGGCTTGTTGGCTTTACCCATGTGAGTGTGCGCGCATGTGCATGCGCTGCAGCTCACCTTCTCGTCTCGTCTGGCTCGTCAGCTGATAGCTCGTAGCTTCTTTGCGTAAACGACACGGCGCCCGGATGATGCGAGAAAAAGGCTGGGCCGAACTTCTAGTGAAAGAGTTTCAGTGCGGAGTGAACACAAGAAAGCTGCCTACTACGTACGTATCATTGCTACAGTGCTTTGCTTCCTATCTGGCTCTCACCTGCATCATGTCAGCCATGTGCGCACGGCAATCCGACAGACGGTAGTCATCAATGTTTATATCTGCAGTCACTGTGTTTCCTAAATTGCTGTATGGATCGATATTGATGTTGGTCGAGTTCTCTGCTAATTAAGTTGTGGTCTTATCCTTGAGTAAGTATTATTTCAATAATACTAGCTCCTTTCTACTCTTGCAGGGTTTTCATCTTTTTTTCACAAGGACATTTTGTTAAACTTTGAGGAAGGGTCAAGGCAGTTTTAGTTAGAAGTGCACATGAGCTTTTTCGACTTTGAAGTATACAAATACCTTCCCTTTCTCTGAAAATATCTTTAGCTTTACACACGTCACCATATCATGCATGCTGAGGGATTATATACCATGTTTCAGATATAAATAATCAGCAAGTGTGGAGTTACAGCATTTGCTGTGTGCTTTTTGAGGAAATTATTAAGAAAGAAAAGTAATTTCCTCCAATTTGGCTGATTGAGTATATCTGAAACCTAATGTACAATGCCTCAGCATGCATTGCATTGTGTATGAACATTCTTGTAAACCTTGAGAAAGGGTGAGGTGGTTTTAGTTGAGAATACACATGCGCTTTCTCGACTTTTGAGTGCAAAGATCGCTTTCCATTCCCTACAAGTATCTACAGCTTTCTATACATGATCGAATACATGCTGAGGGACAGTATATCAAGATTTAGATATGCATAGTCAGCAAGTCTGTAGATATTGCAATTTCTGTGTCTTTTTCAAGAAATTTTTGAGAAAAATGTCATTTTCTCCGTACCGGCTGATTGAATCGATCTGAAATTGCACACACAATCCCTCTGTATGTATTGTATTGTGTGCGAACATTCTGGTAAACTTTAAGTGAGGATGAGGAGGTCTTAGTTGAGAATACACATGCGCTTTCTCGACTTTTGAGTGCAAAGATCCCTTTCCATTCCCTACAAGTATCTTAAACTTTCAATACATGATGGAATACATGCTGAGAGATAGTATATCAAGTTTGAGATCTACATAATCAGCAAGTCTGGAGATATTGTAATTTCTGTGTCTTTTTCAAGAAATTTTTGAGAAAAATGTCATTTTCGCCGTACCGGCTGATTGAGTCGATCTGAAATTGCATACACAATCCCTCTGTATGTATTGTATTGTGTGTGAACATTGTGGTAAACTTTAAGTGAGGGTGAGGAGGTCTTAGTTGAGAATACACATGCGCTTTCTCGACTTTTGAGTGCAAAGATCCCTTTCCATTCCCTACAAGTATCTTCAACTTTCTGTACATGATGGAATACATGCTGAGGGACAGTATATCAAGATTTAGATATGCATAATCAGCAAGTCTGGAGATATTGCAATTTCTGTGTCTTTTTCAAGAAATTTTTGAGAAAAATGTCATTTTCTCCGTACCGGCTGATTGAGTCGATCTGAAATTGCATACACAATCTCTCTGTTTGTATTGTTTTGTGTGTGAACATTCTGGTAAACTTTAAGTGAGGGTGAGGTGGTTTTAGTTGAGAATACACATACGCTTTCTCGACTTTTGAGTGCAAAGATCCCTTTCCATTCCCTACAAGTATCTTCAACTTTCTGTACATGATGGAATACATGCTGAGGGACAGTATATCAAGATTTAGATATGCATGATCATCAAGTCTGGAGATATTGCAATATCTGTGTCTTTTTCAAGAAATTTTTGAGAAAAATGTCATTTTCTCCGTACCGGTTAATTGAATCCATCTGAAATTGCATACACAATCCCTCTGTATGTATTGTATTGTGTGTGAACATTCTGGTAAACTTTAAGTGAGGGTGAGGAGGTCTTAGTTGAGAATACACATGCGCTTTCTCGACTTTTGAGTGCAAAGATCCCTTTCCATTCCCTACAAGTACCTTCGACTTTCTGTACATGATGGAATACATGCTGGGAGACAGTATATCAAGATTTAGATATGCATAATCAGCAAGTCTGGAGATATTGCAATTTCTGTGTCTTTTTCAAGAAATTTTTGAGAAAAATGTCATTTTCTCCGTACCGGCTGATTGAGTCGATCTGAAATTGCATACACAATCCCTCTGTATGTATTGTATTGTGTGTGAACATTTTGGTAAACTTTAAGTGAGGGTGAGGAGGTCTTAGTTGAGAATACACATGCGCTTTCTAGACTTTTGAGTGCAAAGATCCCTTTCAATTCTCTCAACATATCTTGGTAAATATATAGTGCTATGAATGATCTTATCGACACGCTAACACTATATTGTGAGTAGTTTGCTGTGAGAATGTTTTCTCGTTTACTTCACAGCTAGCATCTATCCTGCAATAATTTTCTACTCCTTTGATAGGAGTTTGGCTTCTCTGTACTCCTTCCGTTGCCAAGTTATTCTTGTTGGAATTATGTTTTTTGCCTAGGGCGAAGAGCTCCTGCAGATGACATCACAGCGTCCTAAACACCTGCAGCTAGCGTTTTTTATTGGGACTATATGTTGGACTGATTGACATATTTTATGTGGACATTGGCAACCTCTGAACTCGTTGAAAAAATTATCTGGTGAGTAGATTACTGTAAGAAAGTTTATTGATTTATACTTTTAAGCTAGTATCTATCCTGCAATAATTTCCTACCCCTTTGACAGGAGTGTGGCTTCTCTGTACTCCCTCCGTTGCCAAGTTATTCTTGTTGTAATTATGTTTTTGGCCTAGGGCGAAGAGCTCCTGCAGAACACAACACGTCTTCATATAATTGTTCTTTCCTCGAGGGCGTCATTATATAACCATCATAAAGCAGGAGACTTTCAAAAAAATAGTATCAAATTGGGAACGGCAACTTTGAGAAACTCAACAATGGCATTACAGTGGGTAACCTTGAATGAAGGGCTTCCTGATGCACACATCTTGGTAGCTTCATCTTTCTATAGATTATCAATGGAAGTTGATCTAGTCTGTATTTATTTTAATTCACTGTGACCACTTTGTGGTCACTTCTTTGAATAATTATTGTTTCAGTAATCTACTGCTTTCAACCATTACTATAGCTTCATTTTTTGTTTCAGGGTTTTTATTATCCTTTCAGAAAAAGCAGCAACTATAAGAGACGACCGGTCAAATTTAACAGATCTATTCCTCATTCATTGATGTTGTTGAAATTTACTTTGAGGATGTCTTTTCAAACTTCATTTAGAAGAACATAAGAATGATAGAAATCTGCTTTTATAATGCATTTCAGGCATCTTATGTATTTTTAAGCTGATTTTATCTTTTTTTGTAGGTATAATTTAATAAAAAGAAAGAAATAAGTCATGCAATTTCTCAGATTTAATTCAGGCACTGCTTGTGTATTTTTTATAGAACTGTATTTTTATTTTTTTTATTAAATTACATGTACTTTCAAAAAGATAGAGTCAAATCAAAAATACATGGAACGTCTGAGATGTATTACTGAAGCCGGTTTCTATCATTCTTAGTCTTTTGGATTAAGTACGGACACATCACCTCAAAGTAAATATCGATAACATTGAATGCTCAATACACCTGCTAAATCTGACAAGTGGCTTTTATATTGTAGGAGCCGGATGAATTTTCTTATTAAGTTTTTAATTTTGGTCCGTATACTGTAGTGTAGTGTAGTGTGAGTGTGTCTGAAACTTCTATAAATCTATAGCTTGTCCCGCCATAACAATAAATCTGAGTACGTGTAAAAATTGTGAAAAAAGTTATTTTAATCTGTAAAATTCAGTTTAATTGTAGTAGTCAATGAACAATGAGCTTATCCATTAACTACCAGTATTAATTGACTTTTAGAGGTTATAGTGAACTTTTCATAATTCTGACAGGTTTCCAGAATATTTATTTAAGCATACTCTATAAATCTTTCGAACAGGCTCACACTACATGGCCCTTCAGATTTCATAAGAGAAAATCTATTTAATTAATTAGGCTGAAATTTACAACATGAAAAGATAAGTCAATCCTGCCCCTGTAATGTTATAAAAGCCACCAGTCAGATTTAGCAGGTGTACTCATCATTCAGTGTTGTCGATATTTAGTTGGCATAAATGTGCTTAAGTATAAAAATAATAGAACTCTGCTTCTATAATGTATTTCAGGCATCGTATGTTTTTTAAGCAAATTTCATCTTTCTAGAAGTAGGTATAATTTAATAAAAAAAAATATCCGTGCTATATGTAGTCCATTATTTCACCGTGTTTATCGCACTTGCTACGCTCGTGCGCTAACCTCACGGTGTGATAATGAACTACTTAGCGCACGAATAGGCGTGACAGCGGACTTAAGGCAGACAGTGTTATAAAAAATTGTGCGATACTAATGCGTTAAGTAACACATTACACGCCGTGAAAGGATCCTCGCTACACTCGGGCCTTAACTTTACGCCATGAAATAATGGGCCACTTATCGCACTTGTATCGTAATGTATTAGTACGATAAATTCTTTATCGATATTTATTCATTAATTAAAAAAACCTCTTTCAATTCATTGGCACGTAGCTTCCTCAAACTTAATTTACTGATTCCTTTAATTAATTTTTAATTCCAATATTTAAAATTTAATACTTCAGAAAGACAGAAATAACAAAACTTCAACATAATTTATTCAAATTTTTATAGATTATACATTTCCACAAAATTTCACATACATAAAATACATATCTTCACAAAAGACGAAATAATCATATCTTCACAAAAGACGAAATGATCATTTCTGGCCAATCACCATGATCATTTCTGACCAATCACCATGATCATTTCTGACCAATCACCAAAGCTCAATGACTATCATTGTTGTATTCATGGATTGTAAATTATATCTATTAGTTATTGTCAAATTGTTGTAAAAATGACCGTCATGTAAGCAATGTCGGTAATTTTTATATTTATGTATTGTAAATTATGACTATCAATGACGATAAAGTTATTGTCAAAATTACTTTAAAGTTAGAAAATTTTGTCAAATAATCATTCCACATTAATGCACAACTTTTTACGTAATTTTCATCTCGTAAGAGATAGATGAAATTGTACATTTTCATATAAAATTAAAATTCGAAAAATAAATTTTTCACGAAAAAAATTGGAAAAATTTTATGGAAAATATTAACTTGTAATTTTTTCATGGCCCATTCATGTTCAGCGGTAGAAATGTACCCATTCTGCACCACTACCACTGAGTATGAAATTGGTAGATGTCGGACAACAAATTTATTTTCGTGTTACGTTGAACATTGTACGTGTTATATTGAATGCGTTATATGGAAAGGCTGTTATAATGTGAGGGGATGTATTTTAAAAAATTTGACAAAGACAGATTTTTGTTTTCATTTTTCAATTTTTCAAGTTTTACATTTTTGTTAATAATAAAAAACCGCGATAACTAAAAAATTTTTCTTTTTAGAAAATATAAGTATTTTAATTCTCTTTCAAATGCTACCCATCCCATTCAGATACACCGAGCCATCCTCAAGAAATACATTTTAAAAATGTCTAGAAAAATTTCAACCTCAAATATCTCTGAAATTTATGAACCAATCACTTTGCCAAAAGAACTCATCCGAGAACAATCAATAATATACCTCTACAATGAATTTTGAAGCGAATAAGACATTTTTACTCTTGTAATAGTTGAACATATAAAACTCATTTTTTTTCATTTTTCAATTTTTACGTTTTTGTTAATAACAAAAGAACCGTGATAGCTAGAGAATTAATTTTTAGAAAATATAGGTAATTTAATTCTCTTTCGAATACCACCCACCCCATTTAGATACATAGAGCCGTTCTCGAGAAATTACGATTTAAAAAAAAAATTGAAAAAAATTTTAACCTTAAATATCTTCGAAATTTATGGATCAATCCTTTTGCCCAAAGAACTCACTCGATTGGTATACAAAATCTACCCCTACAAAGAATTTCGAAGTGATTAAGCCAGTTTTACTATAGTTACTGAACGACAAAAAAATCACTTTTTTTTATAAATTATTTTTTTTCTAAAAAAATAATGAATAAAAAACCTAAAAATTTAGTAAGTTATAGTACTTAATATCCTTTATAACCAAAAAAATATTCATGTTAGTATCTTTTTTTAATTTCGAAATATAACCTATTTACAAAAAATTACGTTTTCATCAATAACTTATGACGAAATATAGCTACCGACTTTTTTTTTTTAAATTGTAGATAATTTTATCCTACATACAGAGAATTCATGATATAGAAACAATATTTGTTCTAAATATTAAAAACATCGAAAAAAAAATTCTGAAAATTAAAACATGGCTATAAAAAAAAATTAAATTTTACAAAAATAGAATATTGACCCCAATTGTGGAAGCAAAATCTAAAAAAAATTATCACTCTCCCGTTAAAATCGGTCGAGTAGATCATGAGATATCAGCGTATACGGACATACACACACACAAACACACACATCCATACGGACATTTTCTAAAAATAGTGTATTTCGATTCCAAATTTGCTAAATAACATTTCTAACACATTATCTCATAAACTTTTTTTTACTATCACAAAGCTTCCTCTATGAGGAAGCAAAAAAAAACACGTTACTGTTAATAATTTTTTTAGAAAATATAGGTATTTTAATTCTCTTTCGAACGCTACCCATCCGATTCGAATAACTAGATCCTATCATTAAAAAAAAAATTAAAAACAGTTTTGAGAAAAATCGAAAAATTGAAAAAAACAAAAACACATCGCCCCAATAAAAAAAAACGGATTTTGACCGGAAAATGAGACTTGCCCGGTCAAAATTGACCGAGTAGAAATTGAGATCTAGGCGTACACACACACACACACACACACACACACACACACACACACACACACACACACACACACACACACACACACACACACACACACACACACACACACACACACACACACACACACACACACACACACACACACACACACACACACACACACACACACACACACACAGACATTTTTCACAAACCATATATTTTGATTCCTAACATCTCGAAACACAATTATAACATGTTTTTACAACAACTCAAAAATTTAATATCACAAAGCTTCCTCTAGAAGGAAGCAAAATGTTTAATTGAGAAATAAATGAAATCTATGAATTGGTTTTTGAATTCGAATTTTCTACTTTAGCAAGCAGGGTCAAACCTTTCTTATTATAATAATTGTTGTAAAATTATATACCGGGTGTCCCATTTTAAAACCACCAGGCAAATATCTCGAAAACTAAGGGAGATGGAAAAAAACTTTTAATACAAAAGTTGTAGGGTTCAGAGGGGCCCAACTGATCGTGACCTTGGTTATGACCTTGAGGTCAATTATCAAGGTCATTTGAAGGTTAAATCGATTTTTTCAAATAGGAACCCCCACTTTTGACCTCGTAAATGGAAAGGGCGGAAAATTTTACGTTCAGATATGTCCTTGAGTCAAGGTCATGGTCATGGTCATGGTCATATTTAAAATCAAAATCAATCAACGCATCAAAACATTCCCATAATTAGGCATACGAGACCTATTGTTAAATACAAAAGTTGTAGGGTTCAGAGGGGCCCAACTGATCGTAACCTTGGTTATGACCTTGTGGTCAATGATCAAGGTTATTTGAAGGTCAAATCGATTTTTTCAAATGGGAAGCCCCATTTTTGACCTCGTAAATGGAAAGAGCGGAAAATTTTACGTTCAGATATGTCCTTGAGTCAAGGCTATGGTCATGGTCATGGTCATGTTTAAAATCAAAATCAATCAACGCATCCAAACATTCCCATAATTAGGCATACGAGACCTATTGTTAAATACAAAAGTTGTAGGGTTCAGAGGGGCCCAACTGATCGTAACCTTGGTTATGACCTTGTGGTCAATGATCAACGTCATTTGAAGGTCAAATCGATTTTTTCAAATGGGAAGCCCCATTTTTGACCTCGTAAATGGAAAGAGCGGAAAATTTTACGTTCAGATATGTCCTTGAGTCAAGGCTATGGTCATGGTCATGGTCATGTTTAAAATCAAAATCAATCAACGCATCCAAACATTCCCATAATTACGCATACGAGTGTTAAATACAGAAGCTGTAGGGTTTGGAGCGGCCCAACTGATCGTGACCTTGGTTATGACCTTGAGGTCAATGATCAAGGTCATTTGAAGGTCAAATCGATTTTTTCAAATGGGAACCCCTATTTTTGACCTCGTAAATGGAAAGAGCGGAAAATTTTACTATTTTTACTATTATCAATATTTACCAGGGTTAACCACTTATATCAAATAATAACAAAAGTTAATAAGTGTTGACCACCTGTATCCAATTGTGACCGGTAGTATTCAGCATTGATCGGTAATAGTCAATAATTATTACTGTTTACATCAAATTGTTTTCAAATTGAGCACACTTATATTGGCACAGAAAATTAAACTTTTTCGTTTTAAAATATTGTATAGTATAATAACATATTATTTCTTTTGTGGTGTGTTTTGATAAATAATTGCATTTACAACTAAAAAAGAATGCCTGACTATTCTGCTAATGAAATAGTTGACATTCTTCTTATTTTAGGAGAATGTCGACGAAACTATCGAGAGGCAAGCTGATTGTATCGTGCTCGGTTCCCTCAACGACAACATCCTGATCATACGGTAATACGTGACATTGAACTGCGCGGTCGACAAGGAAACTTCGTTCGAAGAAGGAGGACACTGAATGAACACGATTATGAAAATAATCCTCGCTTTCTTGCTGTTCTAGCCATGGTACATTTAAATGTTCATGTCAGTTTACGCGAAATCGAGTTAACAATGGGTATTCCAAGATCTACGGCCAGTAGATATTTACGATATGCGCGTTACCATCCTTACCACATTACTCTAAATCAAGCTTTAACTGTGGAAGATTATCGACGGAGAATAATATTTTGCCAATGGGCAACACAACAAATTACTGATGATGAAAATTTCTTTAACAATGTTCTTTTTAGCGACGAGGCTACATTTTAGAGTACTGGTATGTTGAATCGCCATAATTGCCACTACTGGTCTCCTGTTAATCCTCATTGGATGCGAGAAGTTGATCATCAGCATCGCTGGAATGTAACGGTATGGTGTGGTATTATTAACAGATGTCTGATTGGACCTTATTTTTTTGAAGGTCACGTAACTCAACATACTTATTTACAGTTGCTGAGAGACGAGCTGCCACTCTTTCTAGAAAACGTTGATCTCCATACAAGGGCCAGAATGTGGCTACAACAAGATGGTGCTCCTCCACATTATGCCAGAATTGTCAGAGATTTTCTTAATGAAAGGTTTAACGGTCGATGGATTGGTAGAGGAGGTCCCGTAGCATGGCCACCAAGATCTCCAGATCTGACATCTCCACATTTTTATTTATGGAGCTTCCTAAAAAATACAGTCTACCGCAACAGGCCAACTACAAGAGATGACATGATTCAAAGGATTACACAAATCTGCTTAAGTATTCCACGTCAAGTATTATTAAATACTGTTAGAAACTTTAAAAGGAGAATAGAATGTTTCAACAAGTAAATGGTGCAACTTTTGAGCATCTTCTTCAGTAAATGGTGACCGAAACACTTGGATCCTATGACTAAATACACATGAACGTGGAATTTTCCAATGAATTTTTAGCTGGCCTGATCATCCCCGACCTTGCCTTAACTGGCCGGGTCATCTCAGACCTTGCCTTAACTGACCGGGTCATCTCCGACCTTGCCTTAACTGGCCGGGTCATCTCCGACCTTGCCTTAACTGGCCGGGTCATTTCCGACCTTGCCTTAACTGGCCGGGTCATCTCCGACCTTACCTTAACTGTCCGGGTCATCTCCGACCTTGCCTTAACTGGCCGGGTCATCTCCAACCTTACCTTAGGTGACCGGGTCATCCCCGACTTTGCTCTTCACTGCACGGAAACTGACCAGAACTTTGACCATGACCTTGACCCAAGGTCATATCAGAATTTTTCGGTTTTTCTATTTACGAGGTCAAAAGTGAGGGTTGCCGTTAAACAAAATTGATTTAAGCTTCAAACGACATCATCCTTGACCTCAAGTTCATGGTCAAGGTCACGATCAGTTGGGCTCCTCCAAACACTACAACTTCTGTATTTAACACTCGTATGCGTAATTATGGGAATGTTTGGATGCATTGATTGATTTTGATTTTAAACATGACCATGACCATGACCATGGCCTTGACTCAAGGACATATCTAAACGTAAAATTTTCCGCTCTTTCCATTTACGAGGTCAAAAGTGGGGATTCCCATTTGAAAAAATCGATTTGACCTTCAAATGACCTTGATAATTGACCTCAAGGTCATAACCAAGGTCACGATCAGTTGGGCCCCTCTGAACCCTACAACTTTTGTATTAAAAGTTTTTTTCCATCTCCCTTAGTTTTCGAGATATTTGCCTGGTGGTTTTAAAATGGGACACCCGGTATATTAAGGAAGTCCATACCAACAAATTGTCAATTTCTGTACCAAGATTGATACCTCGTTTTTTTTTCTATCTATTTTATAGCTACAATTTTATTAAAGTAAAATTTCTTTTTTTTTTAGTTGGATTAAATAAAGTGCAAATAAATTAAAATAAAATAATTAACTTCTTTCGTAAGGTCGTATTTCAGAAAGAAGTTTATATATATCGCTGTTGATATATTTTTTTTTAATATATCAGTAATTTTATTTCAGGTGGGGGCTTCGTCCCCCCACACCCCCCTGATTGGGGCTTCGCCCCCTACACCACCACCAGGGGCTCTGCCCCTGGACCCCGACCTGCGCCCCATATTAAACCCGCCATACCTCATTACCTACCAACAACAAACTTTATTGTTTCTTTTATTTTGTTTTATTTAGATAGGACATTTCAACATAATAACTATATCCTCAAGGATTTTCATTCATAGTCACAAAATGATTTCGTAGATTAATTCGTCATCGAATATCATTTAATGTGTGATATCAGGAATATGGTTACGAGTCGTGAGGATGGAATATTATATTTGCTTATTCTTTGGCTCAATTTTATATTTAACAAAAAATTTAATCTTTGTTTTTAATTTTAGTTTTAAGCTTTAAACTTGAAGAACTTCTATTAATCACATTATTAATAGAAGATTAGATTATATACAATATTAGCTGCCTGTCTACGACCAAGTTTTAGAAAAAAATAATTTGTTTCTTGGACCAACTTAGAATAATTTTAAGTAAAAAAACATTTAGGGATTTAATCTTTTAATTTTTGTTACTTCAACATCAATTTATATTTCTTATTATATATTTTTATTGGTGTTTTAGTTTACATAATGTTTGGCATTTTGTAACAATAGATATTTCTTTTTTTTAAATTATGTTTTCAATGTGTTTATCTCATTTTATAGCACAGTGTGACCTAAGTCCGCACTTAAGTCTCGCCTACCCGTGACTTAAGTAGTCGATTATTACACCGTGAGGTTAGCGCGCGAGCATAGCAAGTGGACTGATTAAGGTACTGATAGGCGTGACAGCGGACTTAGGTAAACGTGCTATAAAATATCGTACAATACATGTGACTACAGTGGCAGTATCGTAATGTACTATTTTAACATTGTAATTAAATGTAATTTTATATCTTATGATTATATTTTTATAATTATATGATCTTTCGAATGTTATATTGATTTTCCCGATATTATTTAAAGCTATTGCATTGAATAATTCTTTGTCAAATCGAATCATGTTAAATAAGCGAAAATTGAATATGTAAAGTGTCGTATTTATAGGTTTAGATAATCAGGATTGATTGTACATTAAAATATTAATTGGGGAAAAGTTTTGTTTAGATGCTATCCATAAGTATATCTTTTGCATTCAATATTTTTGTATAAAGTCAAATCGTTGAAATAAGCGAAAATCGTCCATTTTATGTATGTTTTGGCGTTAAAATTTGTTTGTTTGGATTTAACTCGTCGGGAATTGATTGTACAAAAAAATGTTTAATAGGAAAAAGTTTGGTTTTAATATTATCTATAACTCTTACATTCAACATTTTTGTGTAAAATCAAATCCTGTCAAGTTATAGCCGAAAATCGTACATTTTATGTATATTTAGGCGTTAAAAATCGTTTTTATGAGTTCAACTCGTCAGGAATTGGTCGTAGCAAAAAATGTTCAATATAAAGTTTTGTTTTAATATTATCTATAACTTTTACATTTAAAATTTTTGTGTAAAGTCAAATTCTGCTCAGTTATAAACGAAAATCAGCCATTTTATGTACATTTAGGCGTTAAAAACCGTTTTTTTGGATTTAGCTCATCAGGAATTAATCGTACAAAAAAATGTCGAATAGAAAAAAGTTTTGTTTCAATATTATCTATAACTTTTGTATTTAACATTTTTGTGTAAATTCAAATCCTGTAAAGTAATAGCAAAAAAACGACTATTTTGGATGATTTTAGCGATTTTTTCGCTATTACATTGTTAAATATTGTTCATAGAAGAAAACGTTCAATGTAAAAAAGACGTCTTTTAATTAGTTTTAGCAGATGCATTTGTTGTTTTTGACTTATATTTAATTTTGTTCACCGTATGCTCAAAAATCGATTTTTTCAAATTTTTATTGTTTATTAATCGGGTTACTTGATCACATACATACGTACAGACATACATACATCTCTGAAAACGCTTAAAATGTACTTCTTTTGGGTGGAAAATAGTTTTTATATTGTAAATTTCAGAATTTGAAGTAATACAATTTTCGCCCTGACGAAAATATAAGGCTCTACCGAGAAGCGGTCGTGCGTAATAATAAAGATGATCACCGCACAACATACGGTCTTTCAATAAAACTATTGTTTACTAAGAAACTGTTGGTGTTAAATATGATTCAAAATATTCTAAACTGTCAAATGCAATATAAAACAAGTTCAGTGCTATGCCCATTATGACCATATTTCATACAATTTTATATATTTAGATAAAATATATAAAATTCTTGTGGGCATTCCGACAAAGTACCTTGGCTAAATCTTAAAAATTGGATGTCTCAATTTTTTTTTTTATTAAATTCTACCTACTTCTAGAAAGATGAAATTTGCTTAAAAAAACATACGGTGCCTGCAATACATTATAGAAGAAGAGTTCTATTATTCTTATACTTTATTACATTAAATAGTAAAGCACATTTACTCAAACTAAACATCAACAACACTGAATGATAAGTACACCTGCTAAATCTGACTGGTGGTTTTTATATTGGTAATTAATCGATAAGCTCATTGTTCATTAACTACTACAATTAAACTGAATTTTATAGATTAAAATAACTTTTCTCACAATTTTTACACGTACTCAGATTTATTGTTACGGCAGGACAAGCTATAGATGTATAGAATTTTGAGACACACTCACACTACACTACACTACAGTATACAGGCCAAAATTAAAAACTTAATAAGAAAATTCATCCGGCTCCTACAATATAAAAGCCACTTGTCAGATTTAGCAGGTGCATTGAGCATTCAATGTTATCGATATTTACTTTGAGGTGATGTGTCCGTACTTAATTCAAAAGACTAAGAATTATAGAAACCGGCTTCAGTAATGCATCTCAGACATTCCATGTATTTTTGAGTTGACTTTATCTTTTTGAAAGTACACGTAATTTAATAAAAAAAATGAAAATACAGTTCTATAAAAAATACACAAGCAGTGCCTCAATTAAATCTGAGAAATTGCATGACTTAATTTTTTTTTTTATTAAATTATACCTAAAAAAAATAAAATCAGCTCAAAAATACATGAGATGCCTGAAATGCATTAAAAAAGGAGATTTCTATCATTCAAAGTAAATATCAACCACATCAATAAATGAGGAATAGACCTGCTAAATTTGACCAGTCGCCTCTTATAGTTGCTGCTTTTTCTGAAAGGATAATGAAAACACTGAAACAAAACATGAAGCTATAGAAATGGTCGAAAGCAGTAGATTACTGAAATAATAATTATTCAAAGTGCCCACAAAGTGGTCACAGTGAATTAAATTAAATACAGACTAGATCAACTTCCATGGATAATCTGCAGAAAGATGAAGCTGCCAAGATGTGTGTAACAGGAAGCCCTTCACTCAAGGTTATCCACTGTAATGCCATTGTTGAGTTTCTCAAAGTTGCCGTTCCCAATTTGGTCCTATTTGTTGGAATATGTGAATTTTTCAACATGCAGCGCGCTGTACGCGAGGATAGGTACAATGGTATGCGCGTCTGCCAAGCGACGGCGGACGAAACCCACACATGAGTGTCTCCCCACTCCAGTATGTCTGTATGAGAGTTGCGTGATACGCGAGAGCAGTGTAGCGCAGTTAGAATGTTTCTTACCTTCTTGCTATTCCAACTGCGATGTAAGTCGGACGTGCCAACTGGCTTTCTTGCCACCTAAATAAAGTCTCTATATTTATCTCTCTCTATTAAACAATGGACTATTAATTTACCACAAACCTCAACACTATTAATTATCCAAACCTCAACATGGTAGCAGGTCAGTGGTTTGTAAGTAAAAGAAAAAAGCCTCTGACTCAATACAAGCCTCGGCCAGTATTGGGTCAGCCTTGCCGAAGATAGAGGAAAGCACGTGGAAAAGTTTAACTGTGAAAAATATTGAAGGAAAAGTGCAAAAGTAAGTAAAATACAAGTGTGAATAAATAATAGAATATGTCTATAAGTGATAGAAGAAAGATTTTTGAAAAATTTATGAAAATTCAAGCCGATGCGAGCAGATTAGATTTCTTGTGTGAAGCACGCTGCACGGTGCAAGAATAGAGCACGTGGAAATTTGAGGTTATACATGTGGTAAATGGACACTAAAGGAAAAGTAAAAACCAAAGAAGAAGTAATAGTATATGACGTTGAAGATGAAAGCGGAGAAATAATTGAGGAAAAGAATGCTGAAAAACGTTTTGTGAAAATAGTGCAGAAAGTAATTACGCTAAATAAAGTAATAAAAGTGTACGAAGATATTAAATTAAAAAAGGTCGAGATGGCTAAGCAAGCAAAAATTGAAGATATAGTAATTCCCATTTTTGATGGTGCAAATTATACAAGTTGGAAATTTCGCTTAATGACTCTATTAGAATATAAAGAGTGCAAAGAGCAAGCTGAAACAGAACGGGCTGAGACAGATAAAGCAGATGAATGGAAGAAAAAAGATTTAAAAGCAAGAAATATATTAATTAGCACTATTTCAGATAAGCAATTAGAATATGTTTGTGAGTGCAAATCAGCTTATGAAATGATTGCAAATTTGGATAAATTATATGTGACGAAATCCACGTCATTACAAATAATATGCCGAGGAAAAATTGAAGATATTAAATTAAAGAATTATGAAAATGTTGAAGAATTCTTCGTAGAATTTGAGAAAGCGGTGAACGAATTTAAAGCAGCCGGAGGAAAGATAGATGAAACTGAGAAAATGCGATACTTAATCAAAGCATTACCAGCAAATTACAGTTATATTGGTGACTTTATCGACGTCATTCCAGAAAGAGAAAGGACAGTAGATTACGTAAAATCAAAAATCAAAGAAAAGAATTTAGTTAAAAATAATTCAGAAAACAAAAGTAATGCAAGCACGTTCTCAACAAAGACAAACGGACAGTGCTTTACTTGCGGCAAAGTCGGACATTATCAAAAGGATTGTTGGAAAGGCCAACAAGGCGGCAGAGGCAGAGGTGCCCAATCATCGAGAGGACAACGTGGAAACCAACGAAGCTACAATCGAGGCAGAGGACGCGGACGCAGTTCAAATCAAAACAAGTCAACGGACGAGCAGCAGGGTTCATCATCCGAGACGTGGTCAACACAAGTATGCGGCCCAGAAGTAAAGGACATAACAGGTTATAGCGTAAATAGAGGATGCGAAGGTAACGAAATAAATTGGTTATTGGACAGTAGTTCCACAGACCATATTATTAAAAGCGATAAATATTTTGAGAAGTATATAGTTTTAAAAGATCCGGTAAATGTAAAATTACCAGACGGTAAAATGTTAAAAGCGACGAAAGTCGGTAATATAAAAATCAAAGTTAGAAATTATTATAATGAAAAACAAATTGATTTGAGTAATGTATATTATGTAGAAGGAATTGAGCAAAATTTGTTAAGCTTTTCCAGAATAACTAAAAATGCTACAATAACTGCACGAGACAGTAATGCCAAAATTTACAATAAATCGGGAGAATTAGTAGCTATTGCCAATAAAATTGATAATTTGTATTCTTTGAGAAGTTATGCATTAACGAATAAAAATAAAGATAAATATGTAAATTCAGTAAGATTATCAGATAAAGAAAAATGGCATAGAGCACTTGGCCATGTAAATTTTAATTATTTGAATAAAATATTAAATAATAAATTAGTTGAATGTTTACCAGATAAACTGGAAAAAATAGATATGAAATGTGCAAATTGCATACAAAGTAAAATGGCAAATATACCGTTTGAAAATAATCGAACAAAAACGAAAGAAATCCTAGAATTAATACACACTGATTTAAATGGTCCACATAGTACTACTGGCTATGGTGGAGAAAAATATTTTCTTACATTTATTGATGATTATAGCAAATGTACCAGAATCTTTTGCATTAAGAATAAGTCAGAAACTGCAAGTTGTTTTATTGAATTCGTAAATTTAGTAGAAAATAAATTTAATAAGAGAATTAAAAGGGTGCAATGTGATAACGGTAGAGAATATCTAAATCGCGAAATTCTCGATTTTATAAAATCAAAAGGAATAGAATTATTGACATGTCCACCCTACGTCCACGAATTAAATGGAGTAGCGGAGAGATATAATAGATCAGCAATGGATATAGGTAGATGCTTAATGAGGGAAGCAAAAATTCATAGAAGATATTGGCCGGAAATGAAAACGGTAGGTTACTTAAAAAATCGAACAATTGCAAATACGTCAGAGAATAAAACTCCTTATGAAATATTTTTTGGAATAAAGCCAAATGTTAAAAATTTAAAAATTTACGGAAGTAGAGTCTTCGTAAGAGTTCCGGAAGCTCTAAGGAAATGTAAGTGGGATAATAAGGCACAACTAGGTGTATTAGTAGGATACGTTGAAAACGGTTATAAAGTCTTAGTTAATAATAAAGTAATTACTGCAAGGCATGTTGATGTAATAGAAGAAAGCATAAAGTTAATCTGTTTAGAAAGCGAAAATAGTGATTCTGAAATTAACGTAGAATTAAATGAAACGAACAACAGCGGTTCTGAATATCCTTCTCACTCTACTACGACCTTCGGGGAAAGTAGAGGAGAGCAAATTGAATTAATCGATGCGAATAACGTAAACGATAACGAATCTGATAACGAAGACAACAAAAACAGAGATAGACTAACAATACCGCGAAAATCTCAAAGAAAGAAAAGTCCAGTAAATAGATACGGAAATCCAGTTACTCATTTTATTTATGTAAATTATATTGATGCAAATGTACCAAATACATTCGAGGAGGCGATAAACTCCAGCGAATATAAACAATGGCAACTAGCAATGGATTCCGAAATAAACAGTTTAAAGAAAAATCACACATGGCAAATTGTTGAAAGGCCAAAAGGTAAAAAAGTCATTGACGTTAAATGGGTTTATAAAAAGAAAAATAACGATACTTATAAAGCGAGATTAGTTGTAAGAGGATTCCAACAAAAGGAATATGTTGAAAATGTTTATTCACCTGTAGGTAAAATGCAAACGTTGAAAATTTTATTGTCTTACAGTTGTAAAAATAATTTGTTTATAGAACAAATGGATGTTGAAACGGCATTTTTAAATGGCAATGTAAAATCAGAAGTATACATTAATGAACCAAAAGGTTACGAAATTGGAGACAATAAAGTTTGCAAATTACAAAAGGCTCTGTATGGTCTCAGAGAAAGTCCTAGAGCATGGTATGATTGTTTCAGCGAATATGTCGATAAATTAAATTTTGTAAGAAGTAACTATGATTACTGTCTATATGTAAATAATACAAGCAAAGATTCAATATATATACTAGTCTTTGTAGATGATCTCTTGATTTGTTGCAAAGACAAAAATAAAATAAACAAAGTAAAAGCAAGTTTAATGGAAAGATTTATAATGAAAGATTTGGGCAAAATTAACCAATATATTGGCATCGATATTGAATATAGTGAAGACAGAGGTAAAATGACTTTAAGTCAAACGAAATATATCGAATCTTTGGCTATAAAATACAACCTTGAAAATGCAAAATTATACGATACTCCAATGGAGAGTAATCTAAAATTAGAACAAGCAAATGAAACAGATGAAAGAATAAAATACAGAAATTTAATCGGCGAATTATTAATTATTTAAGTCGTTACCAAAGTTGTTATGATCAAAGACACTTTAAATATGCATTGAGAATTTTGAAATACTTATTTAAGACTAAAGATTTAAAGCTAACGTACTACGATAATGTTAACAGCGAAGTATTAGATTGTATGGTAGATTCTGACTATGCAGGAGATAATGTAGATAGAAAATCTACAACAGGTTTTGTAATTAGATTATATGGAAACTTAATTTTTTGGAAGACGCATAAACAAAGTACAGTAACAAAATGTTCTACTTTTGCAGAATATACTGCTATGTCCGAAGCAGTGACAGAAATCTTGTTCATTAAAAATTTATTATGCGAATCATTTAACGTAAAATTTGATAAACCAATTAAAATGTATGAAGATAACTCAGGCGCCATTGCAATCGCAAAATTTGGTAACTTTACAAAAATACTCAAAGCACATTGAAGTGCAGTATCACTACGTTAATGAAAACTACGAAAATGGAATAATTGATGTTGTAAAAATAGACTCAGAATTTAATCTAGCTGATATGTTAACAAAGAGTTTAGATAAGACGAAGTTTTTGAAAAATAGAAAAGCGTTGAGAGTGATTTGAAATAAAAGAAATCTATTAACGATGTGATACTTAAAATTACTGTATGAATGAATGAAACAATGAACATTTAATTATAATGTTGAAAATTCAAGGAGGCGTGTTGGAATATGTGAATTTTTCAACATGCAGCGCGCTGTACGCGAGGATAGGTACAATGGTATGCACGTCTGCCAAGCGACGGCGGACGAAACCCACACATGAGTGTCTTCCCACTCCAGTATGTCTGTATGAGAGTTGCGTGATACGCGAGAGCAGTGTAGCGCAGTTAGAATGTTTCTTACCTTCTTGCTATTCCAACTGCGATGTAAGTCGGACGTGCCGACTGGCTTTCTTGCCACCTAAATAAAGTCTCTATATTTATCTCTCTCTATTAAACAATGGACTATTAATTTACCACAAACCTCAACACTATTAATTATTCAAACCTCAACACTATTTTTTTGAAAGTCTCCTGCTTTATGATGGTCATATAATAATCATATTGAGAGTCCATTATAACTTCCAGTCCATTGTACTGGGAAAAAAATTTGGTTTAGTAAATAATGGTTGTTATTTTAGATTCGAATACCCTGACACGTGTAGAGAAGAAAAGGGAAAATCAGAAAACTTTCTATCAACATGGTCTCTTTTGCCAGGAAGAAAAAACAAAAATAGAAATTTTTTTAATTTAGTATGAAAAATAATTACACTAAATAAAAAAAAATAAAGAAATGGATTATCAATAATATATTATACTAAATTCTGCTTAGAATAAATTATCACACTATCACCTATGGGTACATTCAAATACTTCACTTCTCCGTCGTGTTCGCCTAGGTGATCCTGGGGAAGTGAGTTCCGATGGAGGCCCTCGAGGAGAGTAGAATTGTATATGAAGACGTGTTGTCTTCTGCAGGAGCTCTTCGCCGAGGGCAAAAAAATGTTAATAATGTATTAAGCATGAGTGGGGACGGGGAGAGCAGTATCGAACTGCCAGAAACAGAGGAATAGACGTATGGAAAGTTGGAGGCTAGGTTCGGCTATACTACAAGGTAAAGGCCAAATCCGAAGTGAAGTACTTACACGAATCTGTAGCGGAAGCGCGGACTACATTCAATTAAACCTTTACCGTCCTTCTACGATATCATCGCCTAGGTGATGTCCTTGGGAAGTGGTAGTTGTGTTGGCCTCCCTCGAGGAAAGAATAATTATATGAAGACGTATTGTCTTCTGCAGGAGCTCTTCGCCTAGGGCAAAACAAAATATATTAATAATGTGTTAAGCAGCAGGTATGAGGAGAGCAGTATCGAACTGGCAGGAACAGAGGAGTAGATAGATGGTAAGTTCGAGGCTAGATTCAGCTATACTACGGAATAAAGTCCAAATCCGAAGTAAAGTACTTACTCGAGTACTTGGATGCCATTAATACCCATTGATTGCAGAGTAGTTTTCAAATCTGTAAACAGAATAATCATTAGATATTATATATAAATATATATATATTATTCTTACAATACTGGTTTTATAAAATTTAATATAATTTTGTACTATGCATATAAAAATTGGAACAGTTGCAGTAAAAAATTCATTCCATGCATCCGTTAACTCTGAATAAGTGTAAAATTATCGTAAGCCCAAAAAGGTTTAAATAGAAAAATAGACAGGAAAATTACCATGGAGAATTAATTGCCCACTATAAGGATATATACATGTCTTACTCTGCTAAACTATTAAAATTACAACAATTGATGAAAATTAAAAAATTTAGTTAAATTAGTAGTTTAATTAAAAAATTAAACTACAAGTATAATTGCAAAATTAATAAAAGTACTAAGAAACATTTGTGAACACGCATTATACTAAAAAAAATGTTGAGTCAGCTAAAAGAGAAAAAACATACTTACACCACAGACATATTCTTCAGGAAAGCTGTGCACTATGTACACGGTGTCATCTTTAATCTTGTTAGTTATTTGGTGTATTCTACAAGCCTATAAATTACTGAGATGCCAGTAATAACGGTTAAGACTTGTTTTCTTCCTATAACAATGCATTAGAAATACTTTTATTAACTTGAATATGCTAAAATTTAATAAAAAATACACTTATTTATCGATAAAATATTTTTAGTTATTTTACATCACCTTATTGAACTAAAAAACTGCATTTTTTTCAAATCACACATTTAATGATTAAAACTTGTTTCCTTTCTGTAACAGTTCAATAAAAATACCGTAGCTTCTTACCATAAAGACCAGTAACTGAACGCGGCTGATGATGTAGTGAAACTGTGAAAGCAGCAACTCAAGATGATCTCATCCACAGGAGCTTTTTGCCCATATACAATACACGTTTCCGTCATCTGGTCCCAATAAAAAACGGTAACTGTAGGTGTTTAGGACGCCGTGATGTCGTCTGTAGGAGCTCTTTGCCCTAGGCCAAAAACATAATTACAACAAGAATAAGTTGGCAACGAAGGGAGTACAGAGAAGCCACACTCCTGTCAAAGGGGTAGGAAATTATTGCTGGATAGATGCTAGATGAAAAGTATAAGCAAATAAACTTTCTTACAGTAAGCTACTCACCAGATAAGTTTTTCTACGAGTTCAAAGGTTGTCAATGTCCACATAAAATATGTCAATCAATCCAACATATGGTCCCACTAAAAAACGGTAGCTGTCGAAAAGCCGCATGTGCATTTCCTACTAAGACAACCTGATCCTTGTCCAAAGTTTACCAGAATGTTCACACACAATGCAATGCATGCTGAGGCATTGTATATTAAGTTTCAGATCTACTCCATCTGCCATCAGCGAGTTTGGAGGAAATTACTTTTCTTTCTTAAAAATTTCCTGAAAAAGCACAAAAATTGCAATATCTTCAGACTTGCTAATTATGTAGATCTGAAACTTGATAAACTGTCCCTCAGCATGTATTCCATTATGTATGGAAAGTTTAAGATACTTGTAGGGAATGGAAAGGGATCTTTGGAACGAAAAGTCGAAAAGCCGCATGTGCATTTTCGACTAAAACCTTCTCACCCTTTCTCAAAGTTTACCAGAATATTCACACACAATGCAATGTATGCTGAGGCATTGTATATTGAGTTTCAGATCAAATAAATCAGCCAGTTTGGAGGAAATTACTTTTCTTTCTTAAAAATTTCCTGAAAAAGCACAAAAATTGCAATAATACCAGACTTACTGATAATGTAGATCTGAAACTTGATATACTGTCCCTCAGCATGTATTCCTTTATGTATGGAGAGTTTAAGATACTTGTAGGTAATGGAAATGGATCTTTGGAACGAAAAGTCGAAAAGGCACATGGGTATTTTCGACTAAAATCTCCTCACTCTTTCTCAAAGTATACCAGAATGTTCACACACAATGCAATGCATGCTGAGGTATTGTATATTGAGTTTCAGATCTACTGAATCAGTTAGCACGGAGAAAATGACTTTGTTCTTAAAAATTTCCTGAAAAACACACAGAAACTGCTGTAACTCCATACTTGCTGATTATTTAGATCTGAAACAAGGTATATAATCCCTCAGCATGCATGATATGATGTGTGTAAAGCTGAAAATATTTTTAGAAAAAGGAAAGGGATCTTTGGACTTGAAAGTCGAAAAAGCGCATGTGCATTTCCAATTAAGACTACCTGACCCTTGCTCAAAGTTTACCAAAAATGGGTCTGAAGTTTGCATGGTTGGAATGCAACGAAATAATTTTTTAAGATTGATTAAAGGAGAATAGGACACATAGCACAAACGGACAGATAGCACAACGCACGCGCCGCGAGGTGAAGGCAGTGGTGGGGGCGCCTCGCCGCCCGCGCCGCGAGGGGAAGACAGCGGCAGGGGCGCCTTGCCGCCTGCTATAGTCTCTCGCACCAGAGCTGTATACCAGCAGTATACTACATGCATATATAGATATACGGAACGCTGTAGTCCCGCAAGGCGTGATACGTTCGCGCAATAGCAAAGTGGGGCTCATAAAGCTCTTTAGTAAATACCGCGAATAGATGTAATCACTATTCATTATTTATTGTTCTATTAATTAATTATAAAGATTAATAAAGAATAATAAGTCAATAAAATAAAAATTAATTATTACGTATTAAATATTTATATTGAATGATTATATTAAATTATTATTAGATTAAAGGGAGGGGAGCACAGGGCGGATACCGACCGATGTTATGCGACCTACCGTACCGGCCAGTTACCAATAATTTGCATATAACTTAATTATGCATATAATTAACGACTTATGCAAATTGGTTTGGCTGCGTATTCAAATTATATATCCTTCTGCAAAGTTTCAAGTAAAAATTACATAACATATACCGAATTACTTGGAAAGAAAATTGACAATACTTAGACGTAAAGGAGATCTCTATCCTACGCCCCCTTTTAATTGCAATAAATCTGAAATCCCAAGAAGATCAGATGATTCAAGTACAATGAATTAAAAAATGAAACACCAAAATGGACGGGGGATGCAAGAATTAAGTTAAAAAACTACATCGTGCAGTACAGTTGATAATTCGATTTTAATAAAATTATCAAGTGGATCGGAGCAGCGATAACTAACATACAATCATATGAAAAAAGGCGGGGGCGTTAATATTCACGAGAAACAATGCCTGTCCGAAAAAAGAGCATACGAATAAACAAAAAAAATAATTTCTATACCATATGTGAGCGGGGTATTAAAGAATCACGTGCAATGGCAAAAAATGAAAAATCTCATAACAAAAAGGAAGAAAGATTCTCCTCTCTCTCTCTCTCTCTCTCTCTCTCCTTTCTCTCTCGCCACCCCTTTCTCTCTCCCTACCGCTCTCTCCCTCCCTATCCCTCTTGTTATCTAGTTCTTAAGTTTTATTCATTTAGTTATTTATTTTTCTTTTAATTCATTCGAATTGTCATGCACACCTAGGGGTGAAATCCCGCTTTGACTGCACCGTTCTATTTTATTATTGTAAACTCTGTACTGCACTGGCTATTACGGACCCTCAGTCTGTAACTTATGAATATCTATCTATCTGTCTATCTATCTATCTATCTACTCCTCTCTCTCCTCCTCTCCCTCTCGCTCCACCTCTCTCTCCTTACCTCATGCCTCCTTTCTCCCCCTTTCTCCCTTTCTCTCCCACTTCCTCTCCTCGCTCTCGCCCTCCCTCTTCAACTCATTCTTATTTTTTGTCTCCACGCTCAATTTTCTCTCCTACTCATTATCTCTCCCTCTTTTCCTCTATTGCTCTCTAAGTCACTGTTTTATTACTACTTTAATATACTGTTACATCAATTTATATGCTTTGACGATAACTTGGTCACATAATTTTAAATATTGAGATTTAAAATAAATTATAGACATAAGTAAATTAAATTTACAGAAGCCACATACCAATTAATTGTCAGCGGTTTTTTTTATTAATAAAATAGTATATTGTGTATCAAGGGCGTAAAGTGAATTTTCTTAGATCCAGTGCAATGGAGTTTGCAGTATGAGTCGCTCGTTTTGCAAGTCGTCGACGAGTAGTACCATCACACCATATTTTTTTCACCGTACCCTGGCCAAAAGTACCACTGTCGCTCCCGGCTCCGAAACGCGAGTGTGGTATTTTCGGCACGGGTATGATGAAAACTTTACCTCCCTTGTTGTGTATACTATTGTGACACGGGTTTTTATTTTCGTTTTCCCACTTCAGCTACTTTTGCGCCCGCTTCGTTACTTTTGCGCTCGCTCCAGCTACTTCTGCGCCCGCTCCTGTTTTTTGTACATGCTGGTCTACAACCGACCTCTTTAGGCTCTATTTTTAGGTTTAAGAAACACGAAAATCATGCCTATGTTATAAGAAAACTTTTATAGCACGGTGTGACCTAAGCCCGCACTTTAGTCACGCCTATCCATGCCCAAAGTAGTCTTTTTTGCACCGGGATGTTAGCGCATGAGCGTAGCGAATGTGAGATTAGTGTGACAGCGGGCTTAGGGCAGGCAGTGCTATAAAACTCTGTACGATACTCGTGACTTAGTGGCTCTTTAGCCACATGTATCGTAATATACTATTAATCTATTCATTGTTTCGTTTTTAGTTTTTCTTTTTAGTTCAACTTTTACTTTTTAGTTTAACTTTTATGGGCTATGCTATCCGTGTCGAATGTCAGAATTAGTCAAAATAATTAATAATTAAATAGAAAACCATATTTGCTATTTTTTGTCTTAAATACGTGTATAGAAACAAATCCAATGAGCAATATAAACGCCTAAAATAAATAACGGATCATAATATATAAGTATTTTGATTTTCAAAAGTCTTATCGACGCCCCGTACGAAGAAAAGTACACTACACGCCCTTGCGAAAACTAACACAACTCGACACGTTTACGTTTATTTTAATAATACAACCGTTTACGTAGCGTATGAATAAATATCTATCTATCTATCTATCTATCTATCTATCTATCTATCTGGCTATCTATCTATCTATCTATCTGGCTATCTATCTATCTATCTATCTGGCTATCTGGCTATCTATCTATCTATCTATCTATCTATCTATCTATCTATCTATCTATCTATCTATCTATCTATCTATCTATCTATCTATCTATCTATCTATCTATCTCCATTCTCTCCCTCTCGCTCCATCTCTCTCTCTCCCTGCCTCATGCCACCTCTCTTCCTCTTTCTCCCTCTCTCTGCCTCCTTCTTCTTCACGTTCTCTTCCTCCCTCTCTCTCTTGTTCTCTCTATCCCTCCCCTCACTCTCTCCCCTTTCTCTACAACACACTCTCATTTCTTATCTTCACACTCGCTATTTTTCTTCTACGCATTATCTCCTCCTCTTTTCCTCGATTGCTCTCTAAGTGACTGTTTTATTATTACTTTAATATACTGTTACATCAATTTATATATACTTCGCTGATAACTTGGTCACATAATTTCACCCTTCCATGAAGTTTTCTAATAAAAAGATGAAAATAAAAAAAAATAGTTCACATAACTAATTAGTATTTGAAATAAAAACTAACTTTTCACGCCGATTGTGTAGGGGCAAGCGGACGTGTAGACAATATTTAAACAAATTTAAAGCCCGTGAAACAAAGCAACGCGGGTTTAAAGCACAAAAATATCTGTACGCAAGCAAGAGGAAAAAGAATATGCTAAAGAGAAAATAGCATGGAAAGCGAAAACCGCGCACAAAAATATCTGCACGCAAGTTCTTGGGCAGGTAGCAAGAATGCAGACATGTGGTAGTAAGTCGATTACAAAAAAGGTCGTAAAACTAAATAGAATAAACGAGGAGCGCGAGATTCACGCAAAAAAGAGTTTTGCAGACGTGCAACAGTGAGCGAGTCAATAATTAATAGTGATAACTCCGAATCGCCGGAGGACGCGAGGTCCACCCAAAAAAGGTTGTCACACAGACATGCGGGAGTAAGCGAGTTTATCATTAAAAAAAGTCTTACGTCTAAATAGTCGCGGGCAACACGAGTTAACATAAAAAAACAAGGAATTTTCAATTTCTTTTTCGAAATTTTGACTAGAAGATTTCTACGCTTAATGATTCAAAATGGTTCAAAAAGAGCCTTTTTAATTGTACACGATTTTTCCTGTATATATTTTGTGAAATAAGAAAGTAGAAAAAATGCGTCCTGTAGAGGTGTCTGCAAAGAAATTTTGAACAGTTTTGAAGCCACATAAATAAAGTTGAAATTTTTCTTAATTCTGCACGCAGTCGGGCGGACAGAGCTGATTATAAAAAAAGATAAGAGACCTACATCCAAAGTAGCCGAGAGAGCGAGACTCGCGCACAAGAATATTTGCACGCAAGCGAACTGGCGAAAGATGTTTGAAAAAAATAAAACCCCAACATAAAGTAGCCGTGGAAACCAAGATTCGCTCACGAAAATATCTGCTCGCAGGCAAGCGAGAAAGGAGATTTGAAAATGAAATCCAAAATTTCAGTAGCCAAATGACGCACAAGAATATCTACATGCAGACGCCAGACAAAGGAGATTAAAACAAAGTAGACCTATAACAATCATGGCGGCGGGAAGCGTGATCTACGCACAGAAAAATCTGCGCAAAAATGTCGTAGGATATGAGTCTCGTGCACGAGAATATCGGCATGCAGACTGGCTGTTTAAAGAGAGTAAAAAATGGAAACCTACAAACACAGCAGTCGGGGATCCCAGATTCGTGCAAAAAAATATCTGCACTTAGGCAGAGACACAAAGGAAATTTATGGAAAAGACAACAGCCCAAACCTCGAGGATCCAACGCCTCGTGTGATTAGCATGTGAACATCTGTACGCAGGCAAACTGGCGGGGAAGAATTAAAACCGTACCAGAAAATCTGCAGGCAAGAAAGCAGTAGAAATATATACAGAAATATAAGAGGCCTCCAACCAAAGTTTCGTATTATAGTTACATTTATAGATCATTTTTCTCAGCATACTTAATTTGTTAATTGTTCTTGAGGATTGCTAATCTAATTTATATTTGTATCTCTTTCTTACCATTTCGATGCCTCCTATTCATAAAGTCCCAACTCAGACGCCAATGCAATAAGGTCCTAACTCGCCATTCCGTGCAAAAAAGTGCTATCTCAACGATAATTGAACAGAGACCTATCTCAAAGCACAGTCCAACAAAGACCTAACTCGAAAATCCAGTGTAACAAAGTCCTAACTCAAAGGTGAGCGCAAAAATGTCCTAACTCGGAGGTAAGTGCAAAAAAGTCCCAACTCGGAGGTAAGTGCAAGAAGGTCCCGCTTCACAATAAAAAGCAATGAGACCCTATTGAAAAATATCGCGCGACTATCGTGCGATAAATCGCGCGAATAATCGCGCGATGATCGTGCCAGTTTATCGACCATTTTCTGGCGCGATAATCGTGCGATAATCGCGCGAGTTAACCGAAATTCAACATTAAAAAATAAGTTTTATTTCCACAGCTGTGTACGTGCTTGCGTAATTGACAAACATTATGACTGTAAATGTATCAGTGCGTAACTGCAGTGTTAATGTACACCCGAGGAAAGTTAATTCTTTCCGAACGTGCCGGGTGAATTCCAAATCTTGGAATCCCATTGGACTATTCAAGTGTTATTAATCGCGCGATTAATCGGAAAATTTTTATAAAAACAATTACACCAAAAATATGTATAAAAATTACTTTTAATAAGAACGAATTACTTTCAAAAGTTATAGATTATACTGAAAAAATTTAGCTGATTTCAGCTGGACATCATGCCAAAACGTCACCTGATTATCAGGTGATTAGCACCTAAAAATCATGTTGATATTATCTCTTAAATAACATTGTTTTTGCATTTTGCTATGAAAAATCGAGTTTTTCTCGCAGTCAAAGCAATTAATTAAATTTTTAAACTTTTATCTATGATTAACATATGTATTATAACCATGCCCACATAAAAATATTTCGTAAGTTCTTACGTGAGAACTTACGTAAGCTCTCATCACTCGGTGTGCGAATAAGTAAATTAAAAATTAAAAAATAAAGACATGTAACATACATGTATATTGGAATAATATTATCATAAATGATATTGTTCTTAATGTGGAGAAAGGATAAATGATGTTTAATGAGCCACGTGCTCGCGCTACTCGACACCGACCCGTGATATAGCAAATTTACACGAGGTCGGAGCCGAGCGCGCCCACGTGTACTTCGATATTAGCTGCTACCATGAACAGTTGCGACGACGTCGGCCACACTACGAGGAGGCGAAATATTGACGATGATATTGATATTAAAGAACAGAGAAGATATTTCACATGAGGTCAGCAGATCAAATTTTTGAATCCTTTAGGCTTTGTGAGTTATAACTATAATAATTTTTATTCAACAAAAATGTTTCTGATTCTTTATTACAAACTATTTAAAATATGTGCAGGAACAATATTGATAAACCGTCTTGAAAAGAATTCTATATTTTTAAATATCAATATAAACCAATAATTGGTATTTTTGTCAACCCGCTGGATTTCAGATCATAATATTATTCATATATCTCATGTTATGGATCTTGCCGCTAAAGTTGCTCAAAGCATGAAAAATCCATTAAACATCTATTTTCAACAATATTTTCAACAGACTTATAAGTAATAACACTTATATTTACTTTCCTAAATTTCCAATGGGAGCCATTTACACTGTTAATAAACTCTCTTTCTAATCTTCATATCTATTCCAAATTCAATTTCATAAGTAATCTATTATTATATGTGCAAAAGCCAAAAGTAAATTAATATGTAAAAAAGTTGCAATCAAAGTAGTTGAAAAACGATTTAGCAATTGTATACTCCAATGCGCAGACAAATACTTCTTACTCATTAATTTTCAAATACAATATGGTGTTCTTAGTAAGTCTTCGCTTCATGTGAAATTTCATAAATTATGTAAATTACAATCTTATAAATCATTAAGATCCATAATCCAATTATTTAATTGTAATTTACACTGAATAGTTTATGAAATTTCATGATGCGAAGGTTTAATAAGAAAACCATATTTTACTTGAAAATTATTGAGTAAGAAGTTCTTGTCTGGGCATTGAAATATACAATTGCTAAATTATTTTTCAACTACGTTGTTTGCAACTTTTTTACATAGTAATTTACTTTTAGCTTCGGCACACACAATAATAGATTATTTATAAAATTCTGTTTCGAGTAGATATCAAGAATACATGTAGAGTTTATTAACAGTGTAAACGGCTTCCATTGAAAATGTAGGAAAGTAAATATAAATTTTATTACTTACAAGCCTTTCAAAAATATTGTTGAAAATAGATATTTAATGTATTTTTCATTTTATGACAATATTCAGCAACAAAATCCTCAAACTTTGCAAATGGATCATAAAATAAATATAAACATATTCTACAAATAAAAAGCAAATTTTTTCCCAATGCTACAAATTACAAGCCACATTTTTAGCCAAAGCTAAAAGTAAATTAGTATAAAAAAGTTGCAATCAAAGTAGTTGAAAAACAATTTAGCAATTGTATACTCCATTACACAGACAAATATTTCTTACTCAATAATTTTCAAATAAAATATGGTGCTCTTATTAAGCATTCGCTTCATGTGAAAATTCATAAATTATGTAATTTACAATCTTACAAATCATTAAGATCCATAAGTCAATTATTTAATTGTAGTTTACACTAAAAAGTTTATCAAATTTCATGATGCGAAGGTTTAGTAAGAAAACCATATTTTATTTGAAAATTATTGAGTAAGAAGTTCTGGTCTGGGTATTGGAATATAAATGGCTAAATTATTTTTCAACTACTTTGATTGCAACTTTTTTACATAGTAATTTACTTTTAGCTTCGGCACACACAATAATAGATTATTTATAAAATTCTGTTTCGAGTAGATATCAAGAATACATGTAGAGTTTATTAACAGTGTAAACGGCTTCCATTGAAAATGTAGGAAAGTAAATATAAATTTTATTACTTACAAGCCTTTCAAAAATATTGTTGAAAATAGATATTTAATGTATTTTTCATTTTATGACAATATTCAGCAACAAAATCCTCAAACTTTGCAAATGGATCATAAAATAAATATAAACATATTCTACAAATAAAAAGCAAATTTTTTCCTAATGCCACATTTTTTGCCAAAGCTAAAAGTAAATTAGTGTAAAAAAGTTGGAATCAAAGTAGTTGAAAAACAATTTAGCAATTGTATACTCCATTACGCAGACAAATATTTCTTACTCAATAATTTTCAAATAAAATATGGTGCTCTTATTAAGCCTTCGCTTCATGTGAAAATTCATAAATTATGTAATTTACAATCTTACAAATCATTAAGATCCATAAGTCAATTATTTAATTGTAGTTTACACTGAAAAGTTTATCAAATTTCATGATGCAAAGGTTAAGTAAGAAAACCATATTTTATTTGAAAATTATTGAGAAAAAGTTCTTGTCTGGGTATTGGAATATACAATTGCTAAATTGTTTTTCAATTACTTTGATTGCAACTTTTTTACATAGTAATTTACTTTTAGCTTTCGCACACATAATAATAGATTACTTATAAGATTCAGGTTTGAGTAGATATCAAGAATACATATAGAGTTTATTAACAGTGTAAGCCGCTGAATAAGTTAAAATTCATGTATGTAAATTCTGATATTACTAGCTTACATGTTATACGTTCAAAATAAGTAATGAAGGGGCCAACCCGTTACCACACCACATCCATTGAAAGCCAAGGCCAGATCGAGGCACATATTGGTACTTAGTAGCACTACATACTGTTGAGAACATCCTTAGTCTAGTCTGATGGTTGAGAATCATTCATCTTTTCTGCTGCCTCAGGTACCTCCAACAAGAGAAAAGTACAAACAGCCCACCCACCCATTAAAGAGGTTAGGAGTGAGAAAGAACTTACAGAATCTATGCTTTACCGCCGACTGCGTTGTTTTATTGTCTCAGATGAATCACCACCGAACGATGGACGCGAAGAATGAACCAACACCCACCAGGACACCGTACTGCAGCAGCCGCTGTCATATCGTTGCGAATGTCGAACAAGACACGTGTACGGCAGCGTCGGACGTTGGTCTACCTTACAAACAATTCAGTCAGCTGTTGGCGCTCCCGGCCGCTTGGGATATAATCGTCTCGTCCGTAAAAAGGCTGTCCGACGCTGCCGAGCACGTGTCTTGTTCGGCATTCGCAACGATGACAGCGGCTGCTGCAGTACGGTGTCCTGGTGGGTAAATTGGTTCCTTCTTCACGTCCATCGTTTGGTGGTGACTCCTCTCAGACAGTAAGACAGCGGAGTCGGCGGTAAAGCATAGACTATGTAAGTTCTTTCTCACTCCTAACCTTTTTAATGGGTGGGTGGGCTGTTTGTACTTTTCTCTTGTTGGAGGTATCTGAATCAGCAGAAGAGATGAATGATTCTCAACCATCAGGCTGAGGATGTTCTCAACAGTATGTAGTGCTACTAAGTACCAATATGTGCCTCGATCTGGCCTTCGCTTTCAGTGGATGTGGTGTGGTAACGGGTTGGCCCCTTCATTGCTTATTTTGAACGTATAACATTAAGCTAGTAATATCAGAATTTACATACATGAATTTTAACTTATTCAGCGGCTTACACTGTTAATAAACTCTATATGTATTCTTGATATCTACTCAAACCTGAATCTTATAAGTAATATCTATTATTATGTGTGCGAAAGCTAAAAGTAAATTACTATGTAAAAAAGTTGCAATCAAAGTAGTTGAAAAACAATTTAGCAATTGTATATTCTAATACCCACACAAGAACTTTTTCTCAATAATTTTCAAATAAAATATGGTTTTCTTACTAAACCTTCGCATCATGAAATTTGATAAACTTTTTAGTGTAAACTACAATTAAATAATTGTCTTATGGATCTTAATGATTTGTAAGATTGTAAATTACATAATTTATGAATTTTCACATGAAGCGAGGGCTTAATAAGAGCACCACATTTTATTTGAAAATTATTGAGTAAGAAATATTTGTCTGTGTAATGGAGTATACAACTGCTAAATTGTTTTTCAACTACTTTGATTGCAACTTTTTTACAGTAATTTACTTTTAGCTTTGGCAAAAAATGTGGCATTAGGAAAAAATTTGCTTTTTATTTGTAGTATATGTTTATATTTATTTTATGATCTATTTGCAAAGATTGAGGATTTTGTTGCTGAATATTGTCATAAAATGAAAAATACATTAAATATCTATTTTCAACAATATTTTTGAAAGGCTTGTAAGTAATAAAATTTATATTTACTTTCCTACATTTTCAATGGAAGCCGCTTACTCTGTTAATAAACTCTACAAGTATTCTTGATATCTATTCGAAACAGAATTTTATAAATAATCTATTATTATGTGTGCCGAAGCTAAAAGTAAATTACTATGTAAAAAAGCTGCAATCAAAGTAGTTGAAAAATAATTTAGCAATTGTATATTCCAATACCCATACCAGAACTTCTTACTCAATAATTTTCAAATAAAATATGGTTTTCTTACTAAACCTTCGCATCATGAAATTTGATAAACTTTTCAGTGTAAACTACAATTAAATAATTGGCTTATGGATCTTAATGATTTGTAAGATTGTAAATTACATAATTTATGAATTTTCACATGAAGCGAATGCTTAATAAGAGCACCATATTTTATTTGAAAATTATTGAGTAAGAAATATTTGTCTGCGTAATGGAGTATACAATTGCTAAATTGTTTTTCAACTACTTTGATTGCAACTTTTTTATACTAATTTACTTTTAGCTTTGACTAAAAATGTGGCTTGTAATTTGTAGCATTGGGAAAAAATTTGCTTTTTATTTGTAGAATATGTTTATATTTATTTTATGATCCATTTGCAAAGTTTGAGGATTTTGTTGCTGAATATTGTCATAAAATGAAAAATACATTAAATATCTATTTTCAACAATATTTTTGAAAGGCTTGTAAGTAATAAAATTTATATTTACTTTCCTACATTTTCAATGGAAGCCGCTTACACTGTTAATAAACTCTACATGTATTCTTGATATCTACTCGAAACAGAATTTTATAAGTAATCTATTATTATGTGTGTGAAAGCTAAAAGTAAATTACTATGTAAAAAAGTTGCAATCAACGTAGTTGAAAAATAATTTAGCAATTGTATATTCCAATGCCCAGACAAGAACTTCTTACTCAATAATTTTCAAGTAAAATATGGTTTTCTTATTAAACCTTCGCATCATGAAATTTCATAAACTATTCAGTGTAAATTACAATTAAATAATTGGATTATGGATCTTAATGATTTATAAGATTGTAATTTACATAATTTATGAAATTTCACATGAAGCGAAGACTTACTAAGAACACCATATTGTATTTGAAAATTAATGAGTAAGAAGTATTTGTCTGCGCATTGGAGTATACAATTGCTAAATCGTTTTTCAACTACTTTGATCGCAACTTTTTTACATATTACTTTACTTTTGGCTTTTGCACATATAATAATAGATTACTTATGAAATTGAATTTGGAATAGATATGAAGATTACAAAGAGAGTTTATTAACAGTGTAAACGGCTCCCATTGGAAATTTAGAAAAGTAAATATAAGTGCTATTACTTATAAGTCTGTTGAAAATATTGTTGAAAATAGATGTTTAATGGATTTTTCATGCTTTGAGAAACTTCAGCGGCAAGATCCATAACATGAGATATATGAATAATATTATGATCTGAAATTCAGCGGGTTGACAAAAATACCAATTATTGGTTTCTATTGATATTTAAAAAATATAGAATTCTTTTCAAGAGGGTTTACCAATATTGTTCCTGGGCACATTTTAAATAGTTTTTAATAAAGAATCAGAAACATTTTTGTTGAATAAAAATTATTATAGTTATAACTCACAAAGCCTTAACGATTCTAAAATTTGATCTGCTGACCCCACGTGAAGTATCTTCTCTGTTCTTTTAATAGCAATATCATCGCCAAGATATCACCTCCTGGCACTGTGGCCGACGTCATCGCAACTGTTCATGGTAGCAGCTAATATCGAGTACATGTGGGCGCGCTCGGCTCCGGCCTCGTGTAAATTTGCTATATCACGGGTCGGTGTCGAGTAGCGCGAGCACGTTGCTCATTAAACATCATTTATCCTTTCTCCACATTAAGAACAATATCATTTATGATAATATTATTCCAATATACAGGTATGTTACATGTCTTTATTTTTTAATTTTTAATTTACTTATTCGCACACCGAGTGATGAGAGCTTACGTAAGTTCTTACGTAAGAACTTATGAAATATTTTTATGTGGTCATGGTTTTAATACATATGTTAATCATAGATAAAAGTTTAAAAATTTAATTAATTGCTTTGACTGCGAGAAAAACTCGATTTTTCATAGCAAAATGTAAAAACCATGTTATTTAAGAGATAATATCAACATGATTTTTAGGTGCTAATCACTTGATAATCAGGTGACGTTTTGGCATGATGTCCAGCTACAATCAGCTAAATTTTTTTCAGTATAAACTATAACTTTTGAAGTAATTCGTTCTTATTAAAAGTAATTTTTATACATATTTTTGGTGTAATTGTTTTTATAAAAATTTTCCGATTAATCCCGCGATTAATAACACTTCAATAGTCCAATGGGATTGCAAGATTTTGAATTCACCCGGCACGTTTGGAAAGAATTAACTTCCCTCGGGTGTACATTAACACTGTAGTTACACACTAATACATTTACAGTCATAATGTTTGTCAATTACGCAAGCACGTACACAGTTGTGGAAATAAAACTTATTTTTTAATTTTGAATTTCGGTTAACTCGCGCGATTATCGCACGATTATCGCGCCAGAAAATGGTCGATAAACTGGCACGATCATCGCGCGATTAGTCGCGCGATTAATCGCGCGATTCATCGCACGATAATCGCGCGATATTTTTCAATAGGGGATAGTTATTGAAACGGGACGATTTTAATAAAATAAACTCATAACACCCAAATGGGCAGGGGAAGCGAGATCCATGTAAAAATATTCGCAACTGAGCCAACAAAAAAAAATTTCACTGAAATAAAATATCCAAAACACAAATAGGCGAGGCACTACTCTGATTTTCTGATGTAATAGACATCATTTTGTTGCTATATAGGTATATGTCTAAACAGCTTGCAGTACTCTGAAAAAAAAAAAAATAAATAAAATAGCAGAGAATAATGACATAAATTGAGTAGAATAAACGATTGAGAGTAAAAAGTCGCCTATTTTCGGAAATTCACCAGCTAGTCGTTTTTTATAAATCACAAAGAGGCAGAGGAAGTGATACTTACACAAATAAATATACGTATGCAGGCGGGCAAGCGAGAGATAATGGAATAAGCCAAATCCTGATAACCTTAATAAGCAGCGGGTTAAAGGTAGCTTAATCGTGCGAAAAGGCGCGCTCTTGAAGACGAGCTTCCCACGAAAATTTGTGCTTTAATAAATCGAAATCGGTGCTGAACATAAAAATAGTTTAAACTTACCTGGAAGCAGGCTCGCGAGGACGAGGCGGCTTCTCGTAGACAAGCTACGTACGCGTGAGTCCGTATTTCGTAAGCTGAAATACTGCTCCAGAATAAAAGTAGCTCGAACGGGCCAGGAGTCGCTCTCTCGAAGGCGAGCTTCTCACGTTAGTTTTTTCTTTAATAAAGAGAAATTCGTGCTGAAAATAAAAATAGATTACTTACCTGGAAGTAGGCTTGAGAGGACGAGCTTAGGGCGCGTGCTTTGCCTATATAACGTGAAAACGCTGCTACAAATTGAAGACAGCCTAATGGTGCGAGAAGGCGGCTTCTCGTAGACGAGCTACGTACGCGTTATTCAGTATTTACTAAGCGAAATTACCGCTCCAGAATAAAAGTAGCTTGAACGGACCAGGAGGCGCGTTTTGGAGCGAGCTGAACTTAATTAAAAATTTTTCAACAAGTATAAATGTTTAAGTGACTTTAATTTTTTGATCCTTACGAATCACGTGAAATTACCTATATACATAATTACATTCATTTAACAAATAATATAATTTTTTTTTCAAGTGTTTATGGTAATTAATTGTCGTCTTCGTCTTGGGCACTGTCAGTATCGTTGTTAGGTTTAACATCTAATAAATTATAATACGGATGGTATTGTGGCGGTATAATATTGCTTTTACATAAAGTTTTTAAATCTTTGATTTTCAATCATTTTTGGTCTTTCTGTAGATTTTCCTCTTTTGTCAATTAAATGTCATTCTCCATTCTTGAGTTTTTCAAAGACAGTACGAAACATTCACATGCTAATATCTAAGGTATTTAAGAACATGGTTTGACACACAGTAATGTTTTTCCTCCCATCCGAAATACTGTACACTCTAGCATGAATTCGTTTACCTTTGGTTGGTTCTTTTGTTGACCTTTCGGTAACATGTCTTAAAATAAACTCATATTTTCTCACATGACCCGCGAATGCTCCAAAATTCATGAAAAAAATCTTTCCTTGTATCTTCTGTAATTTTCTCCTCGCATTTGAATCTGCAACCTGGGCTACAAGTTCGTTGTAGAGTACGAGCAGCTACAATTTTGTTAGTAGTAGTTGACTTATATTCGAGTCCTGCATTTACCGTTGCTTTTACTACATTTCTTTCCCACTTTTCTGAGTAACGCTGCCTTTTTTTGTGATGTTCACTTTCTGCACATACTTCCTTTTCTTTTTATTTTCTTCTTGAAGAGTGAAATCAACACAATCATCCCTTGAAATATTCTTCGTTCCTTGATTTTCATCGGAAGTTAAGTTATTTATTTCATCTTCAGAACTATAGAGAACTTCATTTAGATCTATGAAACTTCCATTTGAAGTTTCTGTGTCATATCCATCAGGAGCTATGTTTTTATGATTAACATGAATACTATTATTTACTTAATTATCAGAAATTTTAGGCACATCTAATGAAAATTCTGAGCTAATAACTTGTAACAATGGTCTCTCTATTACATAATATGAGGATCTCTCGATAGGGATCTCAAATCTATCTTCATATTAAAACGAAGACTGCGAAATAAAGTTATGAAAATTCTCATCAATACTACTATCATTATTATCGCAAGAATAGTCAATTGAATTTTCGTTGCTCTCTTTGATAGTACTGTACTCATATCCACCAATATTCAGCAAAGTCTCATTTAAATTTCCTCGTTGCGATGGATCTATACGAAAGAGAAAAAGAAAGATAAAGAAATAAATTATTTTTTAAATAGTTACGTAAATATAATTTAATATTTATTTAGTAGATTTTATTTTTTAATTCATTCTAATTAAAAGACGTGTTCTTTTTTATGCACATACTGATTGTGCACATATTAATTGTGTACACTTTAACATTGGCATATATCTATATATATAGATCTGTACCAATGCTATCTGTGCACAATAAATATGTGCACAATCCTTATGTGCACAAACAAGAACATGCCAATTAAAATTAACTGATTTTCTATTTAACTATACGAAAAGAAGTTAGTACAATATAAAATTCTATACAATACCCTGGTAGAAACTTAACGGTATTTTATAGTTAATGTGTCAATTAAATGTAAGCATTATCAGCATAAATAATTATATAAAAGTAATATGATTTATGTAAAAGTATTGCTGTTACTTAAAATATCAATTTTATTAAGTGTAAGTACCATGATTTTTTTCTGATTTGTACATAATTATGAAATAGAAACAATGTTCATTTTTAGCCACAAAATTAGCGAAAAATATCTAATTTATGGTTGAGATTTCTACCAGGGTAATTATTAATCATTAAAAAATTAAAACAAAATTAAGTTTATAAAACTTTGTTGTTTGCAACAAAGTGCTAAAATGGTATTTTAAAATCGGGCAGTTTTAAAAACTTTGATTCGGAAGTTCGGATCAACGGTGCACTTGGAGGGCTTCTGAAAACTCAGAACCACTGCTTTACCTGTGGATTCTCACCCGCAAGCTTGGCGTATGAAGAAATTCTACCTCCCAAACGGGATCACCTTTACGGCAATCAATCGGTGAGCTGAACGTCTCGCCCCTTTTCCATTTACAGTACACTCGAATATTTCGAAGTACAGTCACACGCTGCTGTGCATAAGCGACAGTGCTATTATCAGGAGAAAAATGCGTTCCCGACACACGATTGGAATGGATGTTTCTTTTTTGACAGTCTTATCAAGCGTAATTGTCACCCATATAGGTATGTAAAATGCTAACTCGTCACACACGATGTGTGAGATGCTGTTCAATATTCTGGAGTTAGCGGTGGGAATACTAAAAGTCTTTTACGAGTATCTAGCGTGGAATGGCACACACGATCCTGACCTCGGCATAAACGCGAAATATTTCTCAATAAATTATACCGTGTGATGTTCCATCTTCTGCATCCATAATAAAGTATGCTGTTCAAACTTATTTCCAATAAATTAACGAGTATCAATAAAATGATAAGTCATCTGGAATCCTTTTTATGTTCCTCTGAACTCTTTTTGAAAAATTGTAGAGGAAACAGAATTCGAAATTGTTACGAACACCGCCAAAGTTTCACTAGTTCAAATAAAATGAATAAAAAAATCAATTTATTAGTTTTCAGTGCGATAGTAAAATAGTGTTATGCATCTGAATATTTTTATCATAAGTAATATCAATAATGGTACTTACAAAAATTTACAGGCAGCAATAAAAGTACAATATTATATCATACTGCAGAAAAATGTATTATACAGTGAATCCATATGAATAAATCCAATAATAAACAAAATAACTATAAAAAATCTTAAACTAATAGTAAAAGTTTGACTGTAAAAAATATTTTAGGATTAATTTTAATAGCCCAGAATTAATTTCTATTCGTTGTAACCTTCCTTCTAGAATTCAAAATTTAGTCTGCATTTATGGTTATGCATTTAGCAGTTTTATTTGAAACCGATGTTCTTCTTTTTCTCACTATATTCAATATTGTAAATATATAATGCGTTCTTTATTATACATTAAATTTATCAAAATTTATATAAATGGATAGAAATAAAAGATCAAAAACATTTTAAATATTAACATTTAATGTAATTTAAATATCAAAAAAATTTTCTTATGAAAGTCAAAATTTATAGGCAAGTATAAGTTTGGTTTATTATAGTATTACATATTCCCTTTCTCCCACCCCCCTCTCTCTCCCCCTCCCTCCCTCCCTCCCACCCTCTTCCTCCCCCCTTCTCCGACCTCGACATGTGTCAAACTCTGTACCAAGAACTTTAACGAGAGCCTATACATATTTTTTTAAAACAATCGCAGTCAAACAAATAGTATTGTTAATAAAACTGTCTACGAAAGTATAAAATAAGGCAAGTATCAGTTTTTTCTGTATAATCTATAAAATAATAATATTTATGATTTTGTAAAAGAAATCAAATAAATACTAGCGAAAAAGTCTTTTACTTCTTCGAGCCAATTATATGCTCAACAAATTGTATGTATAATAAATACATTCACATTGTTCACTGCAAATTAAACAATCGAAAGTTGTGAAATCAATTATCGATAGTCAAGTAATGCAAACAACTCTCCGAAATAACTATATGACTATTCTCAGAAATGTATAAAAATTGCTTTATCCTTCTATACAAATTAAACACAAGAAAGTACTGAAATCAATTTATTGTAGTCAAGTACCCGTAAGTTAACTTGACGAACATAGGCATAATAGTAGAAGTTGGCTTCAGGGATTATTTATCAAATAAGACTGTAAAATCTTACACCCGTCGTACAAACATTATTTTTCTTCGTCGTGAGCACAATGTATCTCCATAAAACCTTTCTTTTGCAAACACATTGTGGACTCTTTACGAAACAATGGTACATAGTTACCATCCCTTATATTTTGCCTTATTCTTTCTCAAATTAGAACTCGCTATAGTACAATATCACGCATCTTGGAAGGACAAGAGAATAGAAGTCTAGAGCTGCTCTAGCAGGGGTGGTCCTCCGTTCTCCCGTACATACTTGGCAGGCCCGACGGTTTGCAGTTTACAGATTGAGTATTTTTTCCATAAATGTAGAATACTAAATTTTTGCATAAATTCATTAACAATGTTTATATGAGCACTATAAATAATTACGATCGCTCTAATTTTTAAAATTGATTCCGTTTAAGTACAATAATTCTACATGTACTGTATGCATAAACATGATTTATTACTTTTATTACCAAAAATATTATTCCTTGTGTCCGTTTATTTAGACGCTAGAAAATTCATATAAATTTATAATCTATATTGAAAAGAGCTTGTGTGTGTCTTTTTTTAAACGCTGAAAAATTCATCTAAATTTATAGCCTATAGGTAATGAAAAGAGCTTTACACTTTACTAATTAGATTCACGGATCAGTATTTAACATGTAGAAGCAATCGGTTTATACAATTTACCTGATCTTTAAACATATGAAGATTTACATGAAAGTGACCAATTGACCATGTCTACACTTTGAACTGCAAACCGTCGGGCCCGCCAAGTATGTATGGGAGAACGGAGGACCACCCCTGCTAGAGCAGCTCTAGACTTCTCTTCTCTTGTCCTCCCAAGATGCGTAATATTGTACTATAGAGAGTTCTAAATTGAGAAAGAATAAGGAAAAATATAAGGGATGGTAACTTTGTACCATTGTTTCGTAAAGGGTCCACAATGTGTTTGCAAAAGAAAAGTTTTATGGAGATACATTGTGCTCACGACGAAGAAAAATAATGTTTGTGCGACGAGTGTAAGATTTTACAGTCTTATTTGATAAATAATCCCTGAAGCCAACTTCTACTATTATACCTATGTTCGTCAAGTTAACTTACGGATACTTGACTACAATAAATTGATTTCAGTACTTTCTTGTCTTTAATTTGTATAGAAGGATAAAGAAATTTTTATACATTTCTGAGAATAGTCATATAGTTATTTCGGAGAGTTGTTTGCATTACTTGACTATCGATAATTGATTTCACAACTTTCGATTGTTTAATTTGCAGTGAACAATGTATGTATTTATTATACATACAATTTGTTGAGCATATAATTGGCTCGAAGAAGTAAAAGACTTTTTGGCTAGTATTTATTTGATTTCTTTACAAAATCATAAATATTATTATTTTATAGATTATACAGAAAAAACTGATACTTGCCTTATTTTATACTTTCGTAGAAAGTTTTATTAACAATACTACGATATTTGTTTTACTGTGATTGTTTTAAAAAAATATTTATAGGCTCTCGTTAAAGTTCTTGGTACAGAGTTTGACACATGTCGAGGGAGGGGAAGCGGGGATGGAGGGTGGGAGGGAGGGAGAGAGGGACGGGGAGAGAGAGAGAGTGAGGGGGGTGGGAGAAAGGAAAGATGCAATACTATAATAAACCTAATTATACTTGCCTATAAGTTTTGACTTTTATGAGAAAATTTTTTTGAGAGATTTCACAACTTTTTAAGAGTAAAAGTATTTGTATTGTAAATAAAAAATGGTATAAATTTTTTTTAATTTCAGTTTAGCAGATACTATAATTTGTAATCATAGCACTCAAAGATCTTGGTGGTCAATGGTTTCATCATTTACAAGGAAAGCAATAAAAATTTTTATAAAAAATTCTATGTACCTAATAGTATTTCATTCATAAATGTCTATCTATTTTACTCTTGGAAACCTAAAAACACACTAATAGTGAAAAAGATGTACATGAAAACAGAAATTTAAAGAAAAAGCTACACAGAGCTATAAACATTATTTTATTGTAACCGTGAGACAAACTTGTATTCTCAAAAAATTTACTATAATTTCTAGTAAAAATTTCTATAAATATAGTAAAAACTAATAGAAAAATTTTTTTTTTTTTTTTTTTTTTTTTTTTTTTTTCAACCGTGTTTATTTACAATCTGTCTAGTTGACAATAAGTAAATAGTATACAAGTATTTACAATAACATGAGAGTATTAGACCCACTGGTTAATACTGTTACAAATCCTTTAAATATAGGCTTTTACAAGAGAACAATATTTATGGTAATATAATATTATAATAATATAATGATACGTTAGTATACAGAACATTTTACAACTACACATTAATAATTTGATATTTTTTAAGTCTTGTACTGGATCGGATTACATCAATTAAATTTGCTGCCAGATGGTTCGGATGTTCTGTTAGTCTCTCCTTGTACCTACTATAGTGTGCTTCTATTTCTTGTTTGACTGTTCGTATGTTCAAGTCATTCCTAATGATTTCATTTGTGACAAACCAAGGAGCATGCACTATGTTTCTAAGTATTTTGGATTGAAATCTTTCGAGTATTTCAATATTAGAAGTTGCTGCAGATCCCCAGAGTTGAATTCCGTAAGTCCACACTGGTTTAAGAATAGTTTTGTATATAAGTATTTTATTTTCAAGTTTTAACTCAGATTTATTTCCTAGTATCCAGTACATTTTTCTTAGTTTGAGATTTAGTTGTTTTCGTTTTGTCCATATATGTTTTCTCCAAGTGAGGCGACGATCCAGATGTATTCCCAAATATTTAACGTTGTCACTTTGCGGTATGGGTTTATCATTTAGCAGGAGTGAGGGGCAAGTCTTTTTACAAAGTGTGAATGTAACATGAGTTGATTTTGTTTCATTGACTTTAATTCTCCATTGTTTAAACCATATATTGATCAGATCTAAATATTTTTGTAGTTTTTCGGATGCTATTTCAGGACTTGAATGACTTGTGAGAATTGCTGTATCATCTGCATATGTTGCTGTAGTGATTTCTTGCATTGTAGGTAGATCAGAAGTATACAGCAGATACAAAGTAGGGCCTAGCACGCTTCCTTGAAGTACTCCGGCGTTTATAGGGAACAGTTTTGTTACGGTTTGGTTAATTTTTACTTGAAATGTTCTGTCTGTTAAATATGATTTTAATAGTTTATATAAATTTTTTGTAAAGTACTTCTTTAGTTTATAGAGTAATCCCTTGTGCCATACTTTGTCAAAGGCTTGGGCAACGTCTAGAAAAGCTCCAGAGCAGTACTGTTTATTTTCGAAGGTCTCTTGTATTTTTACAGTTAATCGGTTAACTTGTTCAATTGTAGCATGACAGTTGCGGAAGCCAAATTGGTGATCAGGAATCAACTTCTTGGAATGAATAATTGGATTGAGTCTGTTGAGAATAAGTTTTTCGCAGATTTTTGAAATAGCTGGCAGTAAACTGATAGGTCTATATGACGTAACGAGATCTGGACATTTGCCTAATTTTTCTATTAATATTATTTGTGCAACTTTCCATTGGCTTGGAAAATAACACAAACGAAAGACTGCATTTAATATAATAGTAAGAAATCGGATCGCTTTCTGTGGTAGCTCCTTGATTATTTTGCCATTTATTCCGTCGTATCCAGGTGATTTTTTGTTCTTAAGGGCTTTGATTATCTTTTGCACTTCTTTAATTTTGATGTTTATTGAAGGACTAACTTGGGCATGGTGATCTTCTTGTTTAAACAATTCTTCTTCTTGTGGTTCGGTAATTTCTCGATTTATTGGCTTGAAAACTTCACTGAGATAGTTTGCAAACGTATCAGCTTTTTCCGTTTCGCTTCTGGCCCAATCTCCATTAGATTTCCTGATTGGTGGTATATGTTGCAGTGGACGTTTAAGTTTTTTAGTGGCTTTCCAGAGGGAATATTCAGTTGCTTCATTTGCAGTTAAGTTTTGTAAGTAATTTTGGATGCCGACATTTTTTTCTTCTATAAGCAAGGTTTTTAATTCTTTAATTGATTTATTTAATTTAGTTTTTATATATTTGGATCTATAAATTTGCCAAGTTTTTCTTAACTGTCTCTTTTCACGTATTTTTTCAAGTATGTGTTTAGCAATGTGCTGTTGTTTTTCCGGATGTTCAAGTAATGTGATAGCTTCTTTAGCGGCGTTGTGTATTTGTATGTTGAATTCTTCTATTGCATTTTCGAGTTCATCTATAGATTTAAGTGAGATGTTGCAGTTTAGATTATTATTTAGATATTCTTTGTATTTTCCCCAGTTAGTATTTTTATTGTACAAATGTGGTGTTTTTTGGTTCATTTTAAGTTGTTGTTGTTTAAAAGAAATAATGATCGGTGAGTGGTCTGACGAAAGATCTAAGCAGGATGTAGCTGTGAGACAGTCGGGGTTGATACCTTTTACTACGGCAAAATCAAGGAGGTCCGGCGTCTTATTTTTATCAGTAGGCCAGTAGGTGGGTTCTCCGGTTGAAATCAGGAATAAATTCTGTGACTGCATAGTTGCATAAAGCTGTCTACCTCGTGGAGTTCCAGCCGAAGATCTAGACCCCCACCATGGGTGCTTAGCATTGTAATCTCCGGCAGCAATGAAACGGTGTCCAAGACTTACGAAGAATTTTGAAAACATCTCTGTTATGATAATGTGCTTAGGTGGGCAATATATTGCTGATAGAGTGATTGATCCTTTTACATCTTCCAGAGTTACGCTGGTTGCTTGCAGATAATCATCCATGTGTTTTACATTTTCATAATGCTTAATATTAGATTTAATGATAATTGCAGTTCCGCCGCGCGCTTTCCCAGTAGGACATTTTGTATCATATATGAAATAGTTTGGAATTTTCAAGTAGTTTTTATATGTAAAATGAGTTTCTGATATTAACATTACGTCAATATTATGTTCGATTAGAAACTTCTTTAATTCAAGACTTCTTTGTGCTAAACCGTTCGCATTCCAGACTGCTATTTTTATTTCATTATTGAATTTTATTTATCAAACTTGTAAGAAGGTTTAACATTGTATCTATTCTTGTCATCATTTGAAGCATCATTTCTTCGAGTTTATTTGTGTTTGATTTTTCTGCTATTTTTGTTATTATTTGGGATTCTGTCTCTGTTTGTATAGATTCTGTTATGATGTTTTTTGGTTGACTGCTTGTGGCTTGAGCGAAAGATATATTAGATTTAATAAAATTATTTAAATTTGGAGGATAACTTTGTGAGTTTTGCACTACGGTTTTTTCTCTGAGTTTAGGAAATAATTTTTGTTGCAGTTAACTTACGAACAATGCATCCTTTATAACTAGCAGGATGATTACCGTCACAGTTTGCACATTTAACGTCTTGTATTTTTTCTTTTATCGAGCAGTCTTTTGTTAAATGTTTTTCAGCACATTTAACGCATACCGCACTCCTGTAGCAGTAGTTTTTGGTGTGACCAAATCCTTGACATTTAATACACTGAGGTATATCTCTTTTTTATATGGTGGTTCAAATTTAACGATTGTATTCAATAATCTATCTATATTGTATATTTCCTTATTGTTATCATTGGGTTGAATTTCTACAAAGAACAAGGGTAACGGTTTTTGCGTGTATCGATCTCGTATATTTGTTACTCTTAATACTTTATGGTCGTGTTCCTCTATTGCCTGTTGTATTTCTCCAGTATCAGCTGACGGGTGTATGTGTCTTAAAACAGTTTTATAACTTTTGTCTTGCTTCCTCTGGTATGTGTAAAATTCAGTTTTTTTCTTCTTGAGCTCTTCTACTATTGGAAGATATTTTTCTGAGGAGTTTGGTAGAATTTTCACCTCGTTATTAGAAAGTATTTTCAAAGTGTAGTTATTCTCAGCTATTTTATCGAGAAGGGTTTTCAAAGGTGCTATATTCTCCACTCCGCTTACGAAGATTGGTGGTGATTTTTGAGCACTCGCTTTACTAGAATTCTCACTATTTTCTCCTGCAGGAACTACATCCTCTGCGAGTTCTAGTTTTTCATAATTGTTTTGAGTCACCACTGGATTACTTAGCCAGTAGTCTCTGATTTGCGTTTGCCGTTTTTTAAAATTAGCTTTTATTTCATCTGGGCTGTTTCTTTGTCGTTTTTTATAAACTGAGTTCCACTTTTCGTTATTATCGGTGTTTATCGGCGAAGCCAAAGTGACTTTTTCAGTAGCGGCCATGTTAGCCGATTGACTTTTATTAAAAAGATAAAATTTTGAATTTTGGTTAGCAGTTTATGTCTATTTATATTCAAAATTGAGAAAATCAGTGATTTTAACGTTCGCACTTATACACAGTAACACACTTGAACTAGTATTTACATACTTGGCTAGAGCTCGATGTAAACACGTCTACTCTTATCGAGAGCACAATTAGAACTGAATAGAAAAATAGCAATTTTTACTTAAAATGATAGTAAATTTTTTGAGAATGCAAGTTTGTCTCCCGGTTACAATAAAATATAGTAATTTTTACTCAAATATTTTTCTCCGTGTAATTATGTTTTCAAATTAGCAAATACTAAATATAATCATAGCGTTCAGAGATATTAGTAGTTAATGGTTTTGTTGGAATATGCGAATGCTGCATAGCCGCTCTATGGTGTGGAGCGCCCTCCCCTTCCATGGTGTTCCGGCGGGCGAGAGCGCGGAGCGCAGTCAGTATGAGAGTGCCTCTCTTAGGATACGCGTGCGGCGAGCTTGCTCTGTCTTATAGAATAATAAACTCTTATCATAAAGTTATTGTATTTGTATTTATTTCTGCGAGCACCTCACAAAAACCTAACAGGTTATGGGCCCTGAATCGCTTTCCACTGCGCAGAAATAAGTGCCTGGTATCTTTGTGATTTCGGAAATTTCCAATCGGGTGTGTTTCAAGAAGGTGGGTTTTATTGTGTTCGGCGAGACTAAAGGAGAGCTATTGGTGAGTCAAGACGTGATCATCCTCAAGACCGATATCCCAGGGTTTTCGACATGGATGACAAAGGAGAGGATGTACATGAGAATCTCATGGAGTTTGATTGTAAGTACACGTTCTAGTATTAATGAGGGCGCGAACGTGTAGATGAAAATGGCAGGTTTTACTGCATGCATAGAAAATTCGAATTTAATAAAGAGGAGAAAAACTCTATAGAATACCGGTGAGATAATGGCGTGTGGGGGACTTATAAATACGTGATCAATGTGTGCTGTGTGTGTAGTCGGAGATCTGTGTAGACATTGGTAGAGTCAGTGCGTGAAAATTTGGGACTGAGCACCGTTTGGCGACCGAGAGGGTTTTTGTTCTTCCCGGAATCGGCAGGCGCGAGCCGGCCGCGCGCGCGAAGCGTGCTTGCCGCGCGCGCGAAGCGTGCTTGCCGCGGGAGGGACGGAAAGGTGAGGTAGGAGAGAAACATCGCGGGCGCTGAGCGGGGAGGGGATGCCGCGCTCGCTGCATGCTGCCACGCGGGGTCTGTGTTATCCCGCAGCTGGCGCATGGTTATGTGCGCGCGCCTGTGTATATGTATACCGCGCGAGAGGCGATGTAGCGGCGGGCGCGTGTACTCTTAGCTGGCGCGACTAAGCTGTACAGCTCCCTATGTAGTGGCGCGCGGGATTTTAAAGCGTGTTGAGTGAAAATCTCTCCGCGCGCCTGTTAAAAGAGTATTGATAATGCTAGTTGTTCGATTAAATAAAGGCGGGCATATACACATACGTAGGTGAGTTAATCAAGCTGGTTGCTGGTTTCGCTTGTGTAGTCGCGCGCGTTTATGTGTACTTGGGCCCATGAGGCGCGTGAGCGGACAACTGCACTCTGCCTATTTAGAATCGGTATACGGATTTAAATTTATTTCGCTGCATGCACACACACGAGTCGGTCACAAATCAAAAATCAATTGATAAATATGATGAGAAAATATGAAAAAGGTGTGTACGGTGTGAAAAATTATATGAGATCGATCTTGGTGAGGGGCTAATGCGAAAAGAAAAAAATTAACCGACTAAATTAAACTAAATTAAAATGTAAACATTTCAGTGAACGAGATACTACTGGATGTATGGGAGTATCTGACTCGCACGTTCAAATTAAGTGAAATACATGCGGACGACGATGTAACACTTAAAATCGATGGAGAATCGCTGACGCTTACCCTGTCGTCCGGAAATGTTTATGAGAGTGGCGAGTCTTTTGGACTGTATTAAGGAGAGAATGGAATATTCCTAGATGGAGAGAAAATATAAAACATGCATTTTGTGAAAAGTGGAAGTGTGTTGTAAGCCGGCATATACACACACAAACACTAATTTTCACTTAAAGTAAAACAATACATCTTATAGATTCCGGGTTGAGCTGGGAGTGAGTGCTCGTTGTTCGGTATCTCATAGCCAACTCTCCTAGGGCGGATACAGAAGAGGTCTTGTTGTTCGGATCCTTGTATATCTGCTCGTCTTGAAATCAGCCATACTTGTTGTTCGGTCAACTGATTTCCTGACACCTCATTCTTGGTATATGGTTACAAAATTTTATAAAGGTAAGCCTGGACTACATAATTTATGTATTATACAGGAAAAAGGATGTTCACCCCAAGCCAGTGGGCTGTTGAAATGGTACGAAGAAAAGATGCTAGCTGATGAACCACTCAATATGCCAAGGTTGAGTCCGGAATCCCTTACCATAGCTCCAAGTGGTGAGATGAAAGGCGAGAACACTCAGGCAGAAGTAAGCAGTCAAGGTGAGAAGGTAGATGCGACATTGGGCGAGTGTAAAGGTGAGACAACAGCCGGCGAGACAGCCCAAGGTGAGATGAATGATTCTAGAGTGAAAGATTCTAGCGATTCACTCAGGGAGTTCACGACTGCTCTTGAGAATACCAATACAGGTAACTCCTTGCCTAAAGTGTTGAAAAATGAAAAAGTTTCTGTGAATATTGAATCTTTTAAAAATTCGTTGACCACACTTAATGCCAAATCCTCTAATATAAAAACTAATAGCAATTCGACGTCTAATGTTACAGCTCTGGCGAGATTAGAAAAACAGGAGACTAATCTAGGCGAGTTGATTAGTACTGTAAATAAATTCTGCATGGCTTCTACTAGCACTGTGAAGCAAATGAACACCGAACTAGTTGAAAACCGAAAGGAAAGGGCTGAATTGAAAGAAGAGTTGGAGAGAAATAGAAAGGAGTGAAAAACTCAGCACACAGAATTTATGGATCTCATGAAAACTATTCGGGAAGATTATGCTGCCCAAATCACTCGTGTAAACGACATTGTAAAAGAGTTGGCTGACATGTATAACTGCATGTTAAATGAAGGTGAGGATGATGAACAAGAGTTCGGTGAGAGGAAGGATAAGGAAGATGAGCATGAAGAAGATGAGCAGCATGGGGAAGACAAAGACGAGAGAGGCGAGATAATCAATAAGGTGAGCAAAATAAATAAACGCTCAGTTGATCCAAGGTTTGAAATTTTTGAAAATAAAGTCAGCCAGCTTGTTGAAAATAAAATTAAAGAATTGCAGAGTGATAACTCGGCTCTGAATCAAGATAATGAACGGAACCGCGTTTCTAAAATATTAAATGATTCAGTAAAACTGGGGATAGTAAATAAGGGTATGAACGTTAAATGGGATTATAAATTAAACAATAGTACAAAATATGAGCATTTTTATGATTATCTTTCTTCAGAGCTGAGATACAATGGCCTGCTGCATGTTGTCGACAATAAATTAACATCTAATGTCACTGATGACAAAACATTGGAAGAGCAGAGTTTTAAAGCACAAGCAATTTTGATAAATCACTTAGATTCGCATTATTACTCGAAAGTGCATTTACAAAAACCGGGTGAGATTTTAGAAAAATTAAAAGAAATTAAAAGGTGCGAGACCAATGTAACGTCACATTATGTTAGAAAGAAATTGTATAGCATGCAGTATGAGATCGGAAAAACTAGTGCTGTAGAGTTTTGTGGGAAATTCGAAGATACTATCAGAGATTATGAGAATTCCTCTGGTGCGTTACCTCTGTCCGAGGGTGAGAAAAGAGATGCGTTTTATAATGCAGTAATAGTATCGGTGCCAAGTGTTCAAACGATCGACTTTGTGTCCAATAGAACCAAAGGCAGTAGAATTTCTTTCGATGAGTTAAAAACTATTGTTATGCAGGAAGAAGCTGAAAGAAATCAGCCGAGTGGAGGCCAGAGTACGTCGAGTGGAAATAAGCAGGTGAAATCTGCAAATCTGTCAACAGTCGAACGACTGAGATGTTATGAATGTCAGGACTACGGACACATTGGCCGTGACTGCCCGAACAAGGGCAAAGGCATAACATGCTACAGCTGTGGTGAGATTGGCACACACAAGGCGAAATAGTGTCCAAAAAAGCAGGACCTCTACAGGAGAGGAGGTGGATCAAGGGGAAATAACAGGTATAATAATTCAAATATTAATAGAGGATTTGGTAAAAGAGGTCGCGGGCGAGGTACGAGGGTCATTTGACAAGTACCTAGCCTCACCGCCAGATGGTGCCACTATCGCACCAGAAATACACTACAGTGCAGTCTCTTCCTGTAAACGGTTACAGACGAAATTTCAGCCGGATCGGAGTTGTAGTTTATTTTTGAGAGCGTGTGAAAGCAAATGTGTCTGTTGATTTTTGAAAAAATGGAGAAAGAACAATATCGGTCGGTGATTCGATTCTTGTTTTTGGAAGGGAAATCGCGCAGTAAAATTAAAGAACGCTTGGATGCAGTGTATGGGGATGCTTCTCCTTCGATGGCGACCGTTAAATTTTGGTATAACGAGTTTCAACGTGGTCGTACGTCGGTTTTTGATGATCCACGCCCAGGTGCTCCGAAAACAGCCACTACGGAGGAGAACGTGACAAAAATACACGATATCGTTTTGTCAGACCGCCGATTAAAGGTGCACGAGATAGCTGCGATAGTAGGCATCTCAGAAGAACGCGTGTGGCATATCCTACATGAGATTTTAGGCATGAGGAAGCTGTCAGCAAGATGGGTGCCGCGTTTGCTGACTGCAGACAACAAGCGCATCCGTGTGACCAGTTCAGAGCAGTGTTTGGAGCTGTTTAATCGCAATCCAAAAGAGTTTTTGCGTCGTTACGTGACCGTCGACGAAACATGGATTCACTACTACACTCCAGAGACCAAGGAGCAGTCAAAACAGTGGACCTTACCCGGTGAACCTGCTCCGAAGAAGGCGAAGACGGTCCCGTCGGCCGGAAAGGTGATGGCCACTGTTTTCTGGGATTCTCAAGGTGTGATTTTTATTGACTATCTGGAGAAGGGCAAAACGGTCACAGGACAGTACTACGCCGAACTATTGAGCCGATTTGACGCCGTGTTAGAAGAAAAACGGCCCCATTTATCTAAAAAGAAAGTGCTTTTCCACCACGATAATGCACCGGCTCACACTTCTGCACTCGCCACGGCTAAATTGGTCGAATAACGCTACGAACTGCTGCCCCCATCCACCGTATTCTCCAGATTTGGCTTCGTGCGACTTTTTTTTGTTTCCGAACCTAAAAAATTCGCTGGCCGGGAAGAGATTCCACTCCAATAACGAAATAATCGCCGCCACGGAGGCCTATTTTGCAAACCAAGAGAAAACATTTTTTTCAACGGGGTTAAAAAAATTGGAACACCGCTGGACCAAGTGTATTCAAGTAAAAGGAGACTACATTGAAAAATAAATTTTATTTTTTGTAAAATTTTGGTGTTTTCATTTGTAGGCTAGGTACTTATGAAATGACCCTCGTATAAAGAGAAAAACTGAGAACAGTAACTCAGGAAACGGAAAAAGAGGTCGGTTTAGAGGTGGCGGACGAAGAGGCTCTAGCAGTAGAAAACAGAATAATAACAACAATAGCGGAGAATAGGTTCAAAAGAAGTCTGGTCAAATTAATGAGAAAAACGCAAATGAAGGTAAGACATATTCTTACATGTTAAAAATTGCGAACGATAGAATAGAACACCCCGCGCCATCAGATGAGATTTCAGTTCAGATTCCAGAAATTTTAAATGCAAACCAGGTCGGCATCGGTGAGAATAATTTCTTGAATAAATTCTTAGCTGATTCAGGTGCGACAGAGCACATTACACACTCAAAAATTATTTTTGGAACATTTGATGAATCAAATTACGGTGTGATCAAATGTGCAAATAAAGACAGTTCAGCTGACTTCAAAACGGAGGGAGCTGGAACTGTGAGAGTTAAATTACAAAACGGTGAGTTATACAAGTTAGATGGGGTGATTTTGGCTAAAGCACTCAAAGAAAATTTACTCTCATTAAGGAAATTTGCTGATTTGGGTTTGAGCATTTATCTGGACAATAAAAGAATAGATATTTTTGATCCCCGGTCTAATGAAATATTTTTATCAGGTGTGTATAGTCGCCCATATTGGCTAATTGAATTGAATACTTATAAAACAGATGAGTTGAACTATAATATACCGAATCTCATGAATGAATGCATGCTCGCGAATATAATTTCTGACGAAACGGGTGAGGTAAATTATGTAACACGTAGCGTCACAGCAAACAGGAAATTGCTAGATGGCGAGAAAACAGATGAGAATGCGACAAAGGCAGAATCTGTAAATGATACTCAAGCGATTCCAGATAAAATAGGTGAGAATAAATCGAATGAGAACAAAGATGAGAATATTGAGGCTGTACATGGCGAGGCTGGAATAGATATTTCCGATGAGAAAATTATAAAAGAAAAGGTAAAAAATGTACCTTATGAACTATCTAACTTTGATGTTACTATCTGGGATCGTGAGATTCATGAAGCAGATTAATTGCCTTTAACTGACTTAACTGATGAGGAAACGCCAATTTTAAAGGCTTATAGTAGGTTCTCTAAAAACAATCAAGCAATGCTATGGCACGCAAGATTTGGTCACGCGTCTGTCGTATATTTAAAAGAACTACAAAAGAAATTTCCTGAAAATAAAGATTTAAATAAAGCCGTATTTGATGACGTAATGAAAGATTGTGAAGTTTGCGCTATATCAAAGTTTAAAACGTTGCCCTTTTCCGGCACACGCAGAAGAGCCACGGCTCCTTTGCAAATAACACTCCGATGTAATGGGTCCTATTTCTCCAGCGTCTCATCCCAAAGGCTACAGATTTATATCCGTTTTCATAGACGACTTGTCAAGACTAGCGATGGCATATCCTATGAAGTCCAAAGGTGAGACAGGACATTGCCTTGAGATGTTTGTGAGAAGTACTAGAAACATGCTGGGTTACGATGCGAAAGTATGTTATTTACGCACAGATCAGGGCTGTGAATTTACAGGTGGGTACACTGTTGATGTTTTGAAGAATCTAGGTGCGGAATTACAGCTCTCAAGCCCTGATACACCCGAGCATAACGGTGTGTCAGAACGATTCAATCAGACTATACAGAAAAAGGTAAGATCATATATTTATGATACGAAACTACCCGAAAACATGTGGGATTTAGCTCTGTCAGCAGCTGTATATGCATATAATCGGACTCCCCATAAATCCAATAACATGATCACTCCTCTCGAAAGAATTGCACCTCTACACAGTTTTAAAATTGAACAAATTAAAAGGTTTGGATGTGTTGCTTATATTAAAGTTCAAAGGAAAACGGGTCCAAAATTCAGATTTGAAGGAAGGCGAGTTATTCTTGTAGGGTACACACCTACTGGCTACCTGTTTCTCAAACCCGAAGAGGGTAAGTTCTACGAAAGTAGAAATGTAAGATTCAATGAAAGACTGGTGTATGGTGACTTGTATCGAAAAAATGATTTGTTAAATGTTCCTGTCACGGAAGGGAAAATAAATCGAAATGAGTGGTTTATGGTATTCAAGGAAGGTGAGAAAAATACAGATGAGATATCAGAAACGAAGGGAGAGAACAAAAGGAAAAGAGGGAGATCGAGGAAAAGTGATCTACCAGCTAAAGTCATAAAATTGAATAAAGATGAGCATATAAATGGCACAAGTTTTTCAACTATTAAAATAAGTGAGGAGAGTAAAACTAAAGCTCTATTGTCCGTGATTACAAACAAACAGGAGTCTGATGTAGATGGTGAGGAATTTGATGAATTATTATTTGCTTTAATGGCAAATATTAACAATGACCCTGTTGGCTACAAAGAAGCCATGCAGTCTAAGGAAAAAGAGTTTTGGAAGAAAGCTGTCAATGAGGAGCTAAAATCCATGGATAAAAATCAAGTCTGGAAAATAGTAAATCGTCCAGAACGAATGTCTGACGGAAGAAAATTGAACATCATAGACTCAAAATGGGCGTTTAAACGCAAAACAAATGAGAATAATAAGGAGAGTTTTAAGGCGCGTTTAGTCATTCGAGGTTTTAAGGATAAAAACTGCTATGAATTGAGAGAGACTTATGCTCCAGTATCAAGGTTGCCACTGGTGAGAACTGTGATTGCAATTATTAATAAGTACAATCTTGAAACTTGTCAATTGGACGTGAAAACTGCATTCCTGAATGGGGTTATAGATGAGGAAATTTATATGGAGTTGCCTGAAGGTGTGTTATATGACCAGAAGTACAGATAGGAGAAAGTCTGTAAGATTGAAAAGGCACTGTATGGCTTGAGAATAAGCCCCAAAAAGTGGAATGATAGATTTACACAAGTAGCTCTCAAACTGGACTTGAAAAATTCAGACATAGAACCCTGTTTATTCACCTGGCGAGAAAACAACAAATTCTTAATCCTACTTTTGTATGTAGACGATATCTTAATGGCGAGTAACGATCCTGTTAAATTGAACGAGGTTAAAGGTAAAGTAAGTGTCGAGTTTGAGATGAGCAGTATAGGTAGTCTGAAGGAATTCTTAGGCATAACAATAAGGCGAGATAAGGAGAGAAATATCATAGAATTATGCCAAGAAAAATATATTGATAAAATTCTGGAGAGATTTGGTTTTAACGAATCACACCCTCAAAGAACTCCAATGGTAACAGCTCAAGCGTCTAATCAGGAGAGAAAGCTGAGAGAATGCGATTACAACTTTGAAGTGTTAGACAAGACTCACACGACTGAAAATGCTCCCTACAGAGAAGCAGTAGGCAGTCTCCTGTACTTAGCCAGTGCAACTAGGCCCGATATTTCTTATGCTGTAAATGTCCTCAGTAGACATCAGGTGAGCCCTACTGAGAATGATTGGGGCATGGTTAAAAGAGTCTTCCGATATTTAAAAGGCACTAAAAGTATGTGTTTGAGATATACAGGAGAGACTGGAGAATTGGAAGATATTCAGATGCAAGCTTTGCAGATTGCAACAACTCTTTGACTACATATGGCTTTGTAGTAAAATTATTCGGAGACACAATCTGTTGGCGCACACATAAACAATCATATAAGTATTGATATTCCTCTCCATATTAACAAGTAGTGAAATGATAACACAGCAAATGTGGGAGGACAACCCAAGGCTTAAATAAAAACTCCTTTAGTTAATTTTTTCCATAAATACCAGCAACGTTTCGTCCCTGGTAATTTAATAAAGGCCTGAAGAGGTCCCATACCAGGGACGAAACGTTGCCGGTATTTATGGAAAAAATTAACTAAAGGAGTTTTTATTTAAGCCTTGGGTTGTCCTCCCACATTTGCTGTGTTATCATTTCACTACTTGTTAAACAATCATATGTTGCACTGTCCACCTGTGAAGCCGAGTATGTCGCGATGAGCGAGGCGAGTAAAGAAGTAGTTTCCATTCTAAATTCCATAAAATTAATATTAGACAGTACTTTCCTTCCCATTACTTTATGGTGTGACAATAAAGCTGCAGGAGCATGTGTACAGGTTAATGGGGGCAACAAACTGCGACACACGGTTGAGATAAAAAGACATCATATAAAGGAGTGTGTAAATAAAAACATAATAAAAGTTGAATGGGTGTGCTCTAAGGAACAGATAGCCGACATATTTACCAAACCTCTTCCGTTTGAAGCTCATAAACGACTAACTAATAAGATAATGAACAATATTTAAAGTATACATAATTATTTATGTCTGTTCACAGGAAGTAATTAGTCCATGGTGAGAAAAGGCAACAGTACAAAAAAAAAACAGCATTCGGGAGGGAGTGTTGGAATATGCGAATGCTGCATAGTCGCTCTATGGTGTGGAGCGCCCTCCCCTTCCATGGTGTTCCGGCGGGCGAGAGCGCGGAGCGCAGTCAGTATGAGAGTGCCTCTCTTAGGATACGCATGCGGCGAGCTTGCTCTGTCTTATAGAATAATAAACTCTTATCATAAAGTTATTGTATTTGTATTTATTTCTGCGAGCACCTCACAAAAACCTAACAGGTTTCATTATTTTCATAATAAAAAATAAAATATAAGTAATACATTTTCTCAGTTTTATACATTTTCTCACAAAATTATTTTGAAAATCTGAAATACAAGATAAAATGAACGAAATAGTAATTTATTTCATTTAATCTATCAAATAGCAAATACAAAAACATAATCATGGTACTCACACAAAAACTTGAAAAAGTTTGAATTTTTACGTACCTTAATAACTTAATAGTATCTTTCTTTTGTATCAACCGGCCATGCCAATAATTTTCGTTTTCAAATTATTGAAGAAGTAGACGCTCTGAATCTTAATGATCCTTCAAAATGTCATGCTAGTAATGTATTAACAATCTTCCTAAAATAACATTTTTTAAAAACGTAAAACTTTCGCGAGTATAAGTGTATTTGTAATCTCTCTCTCCCTATCTCTCCCTCCCTCTCTCTCTCCTCCACTCTCTTTCTCTCCCTCTTTCTCTCCATCTCTCACTATCTCTCCCTCTCTCCCCCAAAAGAATATCATAGTTTAAAACAAACACATGAAAGAAGTGGAATCAATTATTATTTTATATAGACAAGTACATTTTTTTAACATAGAAATATGGAATATTTTTATAACAAAAAATCGTAAGTACTACTAAAAATAAACTCATGAAACTGGTGGAATCAATTAAGTGCAGGCAAGTACATTATTACCCCCTCCCCCTCTCTCCACTCCTCTTCTCTCTCTTTCTCGCCCTCTTTCTCTCTATCTCTCTCTTTCTTCCCCTCTCCCTGTCTTTCCACCTATCCCGCTCTCAGCAAGTACATTTTTGTAACATAGAAATATGGAATTATTTTTATAACAAAAAATCGTAAGTACTACTAAAAATAAACTCATGAAACTGGTGGAATCAATTAAGTGTAGGCAAGTCAATTATTATAATAAAGAGAATTTTTAAAATAAAATTTGTTTAATATAAATTTACTATAAAAATTTGTATAACAAATAATTACGTCTAACAAAAAATATTACAAAAATACTAACATAATAACTGTAATTGAAACACAAAAAGTTAAAAAATTTTTGCCTAATCATTTTCGAAGTATAGATCATAGAAGTCACCACCCTGTAAAATAGTTTAACCATGAGCTGTTATACATCATATATTCATGTAAGTTTTTCTTACACAAACAAGTCAATCTATCTATTATCTGCAAATATGAATTTTAATTAAACATCTTCTTAAACTGTTAATGTAATTTTTAAAATTTTGGGAAATTTTCTTTTAAAGACAGAAGATACTAGCAGAGAGCGGGACAGGTGGAGAGAGAGGGAGAGGGGAAGAAAGAGAGAGATAGAGAGAATCGATCTCTTTCTATAAAAATAATACCATATTTCTATGTTACAAAAATGTACTTGTCTATATAAAATAATAATTGATTCCACTTCTTTCATGTGTTTGTTTTAAACTATGATATTGTTTGGGAAAGAGAGGGGGAGAAAGAGGGAGATGGAGAGAAAGAGGGAGAGAAAGAGAGAGGAGAGAGAGAGGGAGGGAGAGAGATAGGGAGAGAGAGATTACAAATACACTTATACTCGCCAAAGTTTTACTTTTTTTAAAAGTATTATTTTAGGGAGATTCCACAAATTTCTAAGAGCTTCAATAATAATTACAAAGTTTTATAACGTTAAAGGATGATGATACCATATTTCATAGATTTCATTTTCGTGTGGATACATAATGATAATTGTATCGTGTGAAGCTGCTGTATTTGTAAAAAAAAATGGAATAACACTCTCATTGTATCAAGAAATCCCTTTTGCTATATATACGGTGACCCATTTTAATCGCCACACCCGGATGTCTCGGAACCTAAGCCAGATAGAGAAAAATGGTTCAGACAAAAGTTATAGGGGACAAAGGGGGCACATAATGGCGTTAACGTCTTTGACCTTGAACTTGACCTTTGAGGTTATTTGAAGGTCAAAGTGGTTTTTTCATATGGAAACACCTAGCTTTGACCCCGGATTCGGAAAGAGCAGGAAATTTTACGTTCAAAATCATATTGAGAAATTTTTTCCAAGGTCATTTCAAGGTCAAATCTAGCTCAAACTCAGAAAAGTCCGTATAAAATCGTTTTTTTCCATGAACCACAGGCTAAGCTGGTTCTAATTGATCGTAGGCTTAATAGAGGAACCCACACACGCAAAACTTACACATCCTAGTAAACAAAACTCAAACTCGCAATCCTAACCCCATACACTTCATGCCCTAGGGGGCATTCTTCATGTGAGCTCACATGCTGAACTGTTACACCCCGGTTCCACAACCATACCCCACACCCCCCAGTTCCACACATCCCTACCCCACGCATGCTAATCCACACATCCTGAACCCTGAAAAATTTTTCTCAAGGACAAAATGATTTTTTAACGGAAACTTTAAGATCGTTAAAGCTTCTGTTATAAATGTATTAACCTTACTTTTTGCGCTACCCAGAAACAACGACGTGGATTGTTTCCTTTGGGGTGCTTAATTAAAGTGAGTCCCCTTGCCTCTCACTGGTCGGGGTGCTTGATTATAGTGAGTCCCCTTGCCTCTCACTGTTCCGGGTGCTTGAGGCGAGGGCACTCACTATAGTGAGTGCCCTCGCCTCTCACTAATGTAAATAAATTTTTATTTACCCTCGAAGCGGTAACAGATGGATTGGTCGAGGACGTCCGGTTAACTGGCCTGCTTGCTCACCCGATCTTACATCACCAGATTTCTATTTATGGGGGTATTTAAAAAATACTGTTTTTGATCAACAACCCACTACAAGAGCAGATATGCAGGATAGGATTCGTCGAGCATGCGCTGCCATTCCGAGACAAACTTTGCAGAACACAGTTCGCCATTTTCAAAGGCGTTTGACTATGTGCCTTGAAGCTAATGGTCGTCATTTCGAACACTTGCTTCGAGGTTAAATAAAAATTTATTTACATTAGTGAGAGGTAAAGGGACTCACTATAATCAAGCACCCCGAACAGTGAGAGGCAAGGGGACTCACTTTAATCAAGCACCCCGAACAGTGAAAGGCAAGGGGACTCACTTTAATTAAGCACCCCAAAGGAAACAATCCTTACTGCGTCCACGTCGTTGTTTCTGAGTAGCGCCAAAAGTAAGGTTAATATATTTATAAGAGAAGCTTCAACGATCTTAAAGTTACCGGTAAAAAATCATTTTGCCCTTGAGAAAAATTTTTCAGGGTTCAGGATGTGTGGGATTAGCATGCGTGGGATAGGGATGTGTGGGACTGGGGGATGTGGGGTATGGTTGTGGGACCGGGGTGTAACAGTTCAGCATGTGAGGGCATGAAGTGTATGGGGTTAGGATGTGCGAGTTTGAGTTTTGTTTACTAGGATGTGTAAGTTTTGCGTGTGTGGGTTTGGGGTGTGTGGGTTCCTTTATTAAGCCTACGATTAATTTGAACCAGCTTAGCCTGTGGTTCATGGAAAAAAACGATTTTAAACGGACTTTTCTGAGTTTGACCTAGATTTGACCTTGAAATGACCTTGGAAAAAATTTCTCAATATGATTTTGAACGTAAAATTTCCCGCTCTTTCCGAATCCGGGGTCAAAACTAGGTGTTTCCATATGAAAAAACCACTTTGAACTTGAAATAACCTCAAAGGTCAAGTTCAAGGTCAAAGACGTTAGCGCCATTATGTGACCCCCTTTGTCCCCTATAACTTTTGTCTGAACCATTTTTCTCTATCTGGCTTAGGTTCCAAGAAATCCGGGTGCGGCGATTAAAATGGGTCACCGTGTATATTTGTTTCTTTGAGCGCAAAAAATTTCATACCTATAATACGTTTTCTTCGATTTCAAGAATTACGACAGGATACCATAATTTCTCATTGTTATTTAGTAACTATCTTCTAAATTATTATTGGTGATATTATTGTGAAACGATTTTTGTGTATTTGAATAATGATTGTACTGTCAACACGACTGTAATGATCATTGCGGATAAAAAATCCGTGCATGATAAATAAATAATAACGAAAACATGAACAGTTGTCATTTGAATTCAACCAAAAAACTTGATGCACTACGTTTGTTTTTGACTCATATTCAATTTTACTAAGCAATATTATAGTTTACAGTACAAACGCTTTTCTCAGTTCAGTGAAATTATAATTTACCTTCTCTAAGTTAGCAAATATTTTGGGTAAATATTATAATGCATACGTTCCAAATGCCTATCTATGTCACATTAAAATTGGTAGTCCATGGCAAGTGCTGCGAAAATTAAACAACAACTAATAAACATCAAAAACTCAGTAAGGTTTGATGAAACTAGATTTTGGCTAGTTTTTTTCTTGCTTGTTACTTTAAAGTAGAATTGGCCAATTTTGATTTTCCTTGATTTGAATTTGCATTCTTCATAGTGGGAAGAATCGACATAAATACAACATAAGGTACGTATAGATGTAATATATATACAAGTACGCGTCTAAATTATTAAAAATTCTTGATATTTGACGGGATAAAATGATTCGTAATATATGGCCGAATCCATCTCAAATCAGGTGGCTCGCGTATGCCTATGTCACCGATTATTTTGGGATAAAAGTATTTTTGTTCTCCTCCAAAAATTATTTGACCTGTATATTTTTATTTTTTTGTTGCAACAAAATTTCACGCGTTCAGCAATGCCGCAAAATTCCGAGAAAATTCTTACTTAGAAAAAAAATGTTTCAATGTAATTTTCAAACGGCTACTGTTTCACCAGTTTTTTATGCTTTTAAGCGTGTAACACATAATTTTACTCAGTTTTGAGCCCTTTTTCACGTTTTCTATGCTATTTAAAAAAAAAAATAAAAAATGCACGAGTTATGCACTTTTTACTGAAAAATGCACTTCTTAGAAAAATGCATTTTTCTCGAAAAACCCAATTTTTTTTGCAAATTTTCTTATGTCGTGATAGAGGACCTAAATACCTATCTAGATGTATTCGTGAGATTCAGAACATTTGCGCTGGGTTAGCAATCACTAATGAGATAACACAGAAACAAATTTTTCACGCTTAACGCTTATATATAGCCAATGATATTACAGTCAATATAGAGATGTTTATCTTTGTGCGTACATATACATGTACGTGCGCCTACTTGTATGAGTTTATGTACTAGTACATTTGTCCGCTAGATGGATATGGTTTGACTTAACATTTACAAGGAAAAGTTCGGTTTCTGCTATATATCACACATCTCGTCTTATTTAAAACCATCATCTTTTGGAAAATTATTACATATTTACACCTTATCAACTCAACTACGATGTCTCAATATTACTCAACGGAGAGAATCAAATGTGCAGACTTCTTACACAAGCACAAAAAAATCTGTTACAAATCTAGTTCCGTACGTTTCAAACAACTTGAGGATTTTTCTCATTCATTGAAGCACCTCTATCCTAATTTGCCTTTGACACCCTCTACATATCTGTGTCAACATTGTTACCATCGTGCTTTAAAATTGGTGAGTAGCACTGACAATGAATTTATAACGGATAATGAAGTTACCGACAACGTAGTTGATAGAGATGAAGATTTTTTACCAAGTACTCCAGAACGCATCGAAGAATTTAATAATGAAATAAGTACATCTTTCTTAGGTTCTATATCGCCTCTTAAGAGAAAAAATCTTATACGTGAAAAATCACTTGAAAATTACGTAAAAAAGAAGAAAAAAAATATACTTTTAACATTGTCGAATACCCTTGATGTGAAGTTCAACAATGTTTATGACGTTTCTATAACAGCAAACGAATCAATTGTATGCCATTGTAAAGAATGGATACAAAATCATGGTTTAGCCTTGCAAAAGTGTTCTACGGTACCAGGAAAAATAAAAATTCTGACTTTGCTACCCTCATCCTTAATGAAAAATGAAATATCATCCTTATTTCCAGACATAACAATGTACATGATAGAAAGAGCGAAAAATCTTGCACAAGAAAAGAGAGTTTATTCCGAACCAGAAGCATACACAGGCCATCCAATTGATGAAAGGACCGAAAAAATTGTTATGGAATATTATATAAATAACGATTTTAATTGTTCAAGACAGAGTCCCAATAAGAGTGACGTTATTATCGTTAAAATAAATGATAAGAAAGAGAAGGAAGTTAAACGTTTTCTTACTCGAAGTGTGAAAGCAACGTATAAAGCATTTAAAAATGATTATCCCGAATTGAGAATTGGCAAATCGAAGTTTTATAGTTTGCGACCAAAATATGTCTTACTTTTCCCAATCAAAGAAGTTTGTCTCTGTATCTATTACGCAAATTATGATTTGTTTCTTACGAGCTTAATTAATTTCAGAGGGATTAACGTTACCGAGTTGGATGAAATTCGGTCACAAATAATAAATGCAAAATTGTGTTCTGAGCCATCTGATTTATGCTATTTACAAGAATGTAAAATTTGTCCAGGCAGTAACGGAATTACTATTCATGTTTTAAAACTCCAAGATATAGAAGGCACAGAAGAAATTACGTATGCTTTGTGGGATAATGGAAACTTGACTAAAAAAACACTGTCAATTTCTGCTTTTAAAGATGAACTTTCGGTTTGGACCATGATGAAGGTCAGTACTCACATGTATGTAAAAAATATACAACGCAAAGCTATAAAAGCAGAAAGAGAAAATGCTAAAAAAGACCCACATCATTTAGTTCTTCAAATAGACTTCGCTGAAAACTGGGCTGTGATTCACAATAAAGCTGTTCAAGGAAATCATTGGGTTAGTGAACAAATTTCTATTTTCACAGCAGTGTCTTATCAAGGGGATTCGACACAAAGTTCCGCAGTCATAAGTGATGTCCGAAAACATGATTCAGCGTATGCTTTGCTAGCAGTACAAAACATTATAAAATTCTTCAAACAAAATTGTTGTGATTCAATTAAAAAAATTACCGTCGTATCCGACGGCGCCGCTAGTCACTTTAAAAATCGCTTTCAATTAGATGAATTAAAACGAGCACCGTATGATATAAAATTATTGTTCTCTGCTACTGGGCACGGCAAAGGAGCTGTAGATGTTGTGGGTGGAATTATAAAGCATTATGCTACTTCGCATAATCTTCGAGAGCCCCTTGAAGAAGCTGTTCAAAACGCAAATGATTTTGCAATACACGTTCAAAAATATACTGATGTTATTAAAGTAATACATTTACGAGATGTTGAAATAGAACAATTCAGAAAAGAAAAAAATATTGATTGGCTTACAACTCCAAAGTATCCTGGAATTCAAAAAACTCATATGTGTTAAAAAAATATGTGATGATAAAGTACATTGTTTAACGGCAAATATCGCTGATCGTCCGCTTACTGAATTAAGAACAATGAAGCAGAAAAACAAAGGTAGTTAAATAGGTATAAAAACAAAAAATCTAAAAGATGAAAATAAAAAATAAATACATACTTATGTGTACCTGTATCTTACATGCGCACAAAGATAAATACCTTTATATTGACTCTAATATCATTGACTATATATAAGCGTTAAGCGTGAAAAATTTGTTTCTGTGTTATTTCATTAGTGATCGCTATCCCAGTGCAAATGTTCTGAATCTCACAAATACATCTGGATAGGTATTTAGGTCGTCTATCACGACATATGAAAATTGTGCAAAAAAAAATTGGGGTTTTCGAGAAAAATGCATTTTTCTAAAAAGTGCATTTTTCAGTAAGAAGTACATAACTAATGCATTTTTTATTTTTTTTTTTAAATAACATAGAGATCGTGAAAGAGGGCTCAAAACTGAGTAAAATTATCTGTTACACGCTTAAAAGCATAGAAAACTGGTGAAACAGTAGCCGTTAGAAAATTACATTGAAAATTTTTTTTTCTAAGTAAGAATTTTCTCAGAATTTTTGGGTATCCCTGAACGCATGAAATTTTGATAAAACAAAAAAATTAAAAAATGCGTGTCAAATAATTTTTGGAGAAGAACATGAATAGTTCCATTCCAAAATGATCGGTGACATAGGCATACGCGGACCACCTGATTTGAGATGGATTCGGTCACATACAATATATTTAAATGGGTTTTTATTTTCTTTTAAATTTTATTACATATGTAGATTTATCGAATAGAAGATATCAAATTTTGGCACTGAAGCCAGAGCATCAACGAGACGACATACTCCTTCAAAAAAAAAAGCTTTGTAAGTGTAACCGTTATTCTTACTTACTACTTATGACCTTGATCTATTTCATGTCATTGAAAGGCCTTGTTTATTTGATGTTTTTTGAAAAGTATTTTGATTATCTTTATTAATAAATACACAGCAATTACAACAATTAATAAAAACAATAATAATAAACAAATTTTTCTCAAACAGTGATTCTGTATATAACAATAGACCATATTCAAAACACGCGCCGTACATACATACTCATATATTCATTAATGACACACTCGACAGCGACACACGTACACACAACAGAGACACAGACCCACAGACCCACAGACGACAGACGCAGCCACATACAGACACAAGCACAGGAACGCAGCCACAGACAGACGAAGACCCAGATTGTCCCAGATCCTTGCGCGCATCAACTGAACAGACACTACCACAGATACACGGGTACACATACCGATACAGCCATATAATCCCAGACACAAACAAACAAACAAACACACAAAGCATATAGTCACGTACACACAGACACAACCACACAGATGCTGGATCGCGTGTCGACTCACAACTGCATCGGCAAGTATAGATGTTTTAACATAGATGTTACCTTGAAACATAGGAACATAGGAGCTAGAGTCAAAGTGATACTTTGTCCACGCGTCTCGCTGTTTCTACTTCCTATGTTTTTACGTTTTAAGGTAACATTCATCTGAAATGATCGACACTTGCAGACACCTTTGTTTGTCGCCAAACACTGTGTTTATGCTCGACACGCCACCGTGATACATCCCGAAACACGTACACACACACACACCCCTACTGAAAAATCTCACGTGAGATCTCAGGTGAGAACTCATATGAGATCTCACGGGAGATCTTACGCCAAAATCTCATGTGAAATTCTGGTCCGCAAGCTGCTTAAAATCTCTTTAATGATAAAAAGTCAGTTTCTGGGAATTAGGAGACGCCTATTAGGTAACGCCACCCCCCAGATAAGTTCAAAAATCTATGTTTTGAAGCGTTTTAGCCATTTTTTACATTTTTAGAAATTTTACATATGAGATCTCATGTTTTAAATTTCTCACGTGAAATCTCACGTAAGATCTCATGTATAAAATTAAACATATATTCTAAAAATGTAAAAAATGGCTAAAACGCTTCAAAACATACATTTTTGAACTTATCTGAGGGGTGGCGTAACCTAATAGGCGACTCCTAATTCTCAGAAACTGATTTGTTATCATTAAAGGGATTTTAGCAGCTCGCGGACCAGAATTTCAGATGAGATTTTGGCGTGAGATCTCACGTGAGATTTTTCAGTAGGGACACATACACACGCATACGCACACATGCACACACGCACACGCACACGCACACGCACACGCAATGCGTGGTTCAGGTATTCGTGGTCGTAGATGATGGAGTCGAGGATGTTTGCTCCGTATGTTTTTGTATCTAGGTGTTAAAAAGTACATAATAGGTGGTCCAGGTGTTCGAGGTGGCTGATGTTGGAGTCAAGGGTAGTGCAGTCCATGTGTTTTTGCGTTTATATATTGTAACGTACCCGATGCGTGGTCTAAGTGTTCGAGGTCACCGATGGTGGAGCCTAGGAAATGCGGTCATGTATTTTTGCGTCTAGATATCGAAACGTAGCCAATGTGTGGTTAAGGGGTTCGCGGTCGCCGAAAATGGAGTCTACAACGTGCGCCAGAAGGGGGAGATACACGGCTTGATAATACAAAAATTTCAAACCCAAATACCTAGGGGACACAAGTTCCACGTAGAAGGGAAGAAACATCAGCGTACGAAAGGAAGCGACTTGATAATAAAATAATCTGAAACACATATACCCGGAGGTCGCTAGTTCCCAGAAGAAGAGGTAGTTGCACGCGTGAGATAGAAAGCAAGTTGATAATAGAAAAAATCTAAAACTCAGATTCTCGGGAGACGCGTTCTTGCCGTAGATGAGATAGACACACGCGTAAGACAGAAAGCAAGTTGATAATAGAAAGAATCGAGAAGTCAAATACCTGGTGGACGTGAGTTCAGCGTAGAAGGGAAGATATGTCAGCGTACGAAAGAAAGCGACTTGATAATAAATCTGAAACCCAAATACCCAGGGGACGCGAGTTCCGCGTAGAAGGGGGAGGAACGTTAGCGTACGAAAGAAAGCGACTTGATAATAAAATAATCTGAAACATATATACACGGTGGTCGCTAGTTCCCAGAAGAAGGGGCAGATGCATGCGTGAGACAGAAAGCAAGTTGATAATAGAAAAAATCTAAAACTCAGATTCTTGGGAGACGCGTTCTTCCCGTATATGAGATAAACACACGCGTAAGACAGAAAGAAAGACGATAATAGAAAGAATCGAAAAGCCAAATACCTGGTGGACGACAGTTCCCAGAAGATAAGGTAAATGTGCGCGTAAGACAGAAATCGAGTTGATAATAGAAAAAATCTAAAACCCAAATACCTAGGGGACGCGAGTTCCACGTAGAAGAGATATATTGGAGCCCGTGCAGTAGAAAGCTGATTGATAATACAATAATCTGCGCCAATATACCTGTTCTACGGGAAGCTCTGGTCCCCCGGATAATTGAGTTTTATTTTTTTGTATTATCAAGCCGCTTTCTGTCTTACGCGCGCGTCTACCTCATCTATGGGATGCTTGCGTCCTCCGAGTATATCTGCTTTAGATTTTTTATTATCAAACCGCTTTCTGTCTTATACGCGCGTCTATCTCTTCTACTGGGAATTCGCGTCCCCAGGGTATTAAGGTTTCAGATAATTTTATTATCACGGCGCTTTCTTTCGTACGCTTACGCAGCACCCCCTTCTATGCAGAACTCGGATCCCCTGGGTAGATGGCCTGAAGATTTTACTTTCTTGATAAATCGGATACTGCAGTACATCCGCGCATTCTGCTCTTCTTCAGTAAACTTGCTTCCCCCGGGAATTCGGGTCTTAGAATTTTCCTACTATCAATTTTCTTTCTGTCTTACGCGCGCATCTACCTTTTCTGGTGGGAACTGGCGTCCCCCGGGTTTTTAGGTTTTAGATTCTTTCCATTATTAACTTACTTTCTGTCTTACGCGCGCGTCTACCTGATCTACAGGAAGAACGCGTCCCCTAAGTATTTGAGTTTTAGATTTTTTCTATTATCAACCTGCTTTATGTCTTACCCGTACATCTACCTCTTCTTCTGGAAACTGGCGTTATTCGAGTATATGGGTTTCAGATAATTTTATTATCAAGTCGCTATTGTCGTACGCTTACGTTTCTTTCCCTTTTACGCAGAACTCGCGTCCCCTGCGTAATTTGGTTTGAGATTTTTGTATTATCAAGCCGCTTTCTGTCTTACGCGCGCATCTACACATCTATGGAAAGCTCGGGTCCCCCTGGTATTTGAGTTTTAGAATGTTTCTATTATCAACTTGCTTTCTGTCATACGCGCGCATCTACCTCTACTTCTGGGAACTGGCGTCCCCCGGATATATGTATTTTAAATTTTTGTATTATCAAGCCGCTTTCTGTCTTACGCGCGCGTTTACCTCATCTACAGGAAGCTCGCGTCCCCGGGTATTTGAGTTTTAGAATTTTTCTATTATCAACTTGCTTTCTGTCTTACGCACGCATATACCTCTTCTTCTGGCAACTGGCGTTCTTCGTCTATATGTGTTTCAGATAATTTTATTTTCTAGTCGCTATTTTCGTACGCTCACGTTTTTCCTCTTTTTACGCAGAACTCGCGTCCCCCTTGTAATTTTGTTAGAGATTCTTGTATTATCAAGTCGCTTCCCATGAAAAAATGCCCTATCGGCCCAATGTTGCCACAGTACTGTTTGCCATATATACCGTACTGGCTAAAAGTACTGCGTCATTATTGGGTCAATACAGAAATGATAAGAATGAGCCGACATTTGAAATCAGTACTGGCCCATTACAGAAATTACAAGCGCTGCCGGCCGCACATCTATCTCTTCTACTGGCAACTTGCATCCACCGGGTATTTGGAGTTCAGATTTTTCATTATTATATGTCGCTTTCTCTCTTGCGCTTGCCAAAATACCTCTTCTATGGAAAACTCGCGCCCTCCGGGTACGTGGCTATAAATTTTTACCTGGGAACGCAAGTTCCATGAAAGAAGGCGTTGACGAGCGAGCGTATGAAAGACAGTGACTTCATAATAAAATAATCTCAAACCTTAACATCCGGGCGATTCATGTTCCTAGTAGATGGTATGTTAGGGATAGATTTGTAAAACTTACGTATATTATAGCTTAGGAAAGAAGAAAAGAAAATTGGAGTTATAAGTGGATTACTTACTTAAGCAATCGCTTTTAAGTTATTTACTTTCCTATCTTCTTTTGAGTTATATTTATTGTTTCCTATTAAATAACTAAAGTCATTATTCGGATATTCTCTCCTATCCGAATTTTATTAATTGAATAATTTTTGGTCTTTCACAGCGGTAGTATATTTTTATAGTTTTTTTCGCATCCTCTAGTAGTTCTCTCTTATGTTTTTTACAACAACGCCTGCTGATTTTCGTTAAAAAATTTTTATCGGTCTATTATAATTCGACGGCCTGTCTAAGTGCTCAGTTCTTTCAAGTTGATTTTAACGTACTAAATTTCATTTTAATAGATTAAGTAATATAGTTCAATAAAAATTCATTTATTAATAATTAAGTTATTATTTATTTTCATCTATTGAGTTAAATAATAACCTAATTTTGATTTAAAGAAACTCTTATATAATACAATTTTGTTCGAAAAATATCTATGCAAATTAAATGTGCTTTATTTCTTTTTATCGAATACTCATTTACCATGTGGTTTACTTTAATCTATTATTTTGTTTACGCCAAATAAAGAACGTGGAAAAAATCGAGCTAACGCCTTCATCGTTTGAATATAGCGATGCTCCACGCTCGCAGTGGAGCCAACTCAACAAACCTAAAAACGGTGAAACAAAAGCGGGGGGAACCACTACGGCCATATTGAAATGATTTGGCCGGAAGCCGGCGTTAGCGGCAAGAGGCGGCGGAGAGCGCGGAGTGGGGGAAGGTGCCGCGCCGCCGCGCCGCTAACGCCGCGCGCTCATTGATCTAATCGAGCAATTTTCATTAATCGATTGCGGCAAATCTATCGATCCGATCGCGTTGGCTCATTGGACTTTTTATCTTAGAATTTTCCGCTCTTTCACGTGATGTATACTCAATGCGGTTGTTTTTTAACAACCTGTATATGTTCCCAGTTGGCCGTGTTAAAGGTGTTTTAACATCGAATGTTACCACGGCACAGAAGCCTCCCGGCTGCGGTTTCATGGAGAATGCTTTGTCTACTCTATTCTGCACTTCCTCTACCGCGTGCAAAGTGCTCCGACCTGCACGGAATCCGCATTGCATCTCCGACAGCCCTTCATTCTCTTTATCTTTTTATCTTAGAATTTTCGGCTCTTTCACGTGATATATACACAATGCGGTTGTTTTTTAACAACCTGTGTATCAAGCCCTTAACAGAAGACTCCTTGAATATCTAATAAGGGTGGCTAGCAGCTACCTAGAGGACAGAACGCTGATGGTGAAAAAGGACGATGGCACCACAGAAGTCGCGATCACGGCAGCAGTCGCTCAAGGATCTGTAGGTGGCCCCACGATATGGAACATACATTACGACGGGCTACTGCGGCTCAAACTACCTAAGAACGTGGTTTTAGTAGGATATGCGGATGATGTGGCCATGGTGGCAGTAGCCGCAACTGTACAATAAATAGAGTGGAAATGCAACGAGTCTCTAGAAATTGTCAGCCGCTGGATGAAAGCACACGGCCTCGAGAAGAGCGAGGCTGTTCTCGTAACAAAGAGAAGAAAGTTCGAGTACCCCAAACTCGAATAGATGGCCATACGATACAGTTCCAGGATAGCATCCGGTACCTGGACTTATTGATCGACAGGCACTGGAACATCCAAGACCACATTAGTCGAACATCGACCAAAGCAGGGAATGTAGGTACAGTGCTACAACAGCTGATGCCCAATGTGGGAGGACCTAAACAAGGCAGCTGAGCACTTCTGGCGACTGTGGTGCACTCGGTGCTACTCTACAGCTCGCCTCTGTGGGGTGCCTATGCACACAATAACGCAGTCATGAAGAATATGGCTTCTGTACAGCGATGAATAACACTTCGAGTTATTGGCGGATATCGTACCATATCACTGGGCGCAACCTTGCTCCTCGCAGGAATAGCTCCGATATGGCTACTCGCTAAGGAAAGAGCCAACGTGTGGGAGAGGATGAGACAGACACACTACTGGATATCAAAAAGGAAGCCCACGTAGTCCTACTGCAAGAGTAGCAAGGTGAATGGAGCGCATACTCTAAAGGTAGGTGGACACATACGCTTATTAGGGGCGTCAAAGAGTGGACGACCCGAGAACACGGAATACTCGATTACTGGGTCACGCAGGCACTCAGTGGACATGGGTGTTTCGGTGCCTACTTGTTTAAGTATAAAAGGCGAAACGATCCAAGCTGCCAAGACTGTAGCGCCGAATGAGACGATGCGGAACACGCGTTCTTCCACTGCAGATTCTACATGGAGGAGCGGGTTCAACTACACCAGAGTATTGGAACACTCTTAGAGCCAGAGACACTGGTCGAAGTCATGCTACGTGGGAGCAGTCCCGGAATCTTGAGAGAAGATTGCGTGCTATTTCGGGTACGTAATCACAAAGAAGCGAAAAACAGAAGCGGAGGCACAGCGAATGAGGAATCACAAACCCTTGAACTAGAGGGAAGGAAAGACCGACGCGCGAAGAGAAATGTGTGTGTGTGTGCGTTCGTGCGTGCGTGCGTGCGTATGTGTGTGTGTGGGGGGGGGTGTGCATGTGTGTATGTGAATGTGCGCGTGCTGAAAAAGAAGATGGAGGCGCCCTGAAACAGGGACATCGAAATGCGGATAAACTGTCGAGCCCGAATCCCTAATCCCTTGGCCGCAAGGCTAGGGGGACGGGGGAGTAGGGATAACGACAGCAACGGCGACGGGTCCAGCGGATCAGAACAGGCCCCACTGAAGGAATGCTCACGCAGTGCCGGTGGGGTTCCGGTGTCGTAGGGCCACTGGCTGGGGATCTTGCTCCCCCGTCGCCCACCAAAAAAAGAACACAGACAGAGTCACATACACACAAACACAGGGCTCGACACGCCACCATGATATAGCTCCACAGATACAACCAGAGACATAGAGAAACGCAGTTACAGAAACACATATACACACACACACGCGCGCGCGCACGCACGTGCAGACGAAGGCCCACAGACACACAGACGTAGATACACGGCCATACAAAAAAAACACACACACACACTGAGACACAGTCACAGCATAGACATACGTACCTACAGACAATGACTCACAGACATAGACACCGATACACAGACACTGACATACAGTGACTCACAGATACAGCCACAGATGTATAGACGTGGACACACGGGTATAGACGTACAGACATAGTCATACTGACACACAAACAAACAGGAATGCAGGCACATTCACACTCTTATATTCCCAACTTTGTTTTTGATATTATTTTATGTGAAAAGTTTTTCTTCTTCCTTTTTGTGTGGTGAACCTCAGAAACCTCTTCTGAGATCTACTTTCTAGGTAGATCTGTTCACTTTAGTTATTGAACTTATGGTAACTTTAGTTATTGACATGATTAAACTATAAATGAACAATAAAGCGTCAACAGAAAGTACATAGTTTTGTTCTTCTTTCATTATGCAGGTGATTTAGTTTATTTGATTGTGAATATTAAAAACAAATTTATCTTGAAAGACAAAATGAACAAAAGAAAGAAGCAACGATTCTATATAAAAAGGTATTTACAAAATTTAATAAAAGAAAAAAGAGACCAACCTTTAAATAATATAAATAACACTGATTCAAACGACTCTGAATATAGTGAATCCGAATTATCATCTAGTATAGTGACAAATATATCACCTGCATCTGAAGTGCGTTCTCGTTGCTCATACAGTTCGGATCACTTCTCAGTAGCATCTCTAATTCTCCTATTAAATAGTTGAGGATGATCTTTGGAGGCGAAATGAAATGATCTTATTTCTTTATGGCAACGTTTCGTTGGCTTAGTACGCCAACCTCATCAGGCCTTTATTCAAAACACAGAAATAAATTAACATATAAAACTTTTTTTTTAAAGACAATTAAACTACAAAGTGTAAATACAAAAATCAAAATTACCGAAATTATAAACGTATATATCATACGTCGATCAGATGTTATTCTCGACTGAAAAAAATAACACGTACACTGTATTTATATACGCTGGACAATGTTTACATAAAGAGTTATACAGCATCAAGTTTTTTATTAATACTATTTTGATTGCTTTTTATATAGATCATTTCGGGAATTAGTCTTTTTTTGTAATTGCTTTCAAAATCTAAAATGGATGTATTTTCCCAATCGAACTCATGTTTGTTTTCTAATCGATGTGTACTGACAACAGACTCTTTATTTTTGTTTATTTTATGTTCATTAATGCGTGTGTGTAACGATCTTTTAGTTTCTCCTATGTATGTAGCAGAGCAATTTAGGCAACCAAATTTATACACCACATTAGTACGATCCCATTTTTTGGTTATGTCTTTGCCTAACCAAATGATCGAAGACAAACTTTTATTCAATAATGGGATTGTACAAATGTTATAAGATTTTAACATATTAGATAGACTATTAAAATCTTTGGTAAACGGTAAAGACAATTTTGGTAATTTTTCATAACAATTTTGGTGCGTATTATATGTATAACCATACTTAAGTTTTTTAAATCTAATTTCGATATGTTTTTCTATAAGCCACATAGGATAATCATTGTTACGTAAAATCTTCTTTATGAGTTTTATATTGCCTAAGTGAAAATTAGAATCTGAGAGTAAAAACGCCCTATCAACTAGGTTAAAAATAATATTTTTTTTGCTGTGTTGGATGATTTGAAAAATAATTGATTACACGTCCTGATGATGTCGGTTTTTGGTACCAATTTGTCAAAATTTTATTATCAGTTCTAATTAATGCCATATCTAAAAAATTAATTTTTTTATTCTCTTCTAGTTCATAAGTAAATTTTAAATTTATGTCATAAGCATTAAAAACTTTAATCACTGTGTCAATGTGTTGTTTTTTAACACAAATAAGCGTGTCGTCAACATATCTGTAATAAAAAATAGGGATACAGTCATAATGTAGTTCTAATTCTCGTAAGCAATTCTTTTCCAAATCATCCATTACAATGTCCGCAAATAATGGTGAAATCGGTGAACCCATCGGGGTTCCATAAATTTGTTGATAAGTTTGACCATTAAAAGTAAAAAACGTATTATTAAACAGAAAAGCGGTGCATTCTTTTAATTCATCAAGCGGGATCTTACAGTGATTATGGATGGAAACCGCTCTTCTATCTAAAGTATCCAACACTAATTCGCACGAGATGTTTGTAAATAACAACGTTACGTCTAATGACAGTAAAGTGTATTCATCCGTTATTATTATATTTTTTAATTTTTCTTTCAATTCAAAACTGTTATTGATATGTGAACTAGGCTTAGGTATCGCATTCTTAAGTTCTTGATATACTATTTTTGCTAAGAAATACGTGGGGCTATTAACTAATGAAACAATAGGACGTAACGGTACATCAATTTTATGAATCTTTGGTAATCCATAACATTTCGCCAGTGTCGTATCAGATTGAGTTAAACTATTTTTATGAAAATTTTTGTACAAAAAACCATTATTATTTAAATAATTTAACATACTATATGTTCCATCTTTTAAACGTTTCAGTGGATTTTTACTTATCTTTTTATATGTTTTATCATTCGATAATAGATTCACCATCTTTTCGTTATAGATGGATTTTTCTAAACAAACCGTTACATTGCCTTTATCTGCTTTTGTAAAGAAAATATCATTATGCGTTTTTAAAAAGTTTTTGGTTATTTTTAGTTTTTTTGATAAAGCTCTGTCTGTATATGGTATATGTATATCAGTATTAACAGCCTTTTTTAAAGATCTTGTGACTTTTTTCCGTATTTCATTTTTCTCGTCATTGTTAATATGTACTGAATTGAGACAGTTTTCAACATTTTTTATTGTATTAACTATATCGTTATTAGAAATTTTTGAAATATGGCTAAAATTTGAACCCAATGTAACAATATCAATAACTTCCGACGGAATTTGAACATTCGTTAAATTCTTTAGCCACGTACTTTTATTACTATTGACGCTTGCGTTTGACTTTAAAGAGGCGAGCTTATTCATATGCATAGAATCAAATTTTTCACGCATCGTTTTAGATTTATTTGAAGTGAATAAGAAAAACTTATCTATAGTCAAAGCGTCTAGCGTGGAAAGTGTAATTTTTTCTTTTATAACATTTAGGTTTTTTTCGATAAATTTTATATGAAAGTTGATATCTCGCATTTCTAAATTTAACAACTTAGTTGCGAAATATTTCATAAAATTTTTTAACTTCTTTTTACATGTCCTACTATAAAAACTTATATTGAAAAACTTTTTACTTAAATTTTTAATGTGTTGTGGTGTCACTCCAAATTTTCTGCATTCAAGAAGATAGCATCGTTGTGAATTACTGTTCGCCAGTAGTCGATTTGATCTTGTCCATCTTTGAAGAAGCTTCCATGTATCTATTCCATGTGTTTGTCTAATATATTCAAAGAAAGATGATGTTGTATGGGAGTCTGTTTCCGATCGAAGACTCAGGTTCAATGTTGAATGTATAACGCCATCCATTTTTATATTAAATAGTTGAGGACGATCTTTGGAGGCGAAATGAAATGATCTTATTTCTTTATGGCAACGTTTCGTTGGCTTAGTACGCCAACCTCATCAGGCCTTCTAATTCTCCTGGTTCACCACATTGTTTACCAGATAATGTAAATCACGATAATGAACATTTATGTCATTCTGAAGCATCTGATCCTGATAGTTTTGAATATAGATTTTCAAGTTCAGATTTTTCAGAAATTGAATTAGAAAATGATTCTAACGACGATGAAGATTTTTTCTACGATGCAGTGGAAGAGAAGGATAAAAAATTTGTAAATAATATTCATCATCTATTTGTAGAGCATAACATTGACCAAGTTACGTCTAAACATTTGCTAAGAATTTTACGTGAAAATACTGATACAGAATTCCCGAAAGATCCGCGAGCGCTCTTAAAGACTCCACGACAAGCACATACAACAGAAATGGAAGGTGGCAACTATCATCATTTTGGATTGCAATCTGCAATTAAGAAAATGATACGTGATGCCAAATTTAACATGAATGTCTATGTTAATAATATTGTATTATTGATAAATATCGATGGAGCAGCTCTACATAAATCGACACAAAAAGGAATTTAGCCCATTCAATGCTCTTCTAATATTTCTAACAAAGTTTATTTAATAGGCATTTTTTATGGACAAGGAATACCAAAAAACGTAGATGAGTTTTTAAAATCACTTGTCTATGAACTTAATACTGTAATGAATAATGATTTTGTTTATTTGAACGATGTTTTTACTATCGATATAGCTGCTTTTGTATGCGATACTCCAGCGAAATCAATGGTATTAAATGTCAAAGGTCATACTGGATATAATAGTTGTATAACGTGTAATATCACTGGGCAACGAAACGACCATGCGACTTGCTTCCCTAAAGAACATTGTACAGAACTACGCAACAATAAAGATTTCAGAAACAATATTTATTTGGGCACTTATCAACTTGGCGAAACTATTTTGACTGAGATCCCAGGATTAGATATGGTCAACCATTTCCCCAAAGACTATATGGATCTTATATGTCTCGGCATTACAGGGAGACTGCTCTATTTATGGAAATATAGACCATTAAATATAAGATTAAGTTTAGAGCAAATATCAATGATATCAAATCGTCTAGAAACATTTTTCCATGAAATGCCTACAGATTTTGCAAGAAGACCTAGATCCCTCAAGTTTCTCAAGCAATGGAAAGCTAGTGAGTTCCGTCAGTTTTTATTATACGGTGGTTCATTAATTATGAAAGATATTTTGAATAATGAAATGTACTAAAATTTTATAAATTTGCATATTGCAGTTAAATTCCTTACAGCTGCTAATGAAGTATTAACTACAACAAATGTGGATTTAGCAGAAAATCTTTTTGAAAATTTTGTAGAATCATTTACAACTATTTACGGACAAAGATATGTATCGCAGAATGTGCACAGCCTATTACACGTTACTACGGATGTAAGAAAATATGGAAATTTAGAAAATTTTAGTTCTTTTTCGTTTGAAAGTTTTATATTTTTTATAAAAACCTGCTGCAAAAACATAATTAGTGTCTCGAACAAATCATTCGAAGATGCTCTGAATTAGACGAGGTATCAAATGATATAATAAGGCGAAAACGTCCTTCCGTACCTAATGAAGAATGTAAAAATCATCATAAAGATGGGACTATGGTACATAATCTCATCGGAGGATCGCAGTACAAAAATTACAGTCACCAATCGCTAAGGATATCGATAAATGATAATAGAAATAACTGCGTAATGCTGAAAAATTGTATAAGCTATTTGTTGTTTAAATTTTATACGAAAAGATTCAAAAATATTTATTGTTGGAAGAAAATTCAACTACGAAGACGATATCTTTTCAGAGACATATTCATCTTTGAATTTTGATTGTTATATAGCCACCGAAAGTACGGAAATTGATTTTTGAGAATGCCATAACATCGAAAGAAAAATGTGTGCTTTATCTTATACTGATAAATTGCGATAATTCCGCTTTTGCATTCAAGTTAGTTTACGTAATGACACTGTATGAGGTTATTACAATAACATTTGTTTAATTTTCAAGTTTCTAAAAATATTGTTATATTCGGTATCCTGTTGAGTAATTAATGAGTCTTTTACTATTAAAAACGTATAACTTACAACTTATAATTTATACTTGAATAAAGCATTTTATTCGATAATGTTTGATCTTATTTATCAAGGCCTTAGGTTTTACTACTAGATTTATACTACAAAAAATATTGTCAAAATTTGTAACCAGGTATGTAAATAAGAGATAGCCGAGATACATAATTAATCTACCTATATATAGTTGGCGAGCTTCGCCCCTTACTTGCCATGCTCGCCAACACACATTATACGAAGAAATTTTATTTTCTAATTGAGCGTGTAACTCTTTCTCTCTCTCTCCATTTATGCAGAAAGAGAGATTAGAGACAGAGACGTAAGTACAGGGACATAAAGAAAGAGACGTAGAGAGAGAGAGAGAGAGAGAGAGAGAGAGAGAGAGAGAGAGAGAGAGAGACGTACAGACAAATGTGTAGAGACAAAACGTGGAGACAGAGACGTAGAGACAGAGGCGTAGAGACAGAAAGTGGCGACAGAGATGTAGAGACAGAGGCGCCGAGACAGAGGCGCCGAGACAGAGGCGCCGGGACAGAGACGTAGAGACAGAGACGTAGATACAGAGATGTAGAGATAGGGCAGTAGTGACAGAGAAATAGAGCCAGAGATATAGAGACAGAGACATAGACACCGATACGTAGAGGCAGATACGTAGAGACAGAGACGTAGGTACAGGGACATAAAGACACAGATTATAGACAGAAACATAGAGACAGTGACGTAGAGACAGAGACATAGAGAAGAAGACGTAGACAGACGGAGACATAGAGGAAGATTATAGACAGAGACGTAGGTACAGAGACATAGAGACAGAGATTAGAGATAGAGACGTAGAGACGAAGACCTAGAGACAGGCACTAACAAGTAACCCTACGGAAGTGTCACTCACCGATTTTCCTGAGCCTTTGCACACGGTTTTTATACCGAAAAATATGAGACACCTTTATGTTTTTAGGTGCCCATAAAGAGTTTTAAGGTTGTGGATAGCCAATTGTGAATTTTTATATACAAGGCAGGCCTATTAAATCTATTCACGCAAATTGCTTCAAAGGCATGGTTCAAAGGCGAAATCTGCCTTTCACCAAAGTTGAACGGATCAAGAAGGACAATCTGAAAATGATCTGCAATTTGACCGAAAAACAATTTTCAAAGATATTTGAAGATCAAAATCTGACATTTTAAATAGGATCCCCTTTTTTATCATAATGACCTTATAAGATCATTGAATGGTCACTATCATTCTTTCTATTGTAGTCTACTGGAACTCGACCTCTACAAAGGTTTTATGATTTGAAGAATGAAAAGTAAAAATGACTTTCAACTTAACGTTGAAGACGATTTTCGCCTTCTTTAAATGATGCATCTTTTCTAGAGGTCGATTTTCACTAGATTTCCAATAAAAAGGATTTTATTGGCCATTACATGATCTTATAAGGTTACTTCGACCTAATACAAAAAAAAATTCTATATGTATGTAAAATTTCCCATTTTTTACAATTCCTAGGTCAAAAATAGTAGTGCACATGTTAGAGAGTAAAAAGAGAGATGGTGGTACCGTAAAGTGAAAACAAGAAATAAAAAAAAAATAGTTTTAGGCGCATTTTGATAAATAAAATAATAATAATTTTTTAATTTTCTTTACATTAAATACAAAAAATAATAACTTTTTATTTTCTCTACAGTAATATTAATGTATCTATGGTAACTAAAAACTTATTAGTATTTTTCCTGAAATGAATATCAGAGAATGAAAAAAGTTATGAGAATAAAAACATAAAAACTATGAGTTATCTAATTTATAGTATAATTTATTTATAATTAATATGTATTTTTATTATTTACAATAATGCGGATTACTTCTATTGCTTGGGTCAAAGAAATGATCGATACATAGAGCTTTAGTACACCAAGCGCACCTAATAATAGCAATACTACTGCATAGTTGACAAGATACATCGCAATTTTTAAAACAGTAATCTACTGGAGTTTCAAAATGTGGCGGTTTTTCTACATATCCACTTTTATTCCAAGCATACTGAAACATATTAACGAATCTAGGTGAAGAAAATTGATTATGAATGAGAGATTGAAGTTTCAGTATGTTATCTCGCAAATGTAAATTAATGTCATAACTATTTAAAATAATTAAATCTGAAAAACACCTCAAAAAATTTTTCCATGGTCTAAAGGTGTATACATCGAGTGGTTGTATCATTCCTGTTGTACCAGCCGGAATTGTCAATATTTTCACTTGCTTATTACAAACAATTGCATCTTGAAATTTTTTTTCAGTTTGTCCTGACCAAGAATCTAAACACAAAACAGAAGTTTCTCCAACATTAGGTAGAAAAGCTTCTTCATACCATTTAATTATTAAGTTTGAAGTTAATTTTCCAGATATTGAAGGAAACACAATAATATTTTCTGCTTTGTATAAATTTTTTTCTACCAATGGTCCGAAATAACCATTTTTTTTCTTGTGTTACTATAAGTAAAGGGGATTTTAAAACTCCACTTGCAGATACAAAAGGTTGAATCGTGTAACTATGAGTAAGCGAATTTAAAGATTGCGCCAATGATTCAATTTTCAAAGTTCCCTTGAAAGACAATGTACGCCCTGCACGCATTTCCAGATTAAAACCCGACTGATCAGTATTATATACATTATCTCTTCCTATTTGTGAAATTTCAAATTTAACTTTATCCGTGAATCGCGAAGTCTCTTCAGATAATGCTACTTTATTTTTCAAACTAGATGTAGTGTGAATTTATTAATTTTCCTTGATACAATTCGATGCTGCTGTTTAAATTTATAAATCCACTTTGAAGATGCTGTAAATAATTCATTTGATAGACCAACATCATCTCTAGATTTAATAGCCCATCTCTTTATATCTAAATCATGAACTGGTAGAGATTTTTCTCGCGCATTTTGAAATTGTTCTAGCACATATTCAGAAATTTTCAATAATTTGTCAAGTCTAGTTCCCCCTTGAGAAATTTGTTTCTCCCATCTATATAATGTCTTAACATTATTGACTTTTCTAAACCTATGTTTAACTGTAGTTAGTTTAAGACGTCCTTTACTTCCAGAACGCCAAAAATTAACAGCATTGGTTTTATAATCTAGATCTATTGGTACCAAAACTTTTTTGCTACTTTCTAAATTATTTATTACATTATAATCATCTTCAAATTCTTCTTCTATAGCACAAGCATCAGAAATGACACTTTCTTCATCAAAATTTAACGTATCATATGTTTCTATAAATAAATTATCATTTATTGCATCTTTAATTAAAGTTTCAAGCTCTAACGAAAACTGTTTTTCTTCTTTAGTAATAATTGATTGAATGTCAAATCGAGAATCATTGAAAGCTTTTCCTAATAGCGTTAAAACATTCTTAGGATTGATCATTATTGTGCAAAATATACACTTGTATCTGAAATAAATAATTTTTTTTACACTCCGTGCGCAAAGTTCGATTTCGCACACGCTCTAATAAAAAAAGATGCCCTAGATTAAGCTTGTCACACGTCGTGTCAAAAAATAATGTTTGATACACGAGTGAGAAAGTGGTTGTATCTTCGTGTGGCCTTTTCACCCTTGTTTCGCTCGGGCGCAAACGTCCACCACGAGGATAAAATCACTTTTTCGCACTTGTATCGAAAATAACTATTTCTTTAAATGCATGCATATTACAAATTAATGTAAAAAAATCGTTAAGTACTTATGTAGTATTGCTAATTAAATAATGAAGAGCAAAAATTAAAGTTGTAAACTTTAAATAATATTAAATATGAAAATTTTTAATTATTTGACAGGGTAAAATTATTTATTACAACTCTGAAAAAAAATATTTGTTATTTTACAAATGTATAATACGTTAAACTTTATTAATGAAATAATTTTGAAAATGAAGCTTATGACGGCCGTGATGTTATTAAATGTAAAAATGTATAAGATGTTAATGATTTATAACAGTAAATTCATTTTATTTGCGCAACGTTTTGATCTTATTAATGATGATCCTTTTTAAGTAAATAAATTTGTTCGTGAAGAATATTTTTTTTAAATTAAGATATTTACCTTTAGATAAAATTTGATGAAACTTTAATTATTAAACATAGTTATTTTTAAATATTCGGAAAATATTGATACAATATTGGTACAATATCGATACAATATCGATATAGAATATTTATATTTTTCTTATTTATAAAAATTTACGTTATTATAATTTTTTCTCGAAGTATTTAATAGAATGACTTTCACCTTAAACTTAAAATTGAATGCTAATAATTCTAAATTTTCTTTGTTTTATGATTTTACTATGCAAAAATTATATTTATTAAAACTATGCAATTTTTAGTTCCCTTAAATCATTCATATATTTATTTAGCAATAAAAGTAAATAAATAACGAAATGAGATATGTAATAAATATAATAAAAAGCTTTTATTCACCTTTCTCGTCTATTACAAAATTTTGTTGAATAACTTTGATAAACTTCTTTAACAAATTGTCAAATTATCACTGTTTCTATATTCCACATAATTGCACCACTATAGTTTTTATTGAAAAAATCATGTAAACTCAATTGAAGTAACTGCTTTCGATTTTATCTAAATAACTATTAATTGCTCTATTTTTTATTAATGTATAGGCGAGATCGAGGCAAGTTGGCATACGGGTAGGTTGGCCCAATGCTAATATCTCGTGATTGGAGTAACAGAGGTCAAAACCTGTCAAACTGTCGATGTTAGTCATGTACATTGGAACGAGGAATATTCATTTTATTTTTCAGTCGGAAGTTTGAAAATTTTCTCATATACAGGAGTAAATTTTATATTCCAGAAAATTTCCAGTGATTCTTGAAAAGATTATGATTATCTATTTTTAAACGTAATTTAGGTTATAATGATTAATTATTTAATAATTTTAGCACTTTGTATTATTTTCATATTTAAATTTTCAATATTATTAGCATAATTTTTAAATTAAAATGTACCCGTGTTACAAAAAAAATAAATAAAGAAAATGTAGAAAGTGGTCTAACTATAGCACCGATCTCTCCCACATTCAAAAGCTTAGGAATAAAAAAAAAAATCAAATGTGGTATTGTTTTTATTTTATTATTCAACAAAAATTTTGCAATACTAAATGAACTTCTTTTTATTGAAAGTGAATTATTTGTTTGGTAAAGAAATTAAAGAAAACTAAAAAATATGTGCAAATACGAGTAGGGCAACAATCGTCTATATTACGTTATAAAATTATAATATACGATTCAGTAATAATAGATTTCACTAATCTTAAAATGCAATTATTTAATTAAAAAAAAATATTAATTGCAATAGTAGTAATAATTCGTTATTGAATCGAATGCTCAACTGCAAAACATTGGAATAAGAAAAATATTCACTTGTTATATCTTTCTAGTACTAATCAAATAAAGTAGTACATCACGTAATAATTATTACCATTATTATCTTTTCATTATCATTACTATAAACACAAAAATCTGGTGATGAGAACAATAGTTTATAGAATCTGCCTTTACTTCTCTTACCAATAATAATACATTGAAAATGATCTTTTCTTCAACTGTTTTAGTTATGAATTAAATTCAAGAAACAACTTTTTTTGGTGTGTATTTGTTTATAACAATTATGAACAATTATGGATTAATAAAAAGTCCTATTCGATTTATAATTTAAGTCTTTTATACTACCTAACAATACAAAAAATTTTAGGATTTTACATAAAAAAAGAAAAAAAGAAAGAAAAAGGTGCTAATATATTGGCTCCTGTGACTGCAAGGGTAACCATGTACCTAAAATAGATTTTATGGGGCGCATATCAGTATAAAATCATTAATATTATCCAAAATTTACGTGTCATATTCAATTTGGTAGAATAGATAAAATAACTTGAAGATGTTTATTATTATTGGGCTATATGGTATATGAGTAAATCGGATTTACTAAATTCATAATTTTGTGACTCTTTTCGAGTTTCAAAATTTCTTTTCCGAGCACACCTATGAGACACGTTTTTTGTCACATTACACCTTATATTATAAGAAGAAATGATGGGTGCATCCATTTTTTTGCTGCATTTCATTTTTCTTATGGGAATTTAACATGGGAAAAATGGACGAAAAGTGCGGTCCTTGTTGATTAACCAATAGCAAGCTATGAAAGTGGCTAACAAAACATTCTACAAAAAACGATTACAGTAAAAAAAGAGCTTTAATTTGAGACGAGAATCGTTAAAATCGGTCAATTCGGCGCCAAGTTACGTGCATTTGAAAATCGCTAAAAATAATCAAAAATCATTGAATTACGTGGATTCGGGAAAAATCGCTCATTTTCCTCAGCAAAATATGGATTTCACCCAAAAGTTTTCGATTGGACAACGTTTTTTCCTTATAATATAAGGTGTAATGTGCCAGAAAAAATATGTCTCATAGGTGTGCTAAAAAAAAAAATTTTTTTTGGAACACGAAAAAGGTTACGAAGTTATGGATTTACTGATGATATATTCTCATTTCACGTATAAAAATTCGCGATTGGTGATTTACGACCTTAAAACTCTTTATGGGCAGCTAAAAAAAAATACCTGTCTCATATTTTTCGATATAGAAGCCGTATGCAAAGTCTCAGGTAAATCGGTGAGTGACACTTCCGTAGGGTTACTTGTAAGAGACAGAGGTGTTGAGAGAGAGAGAGAGAGAGAGAGAGAGAAGTAGAGACAGAGTCGCAGAGATCGGTTAGAGACAGAAATACAGAGACAGAGACGTAGAGACATATACGTACAGATAGAAAGTAGAGATAGAGACGTCTAGATAAAGAAATAAAGAAAGAGATGTAGAGACAGAGAAATAGAGACAGAGATGTAGAAACAGAGATGTAGAGACAGGTTGGAGATAAAGATACAGAGACAGAGACGAAGAAACAGATACGTACAAACAGAAAGTAGAGACAGAGACGTCGAGACAGAGAAATAAAGAAAGTGACGGAGAGATAGAGACGTAAAGGTGTGGATGTGTAGACAGAGGCGGAGAGACCGAGATGAGAGGCCGAGACGTAGAGACTGAGACATAGAGAATGAGGCGTAAGGACAGAGAAATAAAGACAGAGATGCAGAGACAGAGATGTAAAGACGGAAACGTAGAGAGAGGGACAATAACGTAGAGATAGAGATGTAGAGATAGAGACGTAGAGATAGAGACGTAGAGACAGAGACGTAGAGACAGAGTCAGAAACGTTGAAAGAGTGACAAACGAAAGTAATTTTGCTGCTTCCCTCTCTCTGTCTTTCTGTGTTTGCCTCTCTTGCTATGTTTCTTTATTTATGTCTTTCGCTCTATCTTTTTATCTCTATCTCTTCATCTGTCACTGTCTCTCCATGTGCCTTTTTCATCGCCTCTTTTTCTAACTGTCCATCTGTATCTCTTTGTCTTGATCGTTCTATCGGTGTGTCTCTGGCTCTTACGTTTTGTCTCTGTCTCACCTCTTGGTTTTTCCTCGATAAATTTGAATTTATATTTTATTGTATCAAGATCAAGGATACTAGCGCACCGTTGTGCAAACCTTGCCAAACCACTATCTCTCTGTCTTCTTCTATATATTTATGTCTGTATATCTCTGCGTTTCTGTCTTTGTCTCTCTAGCCCTATCTCTTTGTCACTATATCTGACTTCTCATTTCTATCTCCCTATCTCCGTCTATGTCTCTTTGTATCTGACTTTCTGTCTCTTTGTAAAATAATTAAATGAAAAACCAAGATTTTTTCAGAGTTTTTGTAAGAAAAATAAAAAAAGTAATCGCTTTAATATGTTAACTTTGACGACATCTTCCATCAGATACCGACAAAATGCATAAGAAAATGACCATCGGAGATGAGAGAAATTTTTGAGGCCTCACGTGTGAATGCAAGAAAATAAAATAAATCTCTGAAAAATCAATCCAACCCAGGACTACACAGAACCAACGTCTGATACTAAAGCAACGAAATCTACCCGTATCTATATTTACTTTCTACACATGGAATAACTAGCAAAATTCAATCGCCATTCGCACACACTATTTTTTTTTTGAAGTTATGAAAGCTATTTTTTCCCTAGTTACATAATGTACTATTTCGTCATACCTGGGCCGAAAATACCACATTCGCGGTTTTGAGCCAGGTTATGGCGAAAAATAATTTTTCATTCTATTTTAATTATTTAGTAGTTCTTAATACTTAAGTTTCAAAATTCAAATCCAGCAGATCTTAGCGCCTATTTCATAGAGATTAATTCCCTATTAAAAAAAAATCGCACGATTATCGCGTGACCAATCGCGCACTTCATCTAACATTGATTTTCAGATCAAATAAAATTGTTTAGAATGCAAAATTTATAACTGAGGGCGTCTATATAGGTGCTACATTTCGAATTGTACCTCCTAAATAGTCCACCCCACTTATCAATTTTGCATCCTAAATAATTTTAATTTATTTGAAATTCAATTTTGAAATGAAGTGCATAATATTCGTGTGATAATCGCGGGACTAATAACGCGATAATAGCGTCGGAAATAGTTCGATATACTGACACGATAATCGCGCAATTTCGTCGAAATTACGCGATAAGTAGAACGATTCGTCGCAAGATTCGTTGCGCGTTTCTTCAGTTCAATCTTTAAATTCTTTACAACACCCAGCTATTTATTTTTTAAAGAGTGGAAATAAAGAAATTGTATAATATTCTGAATTGTGCAACCTATTTGAACAATTTTTATGTTAGTTTGAAACAAAATTATATGTTCATTTTCATCGGTATTTTCTAGCGTCAAGTTTGAGTCGTCAGATAGCAATAATTATTATTAAAGTTTTGTATTCATTTTCAGTTGGATTTCATGGAAAGCCTAGGAGGAAAGACTCCGTAAAAAATGGACTGGACGCACTAAAAACTCGATACGTTTTGAAAATCTTCGTGTGACTAAACGTATCATAAGTAAATAATTAATTTTAAAAAGTATTTAATTACAATAATGCGAGAGGAAGTGAGAGAGGGAGAGCAAAAAGGTGTAAGATGGGAAGATAAAGGGAGGGATGGTGAGAGAGAGAGAGAGAGAGAGAGAGAGAGAGAGAGAGAGAGAGAGAGAGGGGGATATATCAGTATTTATGTGACCACAAGTAAAACCGATAGATTCAGTCTCTGTATTTCATGATCGCAATAATCCAAATATCACACAAAAGCAGATTCTACTGTCCTCGCATTTTTCAACTCCGTGTGCGAAATTCTACTTCTCATGACTGTTTATAGCGTGTGAAGTGCACAGTTTGTGCATTGATTACTTCGCACACTGGGCCGCAAAACGCACAAATTGGGCACGCTATCTATAAACAGGCATAAAAGTAGAAAATCGCACACTCTGAGTTAAAGAAAAAGAATAGCTTACGTTACACGTGTGCGTAGGCGATTCACGCATTCATTCATGAAATAGCACCCGTACGTAAATCGCCAACTTCGCGCACTTGTATCGTAAAGTACTATTTTTTGAACAATAAAAATATCTCATTAGAATCGTGCACTCTGAATCCCGTTCATTCTTATACGTATGTATTATGAATTTCCAACCTGTAGTCTATAAATATTTACTACTCTACGTAGGCATTAATATCATATTATTCTGATATTGGTATGATATTGTTTAATATTTTTAAAACGTCGTAACGATATTATTATTTAAATTGTAAACTTATCGACGTTTAAATGGACTAGAAAGGAAACGTTACCACAAAATGTCAATATTATTCCTCAATATTAGCACAATATTAGAACAGTATTAATTATATATTTGCCAATAGTCTTTCACCTACCAATTGACATTAATTTAACGTAACACCAATGTTGCTGCAATACTGAATACGGTTCATACAATATGGCATTAACATTATTGTTCAAGGATGGGAATATTTTTGACCCTTACATCGGTATGAATAATTTTTGTCTATAATGTTGGTATAATATTAATAAATATGCACACAATATTAGTACAATATTATAATATTAAAGGCGGAAAATTGAATTTGTAAAAACAATGAAAAAAGGGAAATAACGCATTGTAGCAATATTGTCGAGAGATTTCGTAAAGAGTTTTAATACTTATACAATATTATTAAATCTGACGAATATTGTAAAACAATATGATCACAATATTGTGAATAGAGTGGGTGCTATATGGCAAAGCTACTGTAATATAAAATAAATAAATAAATTAAATATAGATTTTGCGCAAATACTTAATTCTTTTGTGAACATAAACGTCGATCAACTGATAATAAATCATAAACATCGATGAAAAAACAGAGTGCACGAGTTAAAACCTTTTCACGCGCTTGGCTAAGATATAACCTTTTCAGTCGCTTCGCCGAGATAGGACCATAGGATCGGCTGAGGTACGATCTTTTCACGTGCTTCATTGAAATAGACCCTTTATTTTTTCACCCGATAAAATGCTTTTTTTTTCATTAAAAAATTCAAAAAAACTTTGTAAATATTCTATCTATAAAAGAGAGATCGCGATTAAGTATCGAATTGGAGGTAGTCATGTTTAAATTGGAGGCCAGCCATATTCTTAGATGGATAAAACTGACTGTCATTAGTGGGTAAAGTTGAAAATATACAGGAGCACGTGCGCGTATCACGCGCACAAAAATCCGCTAGTTATATTATAAAAACGAACGAAAAATTATGAAACTAAACCTGAAAAACTGTAATTCAAGTTGTAGCTTGTTGAAAAATATCACTTCAGTATACGAAAATGATTGAAAATATACCCTTGAGATTAGTTAAATGATAAAAAAATCTCAACTGAATTTCCTACATTTTCCAAGACTGTTCTAAGAAAATGATAACAGAAAAAAATTTGGTTTAGGAAAAAGGATAACAAACGATTTAGAAATTCTTGGATCACATAAAAATATAAAAAATATCGATATTTTTCTTTTTTTAACCCGTTGTAGCCGTATATATCCTTGGGGACCCACTTTACTTCGAACGCTGTATTCTTTAAGACCCGAAGAAGCCAAATGAGCGATATAATATGTTCTTCAGATTTATTCCTCTTTCTTTTAGATGGAATTGAAAGAGACTCGGATGATGATTTTGAGCACTAGTGTATCATTCAGGCGCTGAAGGCGCCCTCGCGAACCCCTCTTGCTCAATCATCATCCTCGCTAGAGAAAGTCAACATTCCTCCCTAGTTGCACAATGTACTATTCCCCTATCCAGAGTTGATTTTAGGCACTTTCCATAATGTATGCCTGTATATTCGTATGTAATCAAGTTACCTGATTATCTCAAAGAATTTCCGATCAATTCTATCGAAATTTTATGAAAATACTCCTCTAATTATATAATTAAAGATATCTACCCACTGGGTAGATATCTTAATAAGATATCTACCTAGTGGTTCCCTACTAAGAAAGATTTATAAAAAACTTAAGGTATACGAGCACAAATAAGAATTTCGATTTTCAATTTTGTATTTAATAATTGTAATAAAATGTTAAAATGTTGAGTCGATAAATCAAATATTCTCTCAGAAAACGATATCGAAAATATTTTCGAAATATTTTTAACCTCAAATATCTTTGTTCGTGACAGTCTGATTTTTTAGGCAACGAACTGATCCAGAGACTGTACAAAAACTACCGATCCATTAAATTTTAAAGTGATTAGATACAATTTACTCCACTTATCGCATATCATAGGAAACTTAATTTAGTGATTCGTATTTATATTTATAATCATAATAAGTAACTAATAAACAAAATTATTTTTTTGACACATAATTGATTACTACACAAGCCATATTTTATTTTGAATCAAGGGCTGACTATAAGAAACGTTTTAAAGAGTAAAAATTCAGATAAATAGAAGATCAAATATCGAAAAACTGCTATAAATCACGAAAAATGTAGTTTTTAAGAACCGGGAAGATTAATTCGACTTGTAATACTTATTTAGCAAGCGCAATTTTCGCAATAGGTCACAAATTAAACGCTTTGCGACCCCTCAACATTCATCAATTAGTCGAATTTTGCGCCCTAGGTTTGAAATAGTACATTACCGAGCAAAGGCGAACAGTACATGATTGTCACCCTTTAGTACTGTACTTCACTTCCTTATTTCAGGTACAAAAAAGTAAAAATCGTGTGACATTAGTAACACCCATCATTTTAACTACAATGTTCAGATTGAAACCTTACAAATTAATATAAAATAAAACTTTGATCTCAAAATGACAAAGTTTCAACAGAGCGAAACATTTAACTTCGGCAGCATTCAATCCATTAGATAATATATCATCATCAAAGGTTGGAAATAGTACTTTTCGTACCATGGGCGTAAAATAGAACTTTACGCCCGCGAGTGCCACGTAAATCGCCCATGGGTTGTAAATTTTCTATATTTTACGCCCACGGTGCGAACATTATTTTACGTCACAGGGCTAAAGAGCGCCACTTTTACGCCCGCCAAATTGAAATCGGGCATAAAGTATGCATGCCGGGCGTAAAGTACATCTTCATGCCCGCAAAAGAGGGCGGAAAGTGCGCACTTTACGTCTACTGTGACGAAAAGTAAATTTTTCCCTTGTGACATCCTGATTTTTTTAATAAATCGACACCCATATCAATGAAAATACAATAGTTATGTTAATAGTTATATTTTATTATTCCTCAACAATTGAGATTAAAAACTAAAATTTTAAACTGACCTTAAAAACTTGAATGTATTGCAAGATTCCATTCAATGCTAAACCATGCAAAAACCGTAAGAACCATGCAAAAATCGTAAAAAGCATGCTTCCATGCAAAAACCGAAAGACTCATTATTTACTTACAAAAGTTATGCATAAGATATTTTTATATCAACTGTGAGGAATAGAAAATATAGCAGAACATCGGAAGAATAGTCAGTCATGGTAAGTGAACAAAAAGGCAGTGAGAGAGAGCGTGAGAAAGAGAGTAAGAGAGAGAGCAAGAGAGGAAAGTAGAATAAGTGACAACAAGCGAGAAAAGATTGAGAGAATAAGCGTTAATGCATGAATAAAGACGTGAGGACGAGATAAGGCACACAAAAAGAAAGATATGAGAAAAGAAGCGTAAGTGATAGCAAGAGAGACAAAACGATGCCGGAAAAGAACAAGAGAAAGTGAATGATAGCGAAAAAATCGAGAGAGAGAGAGAGAGAGAGAGAGAGAGAGAGAGAGAGATGGGGGGAGGCAGAGATAGCGTGGGAGACGGAGCGATAGCAGTCAAAGAGCGAGAGTTAGAGCATGAGAGACCGAGTGGTAGCAAGTGATATCGAGAAAGAGCAAGAGAGAGCGAGAATGTGCGAGAGAGAGAGCAATATAGAGGCAGAATGCGCGAGAGAGAGCAAGAGAGAGCGAGTGATAGCGAGAGAGAGATAGACAGCGAGCGAGAGAATGAGAGAGCGAATGATAGCGAGAGAATGAGAGAGAGAGCGAGTCAGCGAGGAAGTGGGAGAGCGAGCGAGCATGCGCGAGAAAGAACGAGAGCACGAGAGAGAGCGAGTGATAGCGAGAGAGTGAGAGAGTGCGAGCGACAGCGATAGAGTGAGCGAGTACGAGCGACAGCGAAAATGCGCGGGAAATAGTGTGAAAGAGCGAAAAAGAGCGAGTGATAGTGAGAAAAAGCGAAAAAGAGAGTGATAGCGAGAAAGAGAGAGAGAGACCGAGTGATAGCGCGAGATTGTGAGAATGAGCGTGAGTGATAGTAAGTGATATCGAGCAAAAGCGAGCGAGAGCGATATAGAGTAAGAGAGAGCAAGCGAGACCGAGTGATAGAGAGGGAGAGCGAGGGAGAGCGAGGGAGTGCCAGCAAGACCGAGTGCTAGCGAGAAAGAGCGAGAGCGAGGGAGAGCGAGAATGCCCGGCAAAGAGCGAAAGAGAACGGCAGTCTCCGAGAAGGAACGAGTGAGAGCCAAAATGGGTAAGAAGAGAGAGTGAGAGAGGGACAGTAATAGCGGGAAAGCGCGAGAACAAGCGAGTGAGCAAGTGATGGTAAGTGATAGCGAGAAGGAGCGATAGAGAGCGCAAGTGAGTGAGTTATAGTGTTGAGAATGTAATACATATATACTGTACCAACGCAACTAATATGTGTCGCCATTTCTGCCGAAACTAGACACACACATATACGCATCCCCACTCCTTGTACGCGAGAGTCGCGTAATATGCGAGAGCCGCGAGCAGCGACGTTACGCGTGCCACGAGTCAGACTGACTCTGACCCGCGCCAAGAATGTACCATTAGACTCAGTTACCTTACAATAAACACTTCTTTTCTCTGTAGTCTTAATTCACTTCCTTTATTAATTTCCCAAAGCCTTACCCGTTCCTCAACATGGTAGCAGTGGTTCGTGGTTGGTAAGTGGAAAAACCTATCTTATTCATCGACCCTCGGGAAAATGAATAAGATACGATAGTGGGAAATAAGAAGCACGAAGTCTGAGCACGAAGGAATGCTCAAGACAGAGGAAGTAGCTACATTGGAGGTCAAGCAAGAGAAAGATTCCGAACACGAAGGAACGTTCGAGAACAAAGAAGACAAAATGGCAGGAAGATGTAATATTACGATTCCAGTATTTGATGGAGAATACTACAGTATGTGAAAAAAAAGAATAACGGTGTATCTGAAATTCAAGAAGTGTGATGAAGTCATTAAACGAGAAAAAGTCACTGTAAATAAGGACGACTGGGACTAAAACAAATTAAAAGCAGTGAATCATATATGCAGCGCAATCTCAAATAAGCAACTGAAGTTTGTATGCGGGGAACAAACAGCTTACAAAATTATGAAAAAGCTGGATAGTATGTATTTAAAGGAATCAACGGCTTTACAAATTGTATGCAAGAATTGACTGGAAAAAATAAGATTAAGAAATTTTAGTGATTCAGAGTCATTTTTCAGTGAATTTGAAAAACAGTGTACGACTTAAAAGGCGTGGGTGCTAAGATGAGCGAAAAAGAAAAATTGAAATATATGCTCAACACGTTGCCAGAATCATATAGCTATATAGGCGATTTGATTGATACATTAAAGGAAAAAGATCAAACGGCTGATTACGTCAGAAACAAGATTAAGCTAGTTGAAATAAAAAACCGAAGTTAGCATAGTGAAAGAAGTACAAATGGGTTCGCAGCTAAGAAAGGTCAAAAAGAAGGACGCTACAAGTGTGGAAAATTTGGGCATTTCGCACAAGAGTGCCAAGATAGCGGCCAAGCGGAACGCAACGGCGGAACATGGCGAGGCACAACACGTGGTCGTGGATGAGGCAGAGCAGGAAGGAGCAGCCATGGCAGAGGACGCGGAAACTTCTGTCAGCAAGGAGACAATACGTGCGAGCGAAGCGGCGAAGGCGCGAGCGCTTGGGTAGCGACGGCGCACAGCAGCGAGGTGAACCGGTTAAGTAATAGCGAAATAGAAATTAGTTGGCTATTAAATAGCGGATCCTCCGATCATATAATAAACAATGAGAGTTATTTTGAAAAATGTATTAAATTGAAAGAGCCCGTAAATATTTATTTAGGAGATAATAGGTCGGTAAAAGCAACAAAAATTGGAAATGTAGTAACGTATTTTAACGCGTTTGGAAATTTAAATGAAGTGAATATAAAAAACTTATTTAACGCTAAAGATATGAATATAAATTTAATAAGCTACGGAAAATTAACTAATAATAACACTATTATTTCTAAAGGGAATTTAGCAAAAGTTTTTAATGAAAATAATGAAATTATAGCAGTAGCAGTCAAAGAAAATAGAATTTACAAAATGAAAAGTATATTGAAATACGAAAAGGCTTTTGTAAATAGTGCCGAACGTGATAATAATCTGAATCAAAAGAAAAGGTGGCATAGAATATTAAGTCACATAAATTTTGGATATTTGAATACGATATGTAAATAGCAGTTGCTAACGGGAATTACAAATCCATTTGTAACGGAATTTATGAAGTGCAAAACTTGTATTGAAAATAAAATGCGTAATTTACCGTTCGACAGTAATACATCTAGAGCGAAAGACATTTTGGAAATTATTCACACAGATATATGTGGCCCCTTCAAAACTACTGGGTTTAACGGAGAAAAATATTTTGTTTCCTTTATAGATGATTACAGCAAAATTGCTAAAGTTTATTGCATGAAATCTAAAGATGAAGTATTTAATTGTTTAGTTCAATTTGTTAATGAAACTGAAAATTTAACTGGAAAAATATTGAGATGTGATAACAGGAAGGAATATTTAAATAAGGTTTTTATAAATTTGCTAAATATAAAGGTATTATTTTGAATAATTGCCCAGCGTATATACATAAGTTAAACGGAACCGCGGAATGATTTAATAGAACAATAATGGATATGGCGCATTGTTTACTAGCAGAGGCAAAAGTACATAAATATTATTGGCCCGAAATGATATGCGCGGTAGCAAACTTGGAAACCCGTAGATTAGTAAATACGATTGAAAAGAAAACGCCCTATGAAATATTTTTTTAAAAAAGGCTAGATGTTAAACATTTACGTTTATAGGGTAGTAATGTCTTTATAAGAATATCAGAACAGAAAATAGCGTCAAAATGGGATGGTTCAAACGGTTGTGATGGGTGGCGATTTGAACGGCACAGGCCGAAATTCACGTTTAGCCTGCAGTTAAACAGATCCATGAGGTACGAAGGGTACGCGTTGGCCACGATTTTGGAGGGCTGAATGCCGATAAAATATTGGCATCTTCTGAGGGCGGACAGCCAGCCAAGAGCGAATCTATAAGGTCTTATGTGATCACGGGGCGGTATAAAGCCGACTACCAACCGCACGTAGGCTTTCAGAGATTTCTCAAGCTCTTTTATACGCTCTTTGTCGAGGTGGTTGTAGACAGGTGCGGCATAGTCGAGCTGCTGGAAGATGAGCATTTCGGCGAGGTGCTTTCTGATGTCTCTCGATAACGCATGACGGAAAAAACGCAGGGTGTAGAGCGAGCCGAAAACTTTGCAAGAGATAAGTTTAGCGTGGGCTTGCCAGTCGAGGATGTGAGAAAATATCACTCTGAGACTTCGTGGTTCCGTCACGTAAGGGAGGTTGATGCCGTCAATAACAACTTGAGGCAGGGTTTTAAGGTCGAACTCGAGAGTATAGGCATCACTGCCAAGAATCATGACCTTGGTTTTGCCCACTCTGCGACCGCTTGGGCATCACGGGTAGTACGATCGAGTGCAAGGTGGAAATTAGACAGGAAAAACTGATGGTAGAGCTGCATGTCGTCGGCGAAGATCATGACCTTGGAGAAACGGATCTCAGCCGGGAGGTCGTTAATATAGATGGCAAAGAATAGTGGGCCAAGAACTCTTCCTTGCGGAATTCTACTTAGCGAGGGTGGAGTAGGCTGTTGATCTCGAAGTAGCCCTAGAGCTGGTTATGCATCAGTCGCTCAAGTACCTTAGAGAGTTTAGGCAGAGTGGACGAATGGTTCCTCTCTTCCAGTTGGAGGGGAAGATAGCACAGACTATGGAGGTTTTGAAAAGGTTGGTGATATGTGAGTGAGAATCCGGCAGTGTTAGCTTTAGCATTAGTAGAGAGAGGCTATCATGCCTCATAGCCTTCCAGGAGGATCGCTGAAAGGCGTCAGCCACTTCGCGTTTCAAGAAAGTGTGGAGGCAAAAAAGGCTACTGAGGGCTGTTTGGATTCGAAATCATGTTCAGTGATAGGTAGGTGGCGACTTACGGTGGTGGCATCTATGCCGCCTGGTGTTCTAACGCGTTGAGGTCATCGGCAGCAAACTTGACTAGCGGTGACGGCAAGCTCGGGCTGGTAACGTGCACGCGTGAGCTCACGCCACTTTGCCTAAGTGGACGGAACGTCGACGAGGCGAGAGGCAACGTGCTTATTTTTGGCGCTATCTATGGCGTTGGAAGTTTGCGCGCGAAGTGAGCGGAATCGGAAGCGGATAATGTCGGCGGTTGCGCCCGAGGTGCTCGCGAGTCGATAAGTACGGTCACGAGACCTCATCAGAGCCCTGATTTGAGGATTAACTCTTGGTTTGCCGCGCGAAGACAAAACAAACTTGTGCAGGGGGGCAACGCTATCGAGTGCGCTCGTAATCTCACAGCTAAGAGCACGCTCAGCGGAGTTAGCATTGCTGTAGCACGGGCCAAGGACGAGCTCAAATGAGTTAGTGGTGGCGATGAAGGTAAGAGGAGAAACGGGAGCGTGAAAATTGGGCGTGAGTAAGTGATGAAGGAGGGCTTGACGGAACAACCCTGGGTCGACACTCTTAAGATCGCGGAGCCTCTGAGACTTTTCAATAGAGGGGGGTTTAGCGCAGGCGGGTGAAATCTCGGTGAAATCATGCCCCGCAATGAAGGGGGCGGCTAACTTAGAGTAGGTGAGCACGCGATCGTCACTCTTGACAATAAAGAGGTCAATCCAGGTGTATGAGTTTCGCCAGAGCTGATGATGGGTGGAATCTGAGGGGACAAGATGAAGTAAATTATAGAGGCGAGTAACATCAGAGGAGTCGGGAAGGACCATGTTAATTTTAAAGTAACCCGCGATGATAACGGAGGAAAAGCGGGAGAGGTAGTTGGCGAGGCAGTTGAAGAAGTGAACACGGTAAGCGGCGTGATGACGGCGATAGACGGTGGCGAATAGGAGTCTAGGCTGGTCCTTTTTTAGTTCACATATAATGAATTCTGGGCTGTTGTTGAACAGCGGATAGGAGGCAGATCAAAAATCGCCACCGCCCACTCCCTCTCTATCTACGTGAAAAAAGTTAAAACCGTCGAGGGCAAGTGTGGGTCGTTCGCATGCGGATTGAGTTTCGTCTCACCGATCGCAATAGCGTCGAAGTGGGTCTCAGCAACCTTGTCCTCGAGCAGGGCAAAATGAGTAGAGAATAGGCCGTTCACATTTATTTGGCTAGCGATGAAGGTTTCAGCGCTTACAGTTCTGGGAACGTGGTTGGTCGCACGTCAGGACGCGGGTTTAGCCTACTACCATCAAGGTCCGCGTCGCTGTGGATCGGGATAAGCGGGCCGTTTCTCCGGGATCGCAAGAAGACTGTAAGGTTTTTATAATACGCCTCTAACGGGGAAGCACTTTACAGATCACAGTCGCACGCTTCAAGAGTTTGTGGACGAGGTTCGATAACAATGCGTTCACTGAAAGCTTAGCAGTGCCTCCGACCCCGAAGATAGTCTGACAGTCGAGGTCCCTTAAGCCAGGGGTCCTTCGCAGTATGTCCTCCCGGGCGGAAGGGCAGGCAAAGGTAAAAACGAGCGCGCAAAGCTGAGCTGAGGGTGAGATGGCATTCGGTTGCTCATTTAATTTGATACGCGCCGGCAGATTACACACGCGTCAGATGACGACAAGCGGCGTATGCTGCTGGAGTTTGAGAGCAGTAAGGAGATCGGTGGCGAGCTGCAGAGGCTCCTGTTGGACAGCTGAGGAAATGCCCCTCATCAGAATCTCGCGTGGGTCCTTGAACGTGCTTCGTTTAAGCACCTCTTGTTTAACGACAGAGACATGCGTGATCTCAGCTTGCATTCCTGCCAAGTCAGTATCATGCTGAGTACTTAGAGACTGCTGGCTCAGCTCCACCGCGTCGACGCAAGATGCGAAGTTGGCCATGGCGTGTGTATTTTCGACCAGCGCGTACGTATTCTCTGCAAGGGCGGCAGCATGAGTGCTATGCTAACGATTAAGCTGTTCATAAAAAAACTGCATATGCGGTGGAGCCTTACTAAGTACAGCCATCATCCTTCCGTCAGCATCAAGTTCGGCGTTATAGGTAGTAGGCACACTCTTTCCTGGTCCGTCTTCTCCATATCTGTCCGAACTACAGTGGCAGTAGGGCTTAAGCAGTGCACCTTAGAGACAGATACGATGGATGGAGAAGAAGTCGAGGCACGCCTCTTCGCAGTGTGCTGGCTGGCGGTGGGCGTCGCTGAGCTCGGTTGTTCGCCGCGCGTGGGCCATGATGGCCGTGGGGGGGGGGGGCAGACGAGGCTGTAGAGCCGCTGGCCCTGAGCAGACGATGGTGCAGGCACTGCAGTGCTGCAACGGGCCGGTCGCAGGCAGGCACGTAGAGTGGAAGTAGCGCTGGCTGGAAGAAGCTAGCCGTGCAGGCGGCGAGGTTCAGGTCGTTGCGCACTATTCGTTTGCTGCAGGCTGGACATTGTCTAGATGCCATACGAGTACTCGAACGCACACACTTCGAACCAGTCTGTCGCCACGTCAAGCTAGATAGGACGAACAGCGCTTAGTCACGCTCATGCTGAGAGCCAGCGCTGGCAGTGAATGAGTGATAGCGCGAGTGAGCGAGTGATAGCGATGGAGAGAGCGAGGGAGAGCGAACGAGAGTAACAGAGATTGACAGCGCGCAAGTGATAGCGAGAAAGTGCGAAAAACAGTGAGAGAGACAGAGCGAGAGAAAGCCAGTGATAGCGACAAAAGAGTAAGGAAGAGCAAGTGAAGAAAAGAGCAAGTGAGTGAGTAACAGCTAGAAAGGCCAAAAGTGAGCGAGAGAGAGTCAGTGAGAGCGAGCGGGAGCGATAATGCCCGAGAAAGTGCAAGAGAGAGCAAGAATCTCCAAAAAAGATCGAGTGAGAGCGAGAAAGCGCGAGAGAGAGAGAAGGACAGTGTGAGTGAGCGTGAGGGAGAGCTAGAGAGCGTGAGACATACAGTGATAGCGAGAAAGAGCACGAGCGTGTGAGTAATAGCGAGAAAGGGTGAGAGAGAGTAGTAATACGCGAGAGAGGGCAGTAATGCGCGAGAGAGAGCGAGAATGCGCAAGAGAGAGAGAGAGAATGCGCGAGAGAGGGAGAGAGAGCGGGTGATAGCGTGAGAGAGTGTGCGAGAGTGAGCGAGAGCGTGGGAGAGCCAGTAATAGCGAGAAAGAGTCAGAACGAGCGAGTGAGCGAGAAGGGATAGCGAGAAAGAGCGAGAGAGCCCGCGGAAGAGCGACAGAGACTAAGTGATAGCGAGCAAGAGCGAGAGAGAGCGTGGAAGAGCGACAAAGACCGAGTGATAGATAAATCGATCGATAGACGACGGCGGGCCCCCTCCAGCGGCCGAAGCGCCGATGACGTGCTTTTCCCCACTCCTCCGGCCGTGGAGCTGGAGCTCCGCCTACTTCTTCGCCGCGCGCGACAACGTCGAAGCTGATTGGGCCGTTTTATTAAACTTTTGACGTTGTGTAACGGCATAAATAAGCAAATTTGTAAAAACGGCAAAGGAAATTTTGTCTTAGAATTTCTCGCTATACACGATGGTGTTGTAAAATGCATACATTTCAAGAACAGGTTATAAATGGCTATTTCAAAATGTTTACTCTTCCGTCTACTCCAGATTCAGAAACTGCATATATTTTAATGGAAGAGGTCCTAAAATTTTAGTATTTTATATGGCTATCGACTGAAGAGTGGTATGTATCCAATTTATTTGATTAAATAATTTTTTACTGTCAAAAATTGCTAAAAAAATCATAAATTGAAGTGAAATGAATTTTTATGACGTTTTGGGTTGAGGGGTTTGAGATTAGAGTGTTTAAGGGTACACGGTTTGAAGATAAGTGGTTATTAAAGGTTATGGAGATTCGGATTATATGATTTGAGGTTACGTGGGTTGAAGGTTCTATAGTTTTGGGTTAAAGGTAATGGCGTTTTGTCGTGATGGAGTTTGGGTTTCTAGCGTTTGAAATTATGTGGTTTAAGGTTATGGAGTTTCGGGTCATGTGATTGTCGGTTAAGAGTTATTGAGTTATGAAGTTTAAGTTTGTACGGTTTAAAGTAATGTGGTTCAAAGCTATGGAGTATGAGGTTACTTGATTTGGGGTTAGGTAGGTATGGAATTTAAGACATACTTTGTCGTGGGTTATAGAGATTTGAGGTAAAAGATTATATTGTTTTGTGTTAGATGTTATGAGGTTAGGGTTAGGGTTATGTGGTTACTGGGTTACTCAATTCGGTGTTTGAAGTTATACGGTTTACTGTTATGGAAATTTGGGTTATGGGATTTAAGGTTAAGTGTTATGTGGGCTAAAGTTTATATGACTCAGGGTTAAAGGTTATGGGGTTTTAGAGTTTGGAGTTATGAGTTTATGGAATTTAGCGTTAAAAGGCTTGAAGTTATATGATTTGAGGTTATAGGGTTATGTGATTTGGGGTTATGGATCTTAGGGTTATGAGATTTTGGAGTTTGAGTTTATAGTGTGTTAAGTTATATGGTTTACGGTTTATGGAGTCTCCAGTTACGTGATTTGGGGTTATTGAGTTATAGATTCTGAGATTATAAAGTTTAAAGTTATGTGTATAAGGTTATGGCATTTCTGGTTATGTCATTTGGAATAGGATTGTGGAAAGTAAGGTTGGTAAGTATTATAATCATGAAATTCTAAATTCTAGGGCATTGGGTTATGTGGAATTGGATTATATTCAGTCATTATTAATGTATACACCTGTGTATAAATATGACCCGGAATTTTGTTTTAATTTTTAAAATCTTTATTTATTCTTCAAAATCAATTTCATCCCCTTCAAAATAATCCCCCTCGGCTCAAATGCATTTATGCCAACGGTTTTTCCATTCATCAAAACACTTCGAGAAGTCTTCCTTCGGTATGGCCTTCAGTACCTTCTTCGATTCGACTTCAATCTCTTCTATCGTGTCAAAACGGTGTCCCCGAAGCGGTCTCTTGAGCTTAGCCAATAGCCAGAAGTCCCACGGTGCTAAATCAGGCGAATACGGTGGTTGTGGAATGATAGGGGTGGAATTTTTTGCGTAATGGTCACGAAGAATGAACGTAGTGTGAGATGGTGCATTATCGTGGTGCAGAAACCAAGAATTGTCTCTCCATAAATCCGGCCTTTTGAGACGCAGAGCTTCACGCAAACGACGCATAACACTCAAATAGTATTCCTTGTTGACAGTTTGGCCGGTTGGAAGGAATTCATAATGCACCACACCACGATAATCGAAGAAAACTGTCAACATGACCTTGATTTTTTAATTTCTTTGACGTGATTTTTTCGGTCTTGGCTCACCTTTTGCACGGTATTCACCAGATTGATCGGTTGTTTCCGGATCATAAGCGTAGATCCAAGTCTCATCTCCAGTTATGATGCATTTCATTTTGTCGTGATAGTCGGAAAGCATTGTTTCACACACTTCAACGCGACGCTGTTTGTCCATAAAACTGAGCATTTTTGGCACCAATCGCGATTTGACTTTCCTGAGGCACAAAACATCTTTTAAAATTGTGTTGACTGACCCATTTGAAATTCCAAGAGCATCAGCAAGCTCTCTAGTAGTCAATCGACGATTTTGCAGCACCAATTCTTTGATTTGCGTGACGTGATGTTCATCAGTTGATGTTCTTGGTCGACTTTGATGTGGTTCGTCTTCAACGCCTTCACGACCCTCTTTGAACCTTTTATGCCATTCGTACACTTGTGTTTTAGACATGGTCTGGTCAACGAAGGCCTTTTACAACATTCTGAACGTTTCGGCAGCAGAAATTTCATTTCGAACACAAAATTTAATCGAACTTCTTTGTTGAATATTTTCGGACATGGTAAAAATCGAAAAAATCACTTTTGGCTGTTTACGAAAACGAGCTTCACTGTTCAACTAATGAAGATATTGCCGTGAAATTTGACACAGATGACAGTGACAGTTCTGCCAACTTAAAAATAAAAAGATTTGTCCCTTCGACAAAATCCCGCCAAATTTAAATTGAAATTCCGGGTCATATTTGTACACAGTGGTATGTATACCAATTCTTATGATGATCGAAGAGTACTTTTAAGTTTTAAGATTATATTTAAAAAAATGTTTAAATTTTTTAATTTTTCAAAAACTTGTTTTCGTACATTATGCAGCGGTTTTTTTCAGGGAAAAAGGGTAATATTTGAGTCTTATGAATAATTTTTCTTTACAAGAAATATTATATTGGTATCATAGAAGCCCAAAAACTAGAGTAACAGTAGAATGTTGTGATTGAAACCGCAAAAGGCTGTTTTTTTATATTATTAAAAATTAACTCACCTTTGTGAGTCCTCACAAGTTCAATGCGTTCCATTTAATTTTTCGGAATGCATGGGACAGCACCCTAATTGTGAGAGCAACGCACTATTTATCGGTGAGTATAGTGACCATCCTTCTTGAGAGGGCCACGCTCCCGATGCGAGACAGTTGCGCGCTGAAGTCGCACTATCCCGCGACTTGCGTGCGGCAGCTGTTTCAGGCGTTTCAGCAATGGGTAAAATTGCTACTTCTTCTAGCCTAAGCGAACAGCGGAACTACGTACTTTCGCCCAAGGGATAGAGAAAAATATTATTTTTGGATTTTTTAAAGTATATATAAATATGTAGAGTGAAAATTTTAAATATCTTAAGAACAGGGAAATGAAAAAAATGTAGTAGAAATAATATAAGATTATATAAATATGTATACAAGGGGAAAAATGTAATTTGAACAAAAAACAAATGAAATGCTTTATCAGTGTTTTGTGTATATTCTTAAAACAAAAATAGAGCTTTAAAGCTAATTGAGATATATTCTACAAGTGTTTTTTTTAGTAAAATATGTAATAAAAAAAATTGATTTTTCGTCGTTTTAAAGGTCTCCGACCTCCTTCAGTAGACTGCGTGAGAATGAAGCTATATTTATATAGATCTTATATAGTTGTAAGAAAATGCTTACCACTCAGCCCCCCTCGTACCTCCTCCCTCGCCACCCCTCAGCGCCCACCTCAAAATAACGTAAAAATGTGATTGCTGATACGTTTTTTTGAAGGAAATGTAAAAGGCTTAGCTCCCCATGCGTCCCCTTCCTCGTACCTCCTCGCCCCCTCAGCCCCTCCTCAGGATCCTCCTCACTCCCCCCTCAGTTCTAACACAGATCGATAAAATATATGTTAAAAAAAATATACATGAAAATTCAAAAATATTTCAGATTAACAGTGGAAATGTAGAGCTTCTGACAAAGGATGCCACTTAAAATAAATCCAACGCGGCTATGAATAGTATCCACAGAGTAACATGGAATACTATTCATTTGTTTCATCAATAAAACTATAGTGTTAATACATGATCAAGTTATTGATGTGGAACGAGAAGCAACAGCAAAAACTTTTTGATCTTGTTTTGACAGAGACGTGGAGACAGAGAGGTGGAGACAGAGGCGTGGATATAGAGACGTAGAGATAGAGACGTTAACACAGAGATGTAGAGACAGAGGCGTAGAGACGGAGACGTAGAGATGGAGAGAGAGGGAGAGAGAGAGAGATTAGAGACAGAAACGTAGAGAGACAGACGTAGAGACGGAGACGTACAGACAGGGAGGTAGAAATGGAGACGTAGAAACGGACTCCGAGAAACAGAGACAGAAACGTAGAGACACAGTCAGAGAGACAGAAGCATAGAGACAGGCGCGTAGAGACAGAAATGTACAGGCAGAGATGTAGAGAGAGAGAGACGTAGAGACAGAGACGTGGGTACAGAGACGTAGAGACGGAGATGTAGAGAGAGACGTTGAGACAGAGAGGTAGAGACAGAAAAACTATTTTCACCATATCCTAGCCGGAAGTACCACTTTCGCCCTCAGCTCAAAGATGCGAATGTGGTATGTCGGCACATGGATGTTGAAAAATAGTATACGCAGCACGGAAGAAAAATCGGTAAGATATTTCCTCCGAAGATGCGTAATATATTATTCCTTAGGTATTATAGACTACTTATTAAAGTACATGCTTAATTGAAAAATGATATTTCTTTGAAAAAATAGAAACCTACATTAAAGGACCTCGCACAAAATGTATGGGAAAAAATCATCCGGTCAAATTGAACGAAACTTTGGAAAAAGATAGATCTTGAGGTCATGAAGAAATCTATCTTTCCAAAGTTTCACTCTAGATGAAACTGAATAGATTTTCAAAATTCTAATTGGAGGTTGACGAACGAAGCTACTAGGAGGTACCCCCTAGTATATATATACATATATATATAATTCGTTCTCGGGGGAATCGAGAGGTCAAACATTTGTTTTCTTTCATAACCACCTTAATCGCTTCATAACAACCCCATAAGTTCACCTGAATATTTTCAGATTTTTTCACGCATAGTTTTTGAGTGGTAAAGGGTCAAAGTTGGTAATTTTAGCATTTTTTGCAATTTTTGCCTTTTTTCAATGATTTATAGCTCTTCAGGGATGCATTTTTCATAGAGGGACAATATATACCAATTTTTAGAAAATTTTCCAAATTTTTTAAATAAAATATTTTCAAGGCTATTGAAAGCAATTTAAATTATGCTAGAGCTAGTTTAAAACTTAAAATATGAAAAAATGAGACTTCGATCAACAGCCGACGATTAACAAGCTACTTACATGAATTTTTTGGGTTTGGTCTTACTATTGATCGAAGTCTAATTTTTCCATATTTTAAGTTTTAAAATAGCTCTAGCATAATTTAAATTGCTTTCAATGGCCTTGAAAATATTTTATTTAAAGTATTTGGAAAATTTCCTAAAAATTTGTATATATTGTCCCTCTATGAAAAATGCACCCTTGAAGAGCTATAAATCATTGAAAAAAGGCAAAAATTGCAAAAAATGCTAAAATTACCAACTTTGACCCTTTACCACTCAAAAACTATGCGTGAAAAAATCTGAAAAAATTCAGGTGAACGTATGGGGTTGTTATGAAGCGATTAATGTGGTTATGAAAGAAAACAAATGTTTGACCTCTCGATTCCCCCGAGAACGACCCATATATTTATCTGGAACGCTAGTATCGGGGACGATTTCATATGCGTAACGCAAGCTTCTAGGCTTTTTGAATGTGTCTGGGACGTCCCGGAAAACTTTAATTCGTAACGCAAGCTTCAGAGCTCCATTAACGTGGTTTTTGCTATAGAAAGATTATTTCTTTAGTCCCTTTTCCCGCAATTTCAGTACTACAATAAAAGCGGGAGCCGCAGGCATCGCTGCGAAAGCCAATAACCTTAGGGATGTCGTTATTGCAAACAATGGCCGGTGCAAAGAGCCGATCTTACCTCCTTCTACTGCAGCACAGCTTCCATTGTAGGTGACACACTAAGAAAATCACTGAAAATGCCAGAAGATTGCGTTACACATGCTATATATAAATATATATAAAATTCTTTTTTTTAAATTATCACCAGCACACAAAAAAAGTGGTCTGTACTTTTGACTAGACCCACGTATCTTCATATATTTTTTCGCGCTGAATCCGAATCTGGAGTACGTTTAAGTCCTACACCTCGAGATCTTGAGTAAATTGCAAAAATCAGCTAAAAATTACGAAAAAACGCGAAAAATCGCTTTAATACGAGCGAAAAAATTCTGAAAAAATTTTTCAGACCGGGATTAAAGGTGTTTTTTGTATATTCTAATGCTCTGAACCCGTTTTAGAAGTTTTTTAAATTTAATCACTTACCGATATTGCCAAAATCGTGAAAAGTAGCTAAAAAAGCGAAAAATCGAGAAAATTTTTAAAATTTGGAAAAGAGAAAACTAGAAATCATGAATAGCACAAAATCTGGAACTAATTTTGCTCTTATATTTTTTTTCTCTTATAGCGAACTCCTTTCTCTTCAAATGACCTATGCAACGGGATTCTTTTTCTCTTTTTTGAATTCTGATTCGCTTCTCTCTTGAGCGTCCAACAGAAATCTGCCATCATGTTAACATCCCATCGTCCTTGGTATCGTTTTTCCATTGCGCAAGGTGAGGGTGCAGAAAGTGCAGTTTGAAATTCATCAAGCAGCCTAACTCTTTAGAATTTTTCAACAAGTCTTCAACCAAATTCTGATAGTCATCACACTTCTCATTTCCTAAGAACTTCTGAGAGACATTTTTGAAACTTTGCCATCCCGCTTTTTCGGTGTCATTCATGTGCTTCGTGAAATTTTTGTCTTGAAAAAGAGTGCGAATTTGCGGGTCATCGAAAATACTTTCTTTCAATTTTGCATTACTTATAGCTAGAAACTTCTATCCTAAATATTCGAAACAATCACCATCTTTGTTTAGAGCTTTGACAAATGAATATTTGAAGAATCAACCAACGGACTATGGGTGCTGTTCCTCGTCGCTGGATGATACTCCGTTCCCTTTAGCCATTCGTTTGTAGTGATATTTTCTGTCTCTGCTATCCCACAGACATAAGAAGCAGGGATTTTTTGTAAAACCTGATTACTGGCCTAGAATCAGGGTTGCAACGTTAAGATCATTGCAAACGTTCCATTGATGTTCCCAGTAGTTTATTTTCTCCAAAACTATCTGTGAATTCTCGAAAGTCTCTTTGAGTTTCGTTGAGTGAGCTATCGGAATAGGTGCATATGTGTTTCCATTATGAAGCATCACAGCTTTGAGACTTCGTTTTCAAGAATCAATGAAAAGTATCCAATCTTCGTCCTTATAAGTGTTCGGTTTTAATTCATCAGCCAATCCTTTTACATCCGAACAAAAAAGTAATGAATTCTCATCTTCCATGAAAAATTTACGAAACTCCTTTTCTCTATCACGATAAACGTAAGCTTTTGTTCCTTTTGACAAAAAACGTTTTTTCTTTAGTGCAGCTGCAAGATATTCAGCTCCATCTTTGAGTAGACCCAAATCTCGTATGAGATCGTTCAACTCCTGTTGGTTGAAAGTTTGAGGGACATTCGCCTCACCTGCTGGTAAGTATTCGTCGTCCTCGCTATCATTTTCACATTCCTCCTCGGAGATCTTGTTAATTTGCATTTCTTCTTTCCTCCGAGAATGGTCTACATCCATATGTTAAATAGAGATTGTTTCATTCTCAGCTGCTATTTTTTCCAGTTTTGCAACTGAAGATACGTTGGGGTAAGAAATGTTAGCTTTATTAGTTAAATTGAAACCTTCGTTGTCTGTCATACAAAAATAGCAGTTTTCTCGGCATGATGGTGCAGACCATATCATCGGTTTCGTAAATCTCAGCTGCTCGATTTTTTTAGTGTTATCCCGTCGCACTAACATCGTGTAACACGAGCCACAAATTATATGTGAAATCCAATTAACATCCTGGTTGCAAATTGCCAAGCCAAAGCAATCATGGTAAACAGATTTGATCGTTTTAGTTAAAGATATCCGATATTTTGAAACATCAAATTCACTATGAACAAAGCAAAATGAATCACAACTTTTATCACACTCGTGTGAGATATTTCTTGTAGTAGCGGGCCCTCTTTCTCACCCTGACTAGCCGCCGATATTGAGATTTCGAGCCCCTGCATCGTAAAACACTTATAGCTTGAGCCTGTAACCAGGGCACCTCCACGTGGTGATGGTGGGCAACAGATCCGTCTGGCAGAGTCTCTGGGTTAACGGCGTTTTCGCCGTCATGGCAGACACAAACCAGTGCTTTACGATGCAGGGACTCGGAACCCCAGTATCGGCGGTTGGTCAGGGTGAGAAAGCGGGCCCGCAGGCGTCGTCATCAAGCGACCGCAACTCTACATTGGTGGGTGTCTTGGCCTTTGTAGAGTATAATACTACAAGAAATAACTCACACGAGTGTGATAAAAGTTGTGATTCGTTCTGTTTTGTTTGTGGTGACTTTGAAATTTCTAGATATCGTAGATCCATGTCTACTAAAGTAAGATCTCTTTACACTAAAAAAACCGAGCAGCTGAGATTTACAAAACCGATGATATGGTCTGCACCATCATGCCGAGAAAACTGCTACTTTTGTATGACAGACATCAAAGATTTAAATTTAACTAACAAAGCTAACATTTCTTACGCCAAAGTATCTTCTGTTGCAAAATCGAAAAAAAACCGCTGCCAATTCATTGGCAAGATGCTTCCTCAAACTAATTTATTGATTCCATTTTTTAAATTTAAAAACCAAAAGTAAATTTTTAACAACAAATTTTTATTAATAAATAAAACTGTTTTTTGTGGTTCTTTGTTGTTTGTGAAACAATTTGGCTGAGTATAAAAAATATCTTTTTTATTTTTTCATTTATGTATCCTATACAAACAATTAGTTATTGATATAAAAAATTTGAAAAAAATACATTAGTTTGAGAAAGAAAAGTATGTATTGGCAATAATCTAATAAATATTTGTTTTGAAACAGGTATTTAACTACTATCCTGCTCGACTTAGTGGTTTAAAATTAATCCATCATTGTAACAATCATATAAATATGATAACTAAGTTATACTTCTTAACAAAAGACAATAAATCGTTTTGAAATTTAACAGACAGGTAGTTTTGTTCATATTTAAGAATCGATATTTTTATGAAATATTTTTATGAAATTTTTACGAAATTCATATTTTGAAAGTCAATTTATTATCGTTGCCCCAGTACACGTTGGCGCGGGACTCAATCTGAAAATACTTTCTCGGGGTTGCCCTAGTACACAATAATTATTTTATTTATATATGATATACAAAGTAAATAGAACTATTGCATATTTTGCTCTAAAACTTTATATTTGTGTTTTGGGGCTAATTTGGAATGAGTAAACAAATTTTGACCAACATAACCTCTTGAAATTTTAACACAATGTTGTACTTGATAAGTGTAATAAGTGATAAATTTTGAGTCAATCAATCGAATATTCTGTTTAAAAATGCAAATATAAGAAATTTATAAAATTTTTAACCTCATATATCTTTGGTCACAACATTCAGATTTTTTTGGGCAAAGAACTGACTCCTTAGATATAAAAAAGCTAATTCTCTGCTAAATTTCAAAACGATACATTGACTTTTACTCTTGTTATCGTAAAGGAAAGAAAACGCACATTTTTTCAAAAATAATTTTTTTCTCGGAAACAAATCAACATAACCTCTTCAAATATTGACACAATGCTCTACTTAATAAGTGTAATAATTGGTAAAAATGTTGAGTCAATCAATAGAATATTCGTTTTAAAATTGCAAATATATGAAATTTATAAAAAATTTTTAACCTCAAATATCTTTGGTCTAAGCTGTCAGAATTTTTTGGGCAAAGAACTGAATCCTTAGATATAAGAAAGCTAATACTCTGCCAAATATTACTACTGTTATGGTGAAGAAAAGGAAGCACACCAGCCTTGAAAAATAATTTTTTCTCGGAAACAAATCAATATAACCTCTTTAAATTTTAACACAATGTTGTACTCGATAAGTGTAATAAGTGGTAAAAATTTTGAGTGGAAAAATGAAAAAGTTTGAGATATTAATTAAAGAAATATAAACCACATTTTCATTAATAACAAATGACAGGCTAGAGATAATTTAAATTTTAAAACAAGAAATTGTAGGTAATTTAAAGACCTTTTAATAAAAATTTAGTTTATTAAGTAATACTGCTTGAAACAAATTAAAAAATCAAAAAAACGAAAAATTCGAAAACGTTTTTTGGTTATAAAAAAAAATCTGTAAAATCAAAAAGTAGGTTATTCTCTCTCTATTCTCCTCCGAAACGAAGAGAATAAGCCTTTTCCGATGTAAATCGGTCGATCGGTTCAAAAGTTATCGCCTGTACACACACACACACACACACACACACACACACACACACACACACACACACACACACACACACACACACACACACACACAAACACACACACCCACACCCACACATCCATACCCACCCCCACCCACACCCACACACACCCACACCCACCCACACACACACACGCGCGCGCGCGCGCGATCTCTACAGCACGAGGCGTCGGTCCAGCACCCTATGGGTTTTTATGGCGTAGAGCGTATAGCCATGGGTCTCTCCTCCCACCACCCCGAGTTGGGGCAATAAAGTCAAGTGTCTTTTTCTTGGACTTGTTCGCGTATTATTTCGCGCTCCCAGATCCCAGACCTATTCCCTCATTCAGTGACACTGAGTATAGAATACCGCCGGTCTCCGCGGAGGCGAGTACTTGGTATTCGCGCGATTCTGAGCAGCCGGGACAGCACGCTCGAGAAAGAGAGAGCGCGATGACGAAGTCACGCGTTGTAACGGGCCGAAAAGGCACGGCTGTTGCTGAGAGTGGCCGACGGGGAGCAACAGCGCGGAGCTGACGGGCCGCTAATCGCCGAGGCTTTGCACGAGCCCGTGACGCGCCTGTCCATTGCTGCGCCGTTCATTGGCAAGTCCGCTTCAAGATATATCGCACCCAGGACAGCATTTATCCCGTTGCAACTGGCGTCCGTAACGTGTGCATACACGGACACCTGCTACCGACGAGCGTACGGGGAAATTGTTTTTTTTTCCTACGGATTGAAGGAAAAGCGGGTGGTGCAGATAACCGCGACGCATCGCGTACCAAATTTCGCGAGCGCGCGGGAACTTACGTATGTAAGCGTGTGTGTGTGTGTGAATTCTGTCCGTACGAGAGACCGGCAGTGAGAAATAAACATTTTTTTTCTCTTGGCCGCAAAGTTCCGATGTAAAATTTTGGGAACGGTTTCGCGGAAATTTTTGTGTTTTTCACTTTTCGAGATAAATGTAGCGGTTGAGCGTCTCCCAGCTAAAGTTACAAAATTGTAAAACCTCAACTGAGAGTCGAACCGAAAAACACACAAACGCACTCAAACGAAGTGTACCTGGTTAGGCCGGAAAATTAAATTGTATTTATTTTTATTTTTTGTATTTTTCTGCGCCAACCAGGTACGTGCGATCGATTATCGCGCGCAGGTACACTTCGAGAGAGGTTAGAACGTGTAGAGAGCGAGTTTCGTGCAGCTAATAACCCGTAGCTGAGTTGCGCTGATTTTGACAGCGATTAGATTAGATTAGATTAGATTAGATTTTGACAGCGATTAGTCAAATCAACAACAGCGATGGCGGGTTCGTCATGAGAAGCCGTCGAGAATTGGTGCAGATGCCTCAGCGACAAAGAGACACATCAATGCACGCAAGTCCTCGGTTTAAGGATGGACGACAGACTGTTCACGAGATTGGTCCGCCTCAGCCGGTGGCTATCCGGCGACTACGACCCCAGAGATTTTGCGGGATTAATCGCCGACGATGAGGATTCGGCACTGCTGGAGCGCATGAACGCATGCAAAACATTCATGGATCACGTGACCTCCACCAGTGACAAGCCACATCCACTCAAGGTACTGAAGTTGGTCGTGACAGAAGAACAGTGCCTCGAAGGAAGCACCGTACGGGCAGCGGATGCCCCAGATGCACAGGTCGAGGGCGACTCGACCGAGGCTGAGGAGAGTACCGGACGTCAAGTGGAATATGGCACAATGCACACGCTTACGCTGGCGGATGGTACGAAGGTTCATGTCCCGAACGAGTGGACAGTATATGTTGAGGGAATGGAAGCCAGATCACGGAGGATAGAAGAGACGCTCCGGACATTGACTGGCCAGTCGACACCCCATCCGGCGAGTGACACGACAAAGCTCGTCGGGACGAGTGGAAAGGCCAATCACGATGATTCGGCAGACTCGACGCCCACTTATTCGTCACAGGAAGAAGAAACCGCAGCGAGGAACTCCGGACAACATAAAAGAACGAGAAGAGAAGTTTTGATACAGTGACCATTCCCCGGTGATAGAATATCACCGTCGTCACACATCCCGCTCCCGCGCCGAACGAGTCTCGGTGATGCCTGGAGAGGGGTCGAGCTCGAAATCAAGTGCGGAACAATTCCGATTCTGAGCAACGGCACGATTCGCCGGATGCAGCGTTGCTGACGGCGAGACACAAGGCCAAAGATACGATCGGCGGAACACCAAGGGATGTCGGTCAAGTAGTTCGACATTGGGGAATGAAGTTCGCTGAAGACCGCCAGGAAAATATCAACTATTCCTCAAAAGAGTCGAAGTGAACGGGGCCCTGATGAAGCTCACGGAAGACAAGATCCTCAGCGCTTTGCCCGAACGTTTCGTCATTGTGGCAGGGGTGTGGATCCGTTCCCATAAACGGAGTTGGTCCATGTGGAATGAATTCCGCCGAAAAATTCAACTATGGTTCGGTGTGATGGACCAATTCCACCAACGCTTAGCCCACGAGGTGGCAATACGCACCCAAGGATCCGAATCGGTGCGTGACTGCACCACCCGCCCCGAGGCAATGATGAGTAAGATGAAGCCACCATCGTCCCCCGGAATCCAGTTTGGTACGCTTCATCAGAATATGAAGTCACAGCTGCAGCAGCTGGCTAGACGAGGGGAATTCGCCGACGTCGATACGCTACTCGACGTAGCGGTGGAGGCGGAGTTAGCCGGGCACGCCGAAAAGTGTTATAAGCCCCCGCTTCCACCAGATGCTTGTGTTTACGCTGAGTTAGCGTACGGGGCACCCAAAGCGGCACCGTCACAGATGAAGAGAGAGGCGGTTGAGGACGATGAGTTGCCGCCGGTTGCCGTCCCTCCAGAGCAACGAAACTCTGGACGAGATGTTGGAGCGCTTCTTCCAAATGATTTTGGAAAGGTAAAAACAGATCAGCTCCGGATCCGTGCTGTCAACTTCTTCAGCGGAGACGTCTTCGTCTCGGACCGGATCGCCAGAGAGAATGAAGAAGAAGAAAAAGAAGACAATTTCGGCGATATCGGAGGGAGAGATCGGATAGTAGCGGCCCGTTCAGCTCGAGTAGCGGGACAAATACCGACGAACGAGCAGGAACAGGCTCCAACGGAACAATCGGCACGAATGCGGCAGCGCACGGGCCGTTGAAGTGCCGGGAATGCCGGGTGCCTGGACACATTTGCTGAAGGTGCCCGAATCGGATGAGAGGCTCTCGGCAAACGAGTTCGTCCGCCGACGACATGCTGTGAACTCGCGAACACTGACGGATCGGGTACGGAGCGAGGAAGACGAATCCTTCCTCCGTACGAACCAGCGAAAGGGGGGCTTTCTCCCTCGAACAACGAGACATTTTCTTCAAGAGACGAAGAAGCCGTTCGAGGATGAGAGATCGCGACCGCCGAGGGCTCGACCGGTAAAGAGCGACCCACCGAAAGCCGACGTAGCGCCGCCGAGCAGCGAGCGTCATGCGATAGGGTGAAAGCATTCCCGGGGACGCCCGCGCGGATTCGTTCGCGTCGCGATACGGACGGCAGGAGGAGGAATCCGAGAAACCCCCGAAAGCCCTACAGAACGCGGTAGTTTCGAGGGCAACGACGAAAAGGAGAGGAAGGTAAAACGGTTCGAGGCAGGAACGGACGGAAGTTCGAGTCCTGCGAGATCTCTCCGGAGAGGTAGCCGACGCGCCCCCGTGTAAGGGATTCGAGGATGCAGAGCTGACTATACAGGGTATAATAAAGGAAAATTTTTCAAAGTTGACAGAGTTAACCCAAAAATTACTAAGAATTAAAACATCTTCATATAAATTAGATAGCGTTTCGCTGGTATGGTTTTCAGCCTCTTCAGATCTTTATTAAATTTGAAAAATACAAATATATATATAAACAATTAGATAAAAGTTAACAATGATTGCACAAAGTGTTATATTACTAACATACCATAAACATAAACTAATAAAAATTAGTCGATCACATAGTGGTCAAATAAATTCAGAGAATAAGATTCTCTCGTCAAAACTTAGCGATCCATACTTAATATATATACATAGTGAGACAATATTATCAGGTCATACTGTATCCACAAGTCATACTGTATCGAGAGTTACAAGTATAATAGAAAACGGGTAACCAAGAAAACTGTAATTACCACGCGTATGAATATCTAGGCAAATGAAAATTTTTTCTACATATTTAAATAACATTAAAACGGTACATCAACAAATGATAATTAAACAAAATTACATAGAATAAGTAGATACTGATTTTTATAAGTACATTTGACAGGAATTTTAAATAAATATGATAAAGATTATTAACCTGAGAAAATTAATTAAAAATTTTTTAAGTAATTGAGAATTTGAATATTATGAATAAAAAAGTTTGTAAATAATTATCTATCCGTAAGGAATCTATAAATTCTATGATATTGTTTACTTAAAAATTGCGTATCTTCTTGCCTATTAATGGTGTGACTATGTGTATTGATATGAATCATTTCAGAAACTAATCTTTTGTGTTTATTGATCTCCCTATCTAAAATCTGTACATTATCAAAGTCAAAATTATGCGAAGGATTTTCATTTAAATGTTCTGGAATAGGAAGCAATTTTTCTAAAGATGTCTTTTTATGCTCGTCTATTCTTTTCTTTAAATTTCTTTTAGTTTGGCCAATATACGTCGCTGGACAACTATCACATTGAAATTTATACACAATATTTGTTTCCATCCATTTTTCTGGTTTGTCCTTCCCTAGTTTTACAATGTTGTTGAGTTTTCGACTCATCAATGGAACACAACGAATATTGAACTTACGAAGAGCAAATTGACAAGAATAGAAAAATTGTTCGTGAAACGGAAGTGAAATTGAAAGGTTTGGCAAGACCCTATTGTTATTCTGTGGACAACGAGTTTTATACTTAAGTTTGCGAATGCGTTCCGCCATACATGAATGTATAAAGCTCTCTGGATAATCATTCTCTATCAAAATATTTTTGACAATTTTAAAATTCGTATTGTGAAAAGAGGCATGAGACAATAACAAGGCTCTATCAATTAAATTATAAACAATATTACGTTTCAACTGTGTAGTGTGATTCGAGTTATAATTTAAAATTCTACCAGAACAGGATGGTTTCTGGTACCAATTAGTTATAATTTTGTTATTATCAATTGACAACGATAAATCTAGGAAGGAAATGCTATTGTTAATTTCTGTTTCATGAGTAAATTGTAAATGGCTATTATAACTATTGAAAACTTCTAAGACTAAATTCAAATGTTCTTTTTTAATACATAAAATAGTATCGTCTACATATCTATAGTAAAAAAGTGGTGTGCAGTTGTATTTTTCAGCAAAGACCTTAAGACATTCAGTCTCTAAGTCCTCCATAACTAAATCTGCAAAGAGAGGGGAAATTGGAGAGCCCATTGGTGTGCCAAAGATTTGTTGATAGATAACATTATCGAATTGAAAGAAAGTATGCTTAAACAGAAAGTTAATTGTATCAATAATATCGGTGAAGGGGATCTTAGAATTCAAATGAATTTGATGGAAACGTTTATCAAAACTGTTAATAACCAACTCAGTTGGGATATTAGTAAATAAAGAAGAAACGTCTAGTGAGATCAAACTGTAGCCTGAAGGAATTGTGAGAGAATCTAATTTTTCTTTAAGTTCAAAACTATTGTTGATATGTGAAGAGGGTTTTTTGATACATTTTTTGAGATCTCTATCAATAATTTTAGATAAAAAGTTAGTAGGACTATTAATAGTAGAGATGATAGGTCTAAGTGGAGTATCTACTTTATGTATTTTCGGTAGTGCATATGCTTTCGGAAGGACAGTATTGGTCTGAGTTAAACTGTCATTGTTATATTTGAAATCTAGAAAATTATTATTGTTAAGTTGAGATAAAATATTGTGAACTTTGGACTGTAAGGATTTTAAAGGATTTCTTTTTATAATTTTGTAAGTCTTAGTATCACTAAGTAGAAGTTTCATTTTGGATTTATATTCCTCTCTATTAAGGCATACAGTCAAATTACTCTTATCCGCACGAGTAAAAAAGATCCCAGGATTATCCTTACAAAATTGTATCGTTTTTAATTCTTAGTAATTTTTGGGTTAACTCTGTCAACTTTGAAAAATTTTCCTTTATTATTTCAACATGAAGAGTATACGTATTACCAAATATACAGGGTATAGTCCGCGTCTGGACGGGGGGTGTAACGGCTGGCGCGTCTGTATGGCTATGTGTGTGCGAATACGCACAATATACACACGGGTAGACGCTCAAAAACCTAAACATGCCGCGGCCTTGGAGAAGGCAAGGCCGACGACTTAGGCATGAGGCTTCGCGAATTCAGTCGGGCTTGTCCTTGTGGTTCTCCGGGGCTTTTGTCTGTGTATGTAGTTGTACGCGCGTGTAGATGTGCAAAAAGTACTAAGCACAACTACGATACACAATAAGCCCCGAAAAGAAAACTCGCGGCCACCTTGCGCGAGGGGGGAAGGAGAGCGGGATACAGAGCTCGGCAGTATTGCTCTAGACGCCATCGCACCTAGCCGCAGAAGTCTCGCCGAAAAAATCCGATCGTCGCGATAGTGAGAATTTGAGGTGGTGCACGATCGCGCGGAATCCAGTGCAGATAGAAAGAGAGAGTGCAGCGCAGAAGAGCCGCGCGAGAGTGCTGCAGGGAGAGAGCGAGAGAGGCAGCGGCAGAGTGCGAAAGCGAGATAGAGAGCAACGCGGCCGAAAGCCAGCTACGGCTGGGCCGACTCGCGGGAGCAAGAGAGAGAGAACAGCTCGGACGAGGGCGCTGCCGAAAGTCAGCTACGACCGACCCACTCGCGGGAGCGAGAGAGAGAGAGAGAGAGAGAGAGACAGAAGCGAGACGCGTAGCAGCGAAGGAAGAGGAAGAGAGAGACGTAGCAACGCACAGCTGCCTGTCCCGCCGAGCGCGTTTGATCGTGCCTTGACGCAGCTACGGAGGTAAGTCCTGGCCAGGCGCGCGCGCGCACTTCCCCGCGACGACGGGCGTCCGGAAGCTTTCGGGCGAGCGAGACCCGCCGACGCGTGCGCGTGTGTCGATCGCACGCGGCGATCGGCCGACATCGGTGCTGGCCGTCTCTGCGATTACGTGTGAGCACACACGTACTTCAAGTGCACGGACGCACCACCCGAACCGGCGCACAGTGGGTCCAAATGAACATGTCTGCACAAAATAAAATATCTTCTTCAGGAACTGATCGATTGGGATGGGGATACTCTTAAAATGAAGGTTATAATAAGTACTTTCAGGGTGTTTGGGAAATATCAAGTTTTGAATTTCCCGCGGTTGCGCGACTGAGAGATAACTCAGCAGGCGGCCGCGCGACGGCAGCACTCAGCAGCTGTTCTCTGCGGAACAGCTAAATCGCTATACTGATTAGCCGAGTATGGCAAAACTCATGCTGTCTCTCTCATGCTTACACATGTAAATGAGAGAGACGGTGATTTGACTCACTCCTCGGTAACAACGAGACGAGGAAGAAGACGGAAGTGCTCTCTTAATTCTCACACTCAGTTAGTATCCATGTAATGGTTCGCCTCGTGGAAAAACTCACGGTACTTTGGCTCTCAGTAGATACACTCAAACCTCTCACTAAAAGTCTCTCTCAGTAATGGTCTACCACGAGGGAAATCTACTGTGCCGGCGATTCTCATGTGATGGAGCTCTCTCTCTCTCGGTCAACTCACTCTGTGTAGCGGTTCGTCTCGTAGAGAAACTCACTGTGCACATTCGGCGATTCTCAAGTGAAAAATTCAAGTGTAGTGTTTCTCACTCTCTCAACATGGACTGCTGCTCGGCAACATCTCATATGGCGTCGTCTATCGCGGCATGTTTTCACGCAGCAGTGTCTCTCACACGGAAACTTCTCACACGGCGGTGATACTCAAGCGGCATCTTCTCACCGGCGCTCGATGCTTCGAGCGCGCCACGAGGCAATATCTCACACGGCATATTCATAGTGCAGTGCGTCTCACAAGGCAGCTTCTCACGCGGCTTCTCCTCACATGGCATATACTCACTCAGCAACTTTGCACGGATTCTCGCTCACACCTGCACTTTTACCAATGCAACCTCGGCAGTAAACTCATGATCACCGTGATCAATAATATCAACGGGATTTGGGCATGGTTTTTTCAAGCAGGAAAATTACACTGGCAGTTCTCAATCGGCTTTGCTCAACTGGCTTCTCTCATCGGCTGCTTCGCATCCTCACACTCATCTCACCGGCTTATCTCATCTTTCGTTATCATGCTCAACATACGGTTCTTCTCCACTGCTCAGCTTAGTTGCGGAATCACCATCACGGGACCAACTCGTCGGCGTAAAGATTAATATAACCTCTACGTATGATAAGGTAACAACTCAAATACATGCGGCCATTTTATACGAAGGTGCGCTGCTACACGGAAAGCATAACCAAGCTGTACAGCGGGAAATACTCAGGCACGATTAGGTCAGTAATACCTAATCGTGTCATCTCATTGAAAACTCAACCACAATTAATTCAATAATAATTGATTGTGTTGCTTATTGTATGGTTAGTACACTCATCAATGATTCGCAACGTCACACAGAAAACTCATACACTCGAACAGCAAATTCACCAATACTCACAGAATTTTGTAACACTCATACACTCAGAATTATGTAACAGTCATACAGTCAACTATTTACTTGTAACATCTCACACATTTTATACTTACTCTTGAAACAACTTTTATATCGACAAATTTGTAATAGTAATTTATAATTTTATAGTTATTGTGAATATATTATAGTTTAATTTACCAAAGTGTTTGGCTCAATTTATTTTGTAAACACCCACAGCATGTCCTCATTATAATTTATGGAATTCTCAAAGACAGGGAAAATTGTAAATAAAATATTTAAAAAATTTTCAAGGTCAGTCCAAGATCAATGTATAAAAATTTACTTTTTTCAATGATCAAAAGAAGCTGGGCTGTTACCCAAACAAGCTGAATAGATTTGTATGGGGTTTTCAGATCGCTGATAGCAAATCAGCTGACAGAATTGTAAAATTCATTTGTTTAAACAATAACTTTTCTTCAATGAAATATTAAATTAAAGTAATAATAAGTTAAAACACGAATCATATGAAAAAATAGAAAAATTATTATTTTGATTCCAATTAATCTGAATAATTTTTTGTTATTGTAATATTCCCTTTAATTGCCATAATAAAGCGTACAACTTTTTAAAAAAAATTAGTACAGAATACAACTTGTACATTACATACAAGTTGTATCCATTTTATATTACAATTATATTCGAATAATAATCCATTTTCATTACGTAATTGTGAAAAGAAATTCCTGCGAAAAAATAATTCGTATATAGTATATATACTTATATATGTTTATATATCCTTATGTAGAACTATATATAAATATATCAAATGCAGCTTTTGAGGACCTATGTCATCACGGATTCGATACTTTGAGGATTTTTCGGACTTTTGAGGACATCCTCAAAATTCCTTCGGTATGAAACGGTACTTCTGAGGATTTATATTAATACCTTCAACGCAGAGAGGGAGTTATTTCTTTAGTCAAGCATATACGAACTCTGGAGAAAAAAACTATAGATCCTCAAAAGTACCGGTTTCCGAAATGTATATATATATATATATATATATATATATATATATATATATATATATATATATATATATATATATATATATATTATACATTTCTCGAAAGGGATTTTGATTATGCAGCCCGGGCTCCATAATATTTCTCATTATAGGGGTTTATGCGGCCCGACCTAGAGTCTATAACCCCATGGTCCATTATTTCTTTAGTCACTTGCCATAGGAAACTCTGGGCTGTAGGTACTAATATACAGTCTTGGGCTACATAAATCCCGATAAGTGTGGGTGTAAGTGTGGGTGTGGGTGTGGGTGTGGGTGTGGGTGTGGGTATGTGTGTGTGTGTGTATGTGTGTGTGTGGGCGCGTGTGTGTTATGTCTATGTCACTATGTATAAATAAGTATATAAGTATATACGACTGAATATAATTTTGCACGGTGTCTACAAGAAACTCATTCATCACAAAATAATGATTCAGTTCTTTCTAGATATATGGTCTTTACGTAATTTAATGCTAACTTATTGTCAAATCTGTTACTGAACTTAAACTTTTCCCCCAACTTTAATATATCAATAACATATGTTGGGAGTTGAATCCCAGAGACATTGAAACACTATTTACTTGCTATGCAACACACATAGCATGAAATATTCGAAAGAAATATTACATGTAATATTTCGTAGTAATATAACATGTAATATTTTCGAAATATTAAAGTAATATTACATGAAATATAACAAATATTTTTTAGTAATATTTCATGAAATATTTCTGAAAGATTGATACAATATTTATCGTAATATTTCCAGAAATATTTCGTGAAATATTTTCCATAATATTTCACGGAATATTTCAAAAATATTACAGAAATAATTCTAGTAATGTTCGTCCATTTTTTTCAAACTATTCATGAAATATCTCTGTAATATTCATGCAATGTTACGCGGAATATTGTTGCGTAATATTTCTGTAACATTTCAATCAAATATTTCATGGAATATTTCAGAAATATTACGGAAATAATACTAGTAATGTTCGTCTAATTTTTGTCAACTATTCATGAAATATTTCTGTAATATTCATACAATGTTACGCGGAAAATTGTTGCGTAATATTACGGTGACAGATCAGTTAAATATTACATGGAATACTTCAGAAATATTACAGAAATAATTCTAGTAATATTCGTCTAATTTTTTGAAACGTTTCATGAAATATTTCTGTAATATTCATGCAATATTATGCGGAATATTGTTGCGTAATATTTCGGTAACACTTCAGTCAAATATTGCATGGAATATTTCAGAAATATTACAGAAATAATTCTAGTAATGTTCGTCCATTTTTCTAAAACTATTCATGAAATATTTCCGTAATATTCATTCAATATTACGCGGAATATTGTCGCGTAATATTTCTATAACATTTGAGCCAAATATTTCATGGAATATTTCAGAAATATTACAGAAATAATGCTAGTAACGTTCATCCAACTTTTTGAAACTATTCATGAAATATTTCTGTAATATTCATGCAATGTTACGCGGAATATTATTGCGTAATATTTCGGTAACATTTGAGTCAAAGATTGCACGGAATATTTCAGAAATATTACAGAAATAATTCTAGTAATGTTCGTCCATTTCTTTCAAACTATTCATGAAATATTTCTGTAATATTCATGCAATGTTACGTGGAATATTGTTGCGTAATATTTCGGTAACATTTCAGTTAAATATTGCATGGAATATTTCAGAAATATTACAGAAATAATACTAGAAATGTTCGTCCAATTTTTTGAAACTATTCATGAAATATTTCGGTAATAATCATGCAATGTTACGCGGAATATTGTTGCGTAATATTTCTGTAACATTTCAATCAAATATTTCATGAAATATTTCAGAAATATTACAGAAATCATTCTAGTAATGTTCGTCTAATTTCTTCAAAGGTTTCATGAAATATTTCTGTAATATTCGTGCAATGTTACGCGGAATATTGTTGTGTAATATTTCCGTAACATTTCAGTTAAATATTGCATGGAATATTTCACAAATATTACTGAAATAATACTAGTAATGTTCGTCCAATTTCTTGAAACATCATGAAAATATTCATGAAATATTTCTGTAATATTCATGCAATGTTACGCGGAATATTGTTGCGTAATATTTCGGAAACATTTTATTTAATATTACTGGAATATTTCAGAAACGTTTCTAGAAAGATTGGAAAAAATTTCTTCAATCTAACGACAAATATGAAGACATTATTACAGAAATATTTCATGAAATGTTTCTCCGAAAGATTACTGTAATGTATTGCGTTATATTTTCTCGGAATATTGCTGGAATATTTCAGAAACGTTTTTAGAAAGATTAAAAAAAATTTCTTCAATCTAACGACGAATATCGAGACATTATTGCAGAAATATATCATGAAATGTTTCTCCGAAATATTAGTACAATGTATCCCGTTATATTTTCTCGGAATATTGCTGAAATGTTCCCGAAACATTTCAAGAAAGGTTGAAAAATAATTCTTCAATTTAACATGGAATATCAAGACATGATTACTGAAATATTTTACGAAGTGTTTCTCCGAAATATTCCTGCAATGTGTGGAATTATGTTTTTTCGGAATATATTTTTAGAATTTCTGAAATATTTCTAGAAATATTAAAAAATAATTCGTCAATCTAACGTGGAATATCAAGACATGATTACTGAAATATTTTACGAAGTGTTTCTCCGAAATATTCCTGCAATGTATGAAGTTATGTTTTCTCGAAATATTGTTGGAATATTTCTGAAACGTTTCTAGAAATATTGAAAAATAATTCTTCGATCTCGGGATGGGCGATATATACCATATTTCCATATATCGATATTTTAATCGAAATTTTCAAACCCGATATATTAGAATATCGATATCTTATTAGCAAATATCGGATATCGATATGAATACAAATTTTCAAGAAAAATAAATTTTAAAAAAGTCGGGCCCACCGCGGAGCTCCCGGCGGAATACTAGTTGTTTGCGTGAAAGCGTAGATAAGTGGTAGAATATAATTAAAAAAAAAAAAAAAAAAAAAACTCAAACCCTAGCAGGTGAACTCGCATTCCCTGCCTACTTGGGGTTAAGAATTATTTACATAATTATTTTGCCATTTATGCACGTCTGACGCGCTCCCGTACAAGCGTGGAACTCGCATCCTCTGCCCACTTGGGATAAAGAATTATTTAAATAACTATTTTGACTTCTTTGCACGTCTGACGCACTCCCGTATACACATGGGACTCGCATCCCCCGCCTACCTGGGGTTAAGAATTATTTAAATAATTATTCTGCCATGTATGCTCGTCTGACTTCCTCCCGTATACGCGTGGAACTTGCATCCCCCGCCTACTTGGGGTTAAGAATTATTTAAATAATTATTTTACATTATATGCATGTCTGACGCGCTCCCGTATACGCGTGGAACTCGCATCCCCCGCCTACTTGGGGTTAAGAATTATTTACATAATTATTTTACCATGTTTATACGTCTGACGCGCTCCCGTATAGCCGTGGAACTCGAATCCCCTGCCTACCTGGGGTTAAGAATTATTTAAATAATCATTGTTACGCGCATACTCATCTGACTCGCTCCCGTATACGCATGGAACTTGCATCCCCCGCCTACTTTCGGTTAAGAATTATTTAAATAATTATTTTGCATTGTATGCACCACTGACGTGCTCCCGTATAACCTTGGAATTCGCATCCCCCGCCTACCTGAGCTTAAGAATTATTTATGTACTTATTGTACCATGCACGTACGTCTGACGCGCTCCCGTATACGCGTGGAACTCGTATCCTCCGCCTACTTGAGGTTAAGAATTATTTAAATAATTATTTTGCCATGTATGCACGTCTGATTTGCTCCCGTATACGCATGGAACTCGCATCCCACGCCTACTTGGGGTTAAGAATTATTTAAATAATTATTTTGCCATGTATGCACGTCTGATTTGCTCCTGTATACGCGTGGAACTCGCATCCCACGCCTACTTGGGGTTAAGAATTATTTACATTATTATTTTGCCTTGTATGCACGTCTGACGCGCTCCCGTATATGAGTGGAACTCGCTTCCTCCGCCTACTTGGGGTTAAGAATTATTTACATAATTATTTTGCCATGCTTATACGTCTGACGCGCTCCCGTATACGCGTGGAACTCGCATCCCCCGCCTACTTGGAGTTAAGAATTATTTACATAATTATTTTACCATGTTTATACGTCTGACGCGCTCCCGTATAGCCGTGGAACTCGAATCCCCTGCCTACCTGGGGTTAAGAATTATTTAAATAATTATTGTTACGTGCATACTCATCTGACTCGCTCCCGTATACGCATGGAACTTGCATCCCCCGCCTACTTTCGGTTAAGAATTATTTAAATAATTATTTTGCATTGTATGCACCACTGACGCGCTCCCGTATAACCTTGGACTTCGCATCCCCCGCCTACCTGAGCTTAAGAATTATTTATATAATTATTGTGCCATGCACGTACGTCTGACGCGCTGCCGTATACGCGTGGAACTCGTATCCTCCGCCTATTTGAGGTTAAGAATTATTTAAATCATTATTTTGCCATGTATGCATGTCTGATTTGCTCCCATATACGCATGGAACTCGCATCCCACGCCTACTTGGGATTAAGAATTATTTACATTATTATTTTGCCTTTTATGCACGTCTGACGCGCTCCCGTATACGCAAAGAACTCGCATCCTTCGCCTGCTTGAGGTTAAAAATTATTTAAATAATTATTTTGCCTTGTATGCACGTCTGACGCGCTCCCGTATACGAATGGAACTCGCTTCCTCCGCCTACTTGGGGTTAAGAATTATTTACATAATTATTTTGCCTTGTATGCACGTCTGACGCGCTCCCGTATACGCGTGGAACTCGCATCTTCCGCCTACTTGAGGTTAAGAATTATTTAAATAATTATTTTGCCTTGTATGCACGTCTGACTCGCTCTCGTATACTCGTGGAACTCGCATCCCCCGCCTACTTGGGGTTAAGAATTATTTAAATACTTATTTTTCCATGTATACACGTCTGCCTTATTCCAGTATACGTGTGGAACTCGCATCTCCCGCCTACTTGGTGTTAAGAATTATTTAAATAATTATTTTGCCTTTTATTACACGTGTACGTAACACCCGACTCCAGTTTAAATTCACTCGTCATTTGAACGCGCGCTCTACGGCGCGCAGCGTCAGTGCCAACCGGCGACAGTCTCTACTGCGCAGGCTCGAAGCTGCCGTCTGACTTCGACACTCTGCATTCAACTTCCCAGCGAAAATGTGACACCACCACGGCACCTATATAGGGTGGCGCATGCGCGTGCAATTCGGTTTTAGAAACTAAAATCTTTCTTCATCAGGGATATTAACTACTCTGCCTATTTGAGGTTTGGGTATTTTTTTTTAATTTCAATATTATTTTTGGATAATCTTGATATTTTGATGACGATATTTAGAATGTCGATATTTTAAATGCGATATATTGTTAATATCGATATTTATTATGTCGATCTTATCGATATGACAATATCGATATTTACATGGATTATCGCCCATCCCTTGAGTTCGATCTAACGTGGAATATCAAGACATTATTACTGAAATATTTCACAGAATGTTTCTCCGAAAGATTACTGTAATGTATCGAGTTATATTTTTTCGGAATATTGCTGAAATAGTTCAGAAACATTTGAAGAAAGATGGAAAAATTTCTTTAATCTAACGTGGAATACCAAGACATTATTACTGAAATATTTCACGAAATGTTTCTCTGAAATATTACTGTAATGTTTCGAGTTATATTTTCTCGGAATATTTCTGGAATATTTCTGAAACATTTCTAGCAAGATTAAAAAATAATTCTTCAATCTAACGTGGAATATCAAGACATTATTACAGAAATATTTCACGACATGTTTCTCCGTAATATTTTTCTAATCATTCACTGGATCATTTATTGCAATATTTCCAGAATATTTTATAAACGTATCCTAAAATATTAGAAAATACATTTTTAGTCAGGCAAGGAACATTACGAAAATATTATAGTAATATTTCATGAAATGTTTCTGTGTAACATTACTGCAATGTATCGCCTTATATTTTTCCGGTATATCGCAGAAATGCGATATATTTTTAAAAATTTTTAAAATTTGGATCTCAGAGACGCAGTGCTCAAAAAATTTGAAGAAGTCCTTAACATCTTTTTATTATCTGTTAATCCTTTGTTTTTAAAAGTATGGGCCCTATAAACAGGAAAAAGTAAAAAAAACACACAAATAACTATCATATGCTGTTCTTTCAAAGTTAATACATATGTTACGTCCGTGACGTATCTCTAAAATCAAATTAACAATGCATATTTATCGCCAGTAATTTTCTGACATACAAATGTCGTATATGCGAATTTTGACAACGTTGCTTTTTAATGCAAGCGGCATCACGCCGAAGCGAGCGAACTTTACAACGTTGAAATTTTTTTATACGAGGCAATCGTGACGTAGTAGTAGGTCATCAAACTTGCGTATTATATTTTCTTTAGAATCAGCATTTCGCAATGTGACTACCGAATTTAATACGATTGGAGACAATTACATTGCCAAATAAGATGATCTCAATCATCTTCAACCTAATTTAACCGCTTAATAAGTACGGCGACTCTCAACACACAAACCAGTAATCGTGAACAGATCGCGAACTCCATACAACTCCAGTCGACAAAAGGAGTAGCGAATATTTTATACGGGTCAAATACTCTACATTCAATTACGAAGAGAATTTCTTATATCAATAAAATCAATAATCTATCGGTATTATATATTGTTTAACAAAGTTAATAAGTTGTAAATCGCATAGTCTTATTTACAAAACTTATATCATTCAATAAATAGTGCATCTAACTAATCAGCTGTTTATTATTTACGAGAGCCTACGCCCAGAATAAAGGTAATATAAATCAAATATCAATTGAAAATATAATATATATATACCATTCAAATATAAATTGAAGATAAACCACACAAATTTCAATACACATATAAGAGTAGATTCCTCGACACTCAAGACTTAACAGTGGTTCCGGTACCGATCGAACAATCGTTCACTAGACTATTTCAAATTAAAGAATAAAAATAACTTTTCTCCGGAACTTAACAGTGGTTCCGATACACAGTCGAACGAAAGTTCATTAGATCACCTAATCAAACTTTAAACGTTTTAAAGTAGATAAAATAAGCTCTTGAAAGACGAGGAAAATATTCTGATATAAATACAACTAACATAGAATAAGTCCGAGCTTCTTGCTTTGCAGTAAGAAATTGGGGGGATCATTGTAGCATGAATCGCCCAAATTTCGGAAGATAAGCAAGTACGGCTCGTCGAGTTATTAACAAGTATTCAACAAATGATAAATACGGAAATAAAAATAATTTCTACAAAACAAATGACATTTTTCAAAAATATATTACGCAAAATACAAATACAGTCTAACACAGATTAGAAAATTGAAAAATAAAAATATTACAAACGAAAAAAGGTACGACACTACAAGGAGTAATAAAACAAAGAAGAAAGAAAACAATTTTTAACAACAAATTATATAACAAATTACAGCTGAAATAGCAAGTGAAAGGTAAATTTACAGAGTGTAATCAAGATATATTACGCGAAAATAGCAGTCTAATACAAGTAAGAAATTGGAAAAAATCAATAATAATGTTACGTTATGTATTTTTGTTCAAAAATAATCTAAATTTTATGTGTTCAAAACGAAATGTATTGAATATAACTTAATACAACTGAATAAGGAAATAGCGAAAATGCAACGACCTCTAAGAATTTCAATAGCAAGCAGTGATATTCCAGGTGAACGTCCGCTGTTTCGTTACTGAAATTTCAAGTGCTGACCGCGCAGCAACACGCTGGCTGCCGGAACGTGGCGAGTCGCGACGCCTGGAGCCACCGCGTTGCAGCGAGGGCAGCACGTCGCGGATCTATTGCGCGAGCGCCGCGTTACCGACGCTGGAAAATAGTATGAGTGCGAGAGAGAGAGAGAGCGACCGAAGAATGATGTAGGGGGGGAAGAGAAAACGTGGACAATACGAAGGTGTGAAAAGGAAATTAATTTATTGGGTAGAGTGGAAAAACCAATTAAGAGAGAAAGATCGGTATAACGTGTGCGACGAAGAGTGTAAAGTCTTGTATTATATTTATATAGCACGAGTTCAATTGAGATAATTATTGTACTTATTTGCGTATTCAGTAAACCCGCGTAAACGATATCGAAAGAAAGAAAGATCGAATTTTATTGTTTTATAATAATAATAATAATAATAAAGAATTAGATATTGAGCCAAGTCGAGACGAAAAAGAGAGATTGAAGCAAGTGTATAACTGAGGAAATAAAAGGAAATTAATACATTATTCAGGAATTTGATTTCTCCTAAATCCTTCCCTCCAATATTATTCAGGTAAGACTTTATGTTACTATTTTAATTAAACACGTATACACATACAACCAGATTATTCGGAAATATATAGATATAACTATATGTAGATAACTATACATTATTTTTGATTAAATTTTATTCATTCTTATTATCCCCGGAAGTAATAATTATCTGCGTTGGGAATCGATTAAATTCAATATTTGGGAAAAGGGTTATTTTAATCAAAGAGCCTTCATAAAGCATTCCAAATAAGGATAAATAATTGTGGAAATTTATATTGTAATTAATCCGAGCCACGAAATCTTTATCTGAAAACTAAACTCTCTTGGAAAAACGCATTACGGGATATCATTAAAGTCAAAGGTTTTTCTTATACACGTTTCGTTCAACAATTAACATTTTATATTAACGTAAGAATTATCAATTATTTATTTATTTAGTATTATTAATAATCTAGTGATTATCTTAATAAACAAATTTAAGCCTTATAAAACTGTCGCTAGTAGAAATATCCTTATTGTTTTGAGGGATTAATAAGTTTTAAGTATATTAAGAATTGTCACTATTTCCTTAATCTATTGTGATACAAATCGTAAACACGCTTTTATGGGGTTTTTCTTAATGATATGAAGACTGAGTTACCCTATATAATCGTTAATTCGGATCTATTAGTGTTCTTATATCTCCAATTCTTGTATCATCTAACTTTAGGCTTCTAGAAAATCCAAAGATCGAGCCCGTTACCCTAATAGTTTATAGTCTTCCCAACTAAATCTAACATTATTTTCTACAAAGAGAAATTATTTCAGCTAGAGCATTTATTTAGAATCTTTATAGTAATTTTGACCTAATACTACTTGACACATACGCACACACATATACATATATATATATGTACTTCCAGTTATTATGATAACCACATTTTTTTATGTCTAAACCCTTATTTATTTTCCCATATTAATATTAACGTTAGATACATGTTGTTTAGTATGAGAATTTGAACGAAGTATAATTTTCATTAGACTCTATCTTTATTTTGGTGACATTGAGGTGAGAAATAGAGGTAAGGAATGAGAGACGTCCTTGGGCGACAACCGAATTTTATTATTGTTACGGAGAGGTATTTCTAACCTCTCTCGTAACAGTATTTTTGGTAGCAGAGCGTAGTTTGTCGCCCTAACCTCAAAATTTCACTTTTGTGTTTCCCAGGATAAGAACCCTTATTTTTCGATTTTTACTTTTTGGACCTCAGTCAAGACCACGAACCAACTCTATTTTGAAATATTCCCTACCCCTTGCGTAGTGACTACTCTATTGAACTGCGTTCGACGAATAAACTTGCGGTACTGCCAAATTAACCAATTCTCCCTGGCTGGAGGGAATTAGATATCGGAAGAGTAATAGCAAGCGCCAAGATGCCGGAGACAAACAATGATGCCGGTCAACCATCCGGACTTGATTGCTCTCAATTGATGGTCACGATGGCACATACCATGGCCATGCAGTCTGCTGTAGCGGGTATACTAGTTTTTGATGGGAGCAATCTCCCACTAAAAGATTTTATACAGGATGTCCGTAATGCAGCATCAGATATTGACCCTCCGCAGCTCGCATCCTTTTTGAAGAAGGTGTTGAGTCGGCTTCGCGGAGCTGCAAGAAATTCAACGTTTGGCGTGAGTTTTACATCCGTCAATGACCTCGTGCGACATTTAAAACAGCGTTTCGCACCTGGGAAAACCTTCACATACTATTGTGCCCAATTGAATGATCTTCGGATGAAACAGGGTGAGACTGTGGGAGACTTCCGGGACAGGCTTAATATCCTGCTCATGGGCGCAGAGAACGCCCTTAGAGAAGATAAGGGTGATGCTTACCACGAAGCGATGATGGTACCCATGAAGGGAGCTGCTGTAGATATTTTTATTGGGGGTTTGCCCGGTAATATAAGTGCTGCAGTAGATGCATCACACCCTGCAGACTTGGACGCAGCCTTCAAGGAAGCGGTGCGTATCGAGGCCAGGATACGTTCAAGGATCCTTCCCGATTCTCGTCAATCCAACCAGTTATCCCGATATGGAGAGAATGATGAAGAAAAGGGAAGCGTGGAAAAACTTCTTGAGGACTTTCCGCATATATTTCTACTGCCTGGGGATCCGCTACCCTGCACTAATGCAGTAGAACATCGTATTCCCTTGGAAAACAATTTACCTGTAAATACAAAGCAATACCGACATCCTTTAGTACATAAGGATTTTATCGAAAAAGATATCCAGAAAAAGATTATGGAAGGAATTATTGTACCATCGAACAGTCCGAGTAATTCGCCAATTTGGATCGTTCCAAAGAAACCGGATGCTCAGGGAAATCTACGTTGGAGAATGGTAGTCGACTTTCGTGAATTAAACCAACACACCATAGGGGACGCATACCCCCTCCCGAACATTACAGATATTCTCGACCAACTCGGTGGGGCAATGTACTTTTCCGTCTTCGATCATGCCTCTGGTTTTCACCAGATCAAAATGGCTCCCGAAGACCAATGGAAGACAGCGTTCTCGACACCGGGAGGTCACTACGAATACAAAAGGACGCCTATGGGACTTAAAAATGCCTCTGCAACATTCCAGCGTCTCATGGACCAGATTAAGAGGGGGCTTGATTGCAAGGAAACCCTCGTATACATGGACGATGTTATCATCCATGCCCGAACCCTCGCAGACCATGATAAAAGAGTGAGACAATTCTTTTCCCGTCTCGCCTATACTAATCTCGTCCTGCAACCTGAAAAGGTTCATTCCTTGCGTAAAGAGGTTGCGTTCCTAGGCCATATAATCAGTGAACGTGGAGTTGAACCAGATCCGAAAAAGGTAAAGGCGGTGAGGCAATTTCCTCAGCCGAAGGGCGTGCGAAATATCAGAGAATTTTTAGGTCTCACGGGTTATTATAGGAGATTTATTAAGGACTATGCCAAAATCGCGAAACCTTTATATGATCTTCTGAAAAAGGATCAGGAATTTAATTGGGAAGAACCACAAGGAATAGCTTTCAATGCCCTCAAGGAACGCTTGTGCAATGAACCAATTCTATTATTTCCCGATTTTGCCAAACCATTTATGTTAACTACCGATGCCTCCGACGAAGCTATTGGTGCCGTATTGAGTCAAGTCCAGGACGGGTCAGAGCCTCCAGTAGCATACCTCTCTCGGACACTTAACAAGGTTGAACGCAATTACAGCACGACTGAGAAAGAATGTCTCGCTGTGTGTATAAGGCGTACAGCCTTCAACCATTTCCGCCCGTACCTTCTGTGCCGAAAATTTACTTTGGTTGCAGATCACGAGCCTTAAATTGGATGCATAGTTGGAAAGATCCCGGCCAGCGCCTTATGAGATGGATGTTTAAATTCACTGGTTATGAGTACACTTTTAAGTACAAACCGGGAAAATTAAACTGTAATGCGGACGCCCTCTCTCGGAACCCTGTCGAAGAACCATCTGAAGAGGACATTAACCAAAGTCTCTCTAGGATACGAGTCATGATCCTCGAGGAGCGTAAAACACCAACAGCTCGAGGGAGCAACCAAGCCCCTCAACGATTACTCACACCCCCGGTGGGATCATCAGGAGGACGGTCGTCTCGACCACGACTTCCATCAGCCCCGCAACCTCTCACAACTGAAACAGCTGCTCAAAAAGGGCGTGGGAGATCTGTTGGATCCAAAACTCGCAAGGTAGCCCCGACATTAAATCACAGTATTGTGGCGCAACGCACGCGTGGAAAATTAGCCCTCAAAGCTGAAGATAGTGTTGGCTCTAAGGATAAATCTGAACCACCCGAATCTGGAAAGTCAAATACGGAGGCTCTTAAAGCCAGAGCGGGAACATCTAACGGGAACGAACGTGAACCCTGTGCGTCCAACGAGACTCCACCCCCGAAGACGGTTCACAACCCGGCCAAACCACGGGTAGATATATCATTAGGCCCTTCTTTCACCCGCTCTCCTGGTGCACTTCTCTCGTCTACGGGAATCGAACCCGAAGACTCTGATACCGATGGCCGATCTCCCATTTATGATCCCCGACGGAGCTGTCTGAGAGTCGAAGAAACGGACACCGATGACGCAGAGAATGCATCCAATTATGAGAAGGAAGAGACCGATCATGATTCGGAAATATCCGCCAGAGACAAGGAAATCGAGGTTACCGTTGCTCAAGATAGCGAATCAAGTAATGAACCAAGACACACTACTCTGTCAAAAGAAGAAGTGCTACAATCAGCGCGAAAATTTGAAGAGAGCTTGCAATTGCACCAAGACAGGGCTGAGCTAGAAGAAGACGATGAAGAGATAATAATTCTCCCGGTGCACTTCTCTGAGGGAGACAAGGTGGATGGAAACATGCAATCCATCCTAGACGAGATGGATCCCATAGACCCAGTCACCATGGATGATTCAGTGATGGTGGAAAGGATTCAGGAAATGGTACAAAAGACTCTCAATGAATGCAGTCGTGAAGATGCGACTAGCGAATCCGACAAAAATATGGAGAGAGATGGGGTTCCACCACCCTCTCGACTATCGTCTATCGAACCCAGTACCCCTACGGCTAAAAGTACTCCCAAGACGGAAGCACCGAACCGTCGGTCTGTACACTTTCCCAACTTAGAAGAGATCCAGGAAGAAAACGAGAAAGGGGATAGCTCTACTCCCATTAGGCTGGATTTTAATCAACCTCCGACCGATACTCTGAGACTGTTTCTATCCATGTACCAACAAAAGGCTCCTCTGAACCAATATGTAAGTGATGCCCAAAGCTCACTTATGCAAGTGCCATCCGACAGCTCAAGCTCTGAAATAGGAAACCACCCAGTATCCCCGCCAAGACTAAAGAATAACGTAAGCACGTCTCGACAATGCCTCACGTATAAACGAGATAATATTGTCCATTTCATCTCTAGAGATTGCGAGATAGTTACTCCCGTGGGACGCCTCCTCAGCGAAATTGGAGCAATCGAGCCTAAAACCCTGAAGGCCAAAAAACCTAAGCTGGGGCAGATATTGACCACACCTTTCAAAAACCATAATGTGTTTTCCTTAATTGTTAAGGAAAGGCATTATGACCCTCAGGATTGCGCACAATTGAAACGGACTCTCAAAGATTTTAAAACCATACTTCTGAGGAAAAACCTAACAAGTTTCCGTGTATCTCGACGAGGAGATCTGATAGATGATATGGATCCTGGGTTGTTCACCGAACTATTAATAAGCATTTTTGGTGAAACTCAGACTACTGTCACGGTATGTGACGGTAAGGTAGAATTGCCCTCCCCAGAAGAGAGAAAACAGATTATCGAAACTCTCCATGATAGTCTTATAGGTGGGCATAAGGGAGTCAACCAAACTTACCAGAAAATCCGGGAGAGATACTATTGGCCTGGCATGAGGAATGACATCTTGGATTACATCCGCGGATGTCCCAGTTGCCAGGAGAAAAAGATAGAAAGGATTAAAACACGGGAACCCATGATTATCGCAGATACTCCAATTGAGGCCTTCGACAAGGTTTCCATCGACACCGCAGGAAAACTGCGTACAACCCCCAGAGGAAATTGTCATCTACTGACAATGCAGTGTAACTTAACAAAGTACCTTATTGCAATACCTATTCCCAACCTCAAAGCTTCAACCATCGCCGACACGCTTGCCAAATACCTGATTTGCCAATTTGGAGCCCCAAGAGCCATCTTATCTGACAGAGGAACTAGTTTTCTGTCCGAAATCGTCGAAGGATTGATCCGCCTGTTCCGAGTCCACCACCTTACCACGTCTGGTTATCACCCTCAAACTAACGATTCTCTAGAGCGAAGCCACGCCCCGTTGATGGATTTTGTGAGAGCCTATTCGGAGAAGTACGACTATTGGGACAATCTCGCGCCATTTGCTACATTCACGTATAACACCAGTGTTCATGCCAGTACCAACTTTACACCATTCGAACTTGTGTACGGTCGATTGGCAAGGTTCCCCACCCGCATCCCCGCGGCGGAACAACTGCGAACTTATAACCTGTACCTGCAAGATCTGATTACCCGATTGGGTGAACTCCAAGTTATAGCTGGGGAGAATCAGATTAGGGCTAAGGAAAAATCCAAAGAGCGCTACGACCGAAAGATCAAACCCCTAAAAGGGTCGGTAGGTGACTATGCATGGGTTAGACGAGAGCCCAGGGTGTCCAAATTTGATAGTTATTATAACAAGCCTCTAAAAATCAAGGAGATATTGGGTAGAAATAATGTGCTCCTAGAACTTCCCAATGGAAAAACTATCCGAAAACATATTGACAAATTAAAGGTCGTCCCGCCCTTGGACAGTTCTGAGTCAAATTAATGTCCTTTGGAATTCCTCCCCTTTTATCCTTCCTTATATCCAGAGTATCTAAACTAATAACCATCGACAGGTTATCTAACCTATGCCTGTTTTCTTTCAGAATGTGTGCTATACTTCGTTGTTTCACGTTCCTTCTGTCGACTCTATGGATGGTTACCGCGACAGGAGTCCACTACGAGTTGTCTCCGATCACCTCCAATCCTGGTATTTACTATGAGAAATTGCTCTCGATCAGGATCCAGAAAGGGAGCTGGAAAGTGATAATCCACCTGGATTTGCAAACCTTTCTTAAGGAACATGGTCCCACTCGTAGTTACGATGAACAACTGAAGCAGTGCATTGCTCATTTCGACGCCAAGCATTGTCCGGCTGCTCTCAACCAAGAACTCATCGAAATCAAGCTAAAGACGCTCCAACACGTACACGATGACATCCGAAGAGTAGCGGCTCATATGGATGCCAGGGAAATGGAGATCCCCTCCCCCATAAAGCACATCCGCGCAAAGAGAATGGCTCCCCTTGGCATTGTCGGCAGTATAAGCAAAAGTCTTTTTGGTCTAATCACCACTGACTATGCTGACCTGATTAATAAAAATATCGACCAATTGTTTCAGGACCAAAAGAATCTTGTAAAACTTTCGACGGAGAAAACTCACCTCCTTTCTGCCGGCCTTGAAGAGCTTTATAATATTACGGCGTCACATCGCTCCTTAATCAAGAAGATGGAAATAGCTCTTAATACCAACATGAATTCACTCGCCCAAGGAGCAAATGACAATCACCTCACTTGGGAATTTACCGCGTTCGCCCGTCAGATTGAAGCAAAGTTAGACCACCTGATATATTGCAACCGCCAGCTCTGCGATATTCTCAATACCATAACTGATCGGAAACTGCATCCCCGATTAATGCACCACGATATGCTCCATCGGATTGCTTTGGATATCCAGCAGATGGGAGAGGATCGAACTTTACCAATGCCATTACACCACCTCCGTGCAGAGGAAATAGCTAGAATTGCGACATTGGACGCCACCTTTCATCAAGGAAGAATTCTAATCTATCTAGCAATACCTCTGACAGAAAGAGCGAGCTATGAGTTATACAAACTTCACCCCATAGGTATTCCCCAACAAGCTCATAATCAAAGTCTAGGGGTAGCATATGTAGCACCAACATACCCTTACCTAGCCATAAGAAGGGACCTACAGACATATTTAAAAATGGGTGACGAACACCTGCGAAGCTGCATGCCAACACACTACGGGCGTGTTTGTGCCGCCAAGGGTCCGATATCTTTGGTCACCGGGCAGAAGGAGTGCGAACTTGAGCTACTCCTAAACCCACACCCGGATGCGCTAAGATCATGTGAGATAATGATTTCTACCTTGTCACCGCCCCAATGGAAATATCTGGAGATGGATGGAAGTTGGTTGGACTCTTTACCTAAGGAAGAGACCATCAGAATCACATGCCCCGGAGAAAGTTATTATACCCCCACCCTCAAAGGTATGGGCATTCTGCGGATGGCCAATGGCTGTTCTGCTAGAACTACCTCAGTAGAACTGTCAGGTAACGAAGATCGCACAACGAAAACTCAATACATCTACGAACCAGAGATGAGATTAAATATAACAGATATACGCCCTGAGTTGTGGCACCATATCAACATCACTAGATCCCAAGACCCAGAAGAGAATATACCTTACCTACTGGCCACGAGGAAAACAGAAAATTTGGACAACATCGTCTCTCATATGAAAGAAATAGGGGCCCACACGAGAACTACTACTTTTACCCATAATTTGGTATATGGAGGTATAGCTGCCCAAGGTATAATAGCTCTCACAGCGGCGGTAGTTTTCCTTCTAATTCGCAAGAGAGGGGGAATCAGAAATCGACTGCAGGAAAGGAATGAAGTCAATCCAATAGCTCCTCAAATCCCTCTCACCATGTAGCTCTCCAACCCATGCCATCTAGGGCAGTATCAACTCCAGCCTTGATGTACCCCGCCCTTCCACCCCAATTGGCTGAGATTGACTAACCCCATCTTTCCCTTTCAGCTCGGACATGGCCTCCTTGACCTCGAATCCCTCGGACTTCAATGTGACCTTTAATAAGGACCTCGGACTTGATGGACTTATCACTTGCTTTAAGCAGGCCGGACCTATCATTATGGTACAAATAACAGCCGAAAGCCTCACCACTCAAACAGCCAAAATCATTTTCAAAAATAAACAAGATGTGGAGGTAGCCGAACAATATAAGGATCTATGGTTGTTAGAGGACTCATTAGACATCAAACCGACCAGCGAACTCGTGTCCAACAGCCCTTCACCGCGGCTAATGTCGCAAGTCCACGTTGTCAACCGGAAGTGTCATCGATCGCCGGAGCCCTCAAAATTGACGGAGAAAACTCGTCTCTTTTGCCAAATACCTTGGTCAAGGATCGAAGGAGATAAAGACCCTACCACGATTAAACAGGAACAGGAAGAATTATTTTTCAATCATTTCGCCAAATTTGGTATAATGGAATACTGCAATACCATCCTCGATCGCAAGGGTCGGCTATCTCATGGATTCGTTAAATATCACCAGGAAGACTCCGCTCGGCGAGCGCTTCAGCAAAGCGACGTGCGCTATCGTGCCATACCGACACAACGCCAATACGCCCGTACAGTGTACGTCATGAAGATAACGCATCCTACCTGTGGTTTAGAAATCGACCGCAGGAATTACACCTTACATGAAAGGACCTGCGAGCGCCAACGTGCTATAAAATCTGCCGGGACCTCTCAAACGGACGACCTCTTAGGACTACATTAATTAACCACATGTAAATAACTACTAACACCATCTCTTCTGCTGGATGACTTTTCCCTAATGTATATTCCATTTTCCCGAAAAAAAAAAAAAAAAAAAAAAAAAAAAAACTGAATATGCTTAACTACGCAGTTGCCTTAACCATGTTTAATTCTGTTATAGGAAATGGCCGCTACCTCTCTTGAGATCCTGTGTGTATCACTAACGACCCCCAAAGAAGTAGCCATCCTATGCTACATGGATCAAGGCATAGAGGTTATGGAAAATCACCTCAGGACTTATGGGAATTTCCAAGAACCCTTACTTATACAAGAAACAAGAGGGATCCTTTCCATTTTCGCTACCTATGGAACAGAGGAGATAGACAAAAGAGCTAGCGAGAACTTGAAGATGCTGTGCCCAGAATGGCTCCAATCTCACAACCATGGCATAATCGTGCCTCGGGGCCAGGGTTGGTTGTTCCCTGCTGTAGATCCTCGGAACTGTCAATATAGTAGGCTACTCTTCATACCAGGAGGATGTTGGGTAGCCAACCAATATTTGGAAAGATCACTAGCTTCCCGAGGCCAAAACAGATTAAGATCCAGGTCGAATTTAGGTACGGATGATTCTCATTCCTCCGATTACCACCCGCCGTCCAAAAGGTATCGATTATAGAATACATGTATCCAATGATCTGGAGACAACCTCTGAACAGGCGTAATAAACAATATACGTTTATTTTGATCGACTCCTGGAACAATCTCTAAAATCTCTACAGGAACTAGCAGTTTTCTCGCTACTCGAGCTCCTCTTTCTTGTTCTCCATGTTAGCGAAAAACCTCCCAAACGTCGGGACTTTCTGGACCTTTATCAATCACAAACTCCGGATAGAAGAAGGATTACAACAACTGAAATTGCAGGGACCTATCTTCACAAAATCTTCCATTATCAACATGCAAATAACCTATAGCGCGTCAAAATTTCAATAATTTATATTGTATATTTATAGTACTTGCCGGGGCGGCAAGCAAAACAAGAGGGTGATATTGTTACGTTATGAATTTTTGTTCCAAAATAATCTAAATTTTATGTGTTAAAAACGAAATGTATTGAATATAACTTAATACAACTGAATAAGGAAATAGCGAAAATGCAACGACCTCTAAGAATTTCAATAGCAAGCAGTGATATTCCAGGTGAACGTCCGCTGTTTCGTTACTGAAATTTCAAGTGCTGACCGCGCAGCAACGCGCTGGCTGCCGGAACGTGGCGAGTCGCGACGCCTGGAGCCACCGCGTTGCAGCGAGGGCAGCACGTCGCGGATCTATTGCGCGAGCGCCGCGTTACCGACGCTGGAAAATAGTATGAGTGCGAGAGAGAGAGAGCGACCGAAGAATGATATAGGGGGGGAAGAGAAAACGTGGACAATACGAAGGTGTGAAAAGGAAATTAATTTATTGGGTAGAGTGGAAAAACCAATTAAGAGAGAAAGATCGGTATAACGTGTGCGACGAAGAGTGTAAAGTCTTGTATTATATTTATATAGCACGAGTTCAATTGAGATAATTATTGTACTTATTTGCGTATTCAGTAAACCCGCGTAAACGATATCGAAAGAAAGAAAGATCGAATTTTATTGTTTTATAATAATAATAATAATAAAGAATTAGATATTGAGCCAAGTCGAGACGAAAAAGAGAGATTGAAGCAAGTGTATAACTGAGGAAATAAAAGGAAATTAATACATTATTCAGGAATTTGATTTCTCCTAAATCCTTCCCTCCAATATTATTCAGGTAAGACTTATGTTACTATTTTAATTAAACACGTATACACATACAACCAGATTATTCGGAAATATATAGATATAACTATATGTAGATAACTATACATTATTTTTGATTAAATTTTATTCATTCTTATTATCCCCGGAAGTAATAATTATCTGCGTTGGGAATCGATTAAATTCAATATTTGGGAAAAGGGTTATTTTAATCAAAGAGCCTTCATAAAGCATTCCAAATAAGGATAAATAATTGTGGAAATTTATATTGTAATTAATCCGAGCCACGAAATCTTTATCTGAAAACTAAACTCTCTTGGAAAAACGCATTACGGGATATCATTAAAGTCAAAGGTTTTTCTTATACACGTTTCGTTCAACAATTAACATTTTATATTTTTAACGTAAGAATTATCAATTATTTATTTATTTATTTAGTATTATTAATAATCTAGTGATTGTCTTAATAAACAAATTTAAACCTTATAAAACTGTCGCTAGTAGAAATATCCTTATTCTTTTGAGGGATTAATAAGTTTTAAGTATATTAAGAATTGTCACTATTTCCTTAATCTATTGTGATACAAATCGTAAACACGCTTTTAAGGGGTTTTCGTTAATGACATGAAGACTGAGTTACCCTATATAATCGTTAATTCGGATCTATTAGTGTTCTTATATCTCCAATTCTTGTATCATCTAACTTTAGGCTTCTAGAAAACCCACGGATCGAGCCCGTTACCCTAATAGTTTATAGTCTTCCCAACTAAATCTAACATTATTTTCTACAAAGAGAAATTATTTCAGCTAGAGCATTTATTTAGAATCTTTATAGTAATTTTGACCTAATACTACTTGACACATACGCACACACATATACATATATATATATGTACTTCCAATTATTATGATAACCACATTTTTTGATGTCTAAACCCTTATCTATTTTCCCATATTAATATTAACGTTAGATACATGTTGTTTAGTATGAGAATTTGAACGGAGTATAATTTTCATTAGACTCTATCTTTATTTTGGTGACATTGAGGTGAGAAATAGAGGTAAGGAATGAGAGACGTCCTTGGGCGACGACCGAATTTTATTATTGTTACGGAGAGGTATTTCTAACCTCTCTCGTAACAATAAAAAGATAAACCAAAAGAAAATACTACAATAGATAAAACAAAATATCATAAAGACAAATTATAATTACAAAAAAATTAAGAACAACCATCGCATAAATCGAAAATACAGCACGCGAAAAATAAACATAGAATAATGATCAACGCAGCTCAAGAAAACGAATAATAATATTAAACAAATTGATCAATTAAATAACAATTGCATAAATAAACATTACAGTTTAAACAATAAAAGATAAAACACTATAAACTAAGCAAAGGAAAAATTTTTTTAAAAGTGACAAATAAATAAATAAATTATATTGTGAAATAAACAATTACAAAATATATACAGAAAAATAGTGGAACTAATAATAAAAACATATTTTAAAAGATATATTAAGTATAGTATAAACAAAAAAGTAATATGTCATGTCAAATCAGAAAGGTATAGGAAATAAAGGAAATGAAGGGATTATAACCAGACGGGCTACCCAAAAAAATCCAGAACTTAAAAAGCAAGTAGATGATATAAATAAACAAACAAACATTTTTGAAAGAAGACCAAAAGTACCAAGATCACCTCCAAATACACAATTAAATAGAACTTCATCGGATATCTACATTAACTCAAAAACACAGGAATATGAGGAAATACTTTCAATTCCATCAACTTCAAAAATAGACCATAACGAACTAGATGCACAACATTCAGTCAATTTAAACAAAAAACAGAATATTAAAAACCCCACACAAAAACAAGATATATCAAATAAAAATATAAATAATCTTTTTATTCCGGAAATAAAACGGGATATATTATCACCAACAAATTTTCATACACCAAATACACCAAGTCAGAGCCCAGCATTTTTTGAAGAATCAATATATGTAGAAAACGGTAGGCAACACGACTACACGGATATAGAAGGATTTTTTAATGAACAAAGTTTGATTTTAGCTAGAGATAATACAAGTAATAACGAACAGCCAGAAATTCAAATAAACGAAGATTTAATAAATCTAGAACCAGAAATGGCAAATCAAGCATTAAAATTACCACTTAAAGAAGTTGCAAAGTTAGTACCGGATTTTGACGGGAAAAGTATCCAACTAGAGGAATATATAGAAAAATTAAAACAAGCAAAAAGAATAATATCGAATAATGATGAATCGAACCTAGTATAGATCCTCAAAATAAAGCTCAAAGGAGAAGTTTATAAAGCATTAGCAAATGTAGAAATTGAAAGTATTGAAACTTTTATTCAAACAATACGTAAAATATATCCATCAACGGATAATATACATTCATTATACGGAAACCTAACACAACAAATTCAAAAATCTGATGAAGATGTACTATGCTTTCCAAACAAATTACGAGTGTTGGGTACACAAATAATAGAATTAAAAAAATTAGAACCTAATGTAACAGGAGAAATTTCAACAGAATATAAAACTAGATTAAAAACTGACATACTCAGTAGTTTTAAAAAAGGATTAAAACAAGAAATTAGAATCGAACTCGGAGAACACCAAGACATGGATAACGCAGTACAAAAAGCAATTGAAATAGAATCAAACTTAAAAAAGCAAAATAGCTTAAGAAATGATACTACGAGCATATTGTTTAATTTCGAAACTCCACTTCCAAACACAATTAAACAAGTTTTTTGCCAATTATGTAAGAAAATAAATCATGAAGCATTATTTTGCATGAAAGCTTCATGTGTCTATTGTAAAAGCAAAGAGCATGTATCATATCATTGCAGAACAGCTAAGCATGTAATAAAATTAATTTGCAAATTATGTAGTACGGAAGGCCACTCAATAGATGCGTGTAAGTTAAATAAGATGCAGAGTAATCATTGTTAATACTGCCAAAATATGGGGCACGAGGTTACGCAATGTCCTACTATTACAGAATACGAGCTGTGTTGGAGATGTAAGGAAAGAGGAAACGATCCGCTTACGTGCAATAATTCGGTAAGAAGTACGGAAGTATGCGACGCCTGTGGCAGCGCGTCACACACCGCTAAAAATTGTCCGTCACCATTGTGTAAGAGGTGCAACAACCTCAGGCATTTAATGAAATACTGCACGATAAACAAAGGAACGATATGGTGCGCGATATGTGCGGATGAAGGTCACGAAACCGCGGATTGCGAGAGCGTAAAAGTTTTAATTATGCAAAACAGACAACAAAACTCTCAGAATAAAGAAGTTTGTCAATTTTGCGAGATGCCGGGGCATTCAGCAAAAACTTGTAGAAAAATAAACAATAACCAACAAGGTACATTCCCAAGTAACAATTACAATGCCTTAAATAAATCCTATGAACATCGAGATAAAAATAGGAATGGATTTTTCCGAACAAATAACCAGAACAGCAATCATTGTTCAAGGAATTCAAACAGTAATTATCGGGGGAACTTTAATACACAAAGTATAAAATGCGAATATTGTAATTTCACCGGGCATACATTAGAAGATTGTAGAAAATTAAAAAATCTGACGGCACAAATTAAATGCTCTTTTTGCAATAAAAATGGACATCAAATAAACAATTGCCATGAAATCAAGATGCTACAAAATAAATTAGATAAATTTTGTAAAATTTGTAAAAACACGAATCACACAACTGAGGAACGTGTGTCGCGATCAGTACTTAATCAACAAACTTCGGAAAACTAACAGATTCTTCTGGAAATGAGTAGACTAGAAGGATTAACAAAAAACCACTCAAAGATAGCGCAGATATTAAAGTAGGTACATTTAATAGTGATGGTATCACCAACGGAGGGAAAGACACGGACATCGATTTATTGATTACAAAGAATTTAAAGAATATTACGGAAAACATGGAGAAAAATAAGGCAATAAATAGATCAGAAATTATAAATAATAACGAAATAAATTTAAGTGAAATAAATAGTATTGAAAATGAAAAAACACAAGAAAGAATAGCAGCAACCAAAATTGCAATGTATTTTCTGAAATTAGAAAACTCACTGCAGTATATCGAAATAGAAAACCACTACACAAATAAAAAATGTAATTTACTTGTAGATAGTGGGGCTCAGTTAAATATTATCAAGGGAAATCAGATACCTTCTAATATAATTTTAGAAAATAGGAAAATTCATTTATCTGGTATTACAGATAAAACAATTGAAACATTAGGAGTAATTAAAATGAATATAAATGGACTGAATATTGATTTCCATGTAGCACCACCAAATTTTTGTTTACCTTACGACGGGATTTTAGGAATCAAAATTTTTACTGAACAAAAATTAAGACTAGACGAGGGCTATTTACAAATAAATCATAGTAAGATCAAACTGAAAGCAGCCCATAAATTAAATCATAATCTTAATACAGTAACTGAAAAGCCACAAAAAAAGGATAAAGAATTAAAATCAAGAATAACAATAGAACAGAAGAAAGTTTTAAAGAAAATGTTAGAAAATACGGACGAAAAACAAAGCTTAATACCCATAATTCATGAAAATTGCGAACAAGTAATACAAATAAACGAAAAAACTGAAAATTTTCAAATTGAGGATGAAATGGAGAAATCATCTTGTTTAATATCTTATGAACCTGAGTTAATCAATAAAAATGAAGTAAATATAAATTCAGAAATAACATTATATGATGACATTATGCAAATTTTAAATACGATTCCAATATTAGAGGCAGAAGGAAAAGATTTACAAAAAAAATGTTAAATGAAATCCTACCAGAAAATATAAATAATTTACATTATGAGGAAATTTTAGAAAATGACGAAAATAATATTAAGTCATTAATAAATAATATTAATATTGCTTTTGAAAATAATGACCAAGCAATCGATTTTGAGGAAATCGAATCAACAGATTATAAACAATTTTTGACAATAATGAATAAAAAGATTGAAGTAGATTTAGAAGATTATAATAAACTCTATGGAAATGAAAAAGAATATAGCTTTATATCTTATGAAATAGACAATTTACCTGAAGGTTTTCAGATAATAGAAGGCTTTAACATAGATGAAAATGAAATTTTAAATTTGGGATCAATAAATTTTATAGGAAAAAATGAGTCAGTACAAGATTTTAAAGAATATAATAGAGAAGAAAGATTATTAGAAAAAATATGTTACGAAAACTTGTCTGGAAATAGTAAAACAATGATTAAGGATCTAGTATTGAAAAATAAGGATATATTTTAGCTAGAGGGAGACAGTTTAGGATCATGTAATGTAGAACAACATGAAATAAATTTAACAGATGATAAACCCGTATACGTAAAGCAATTTCCTTTACCTCATAAATTAAAAGAAATCGCGATAGAGGAAACTCAAAAATTAATAACAAACGACCTAGTTCGAAACTCAAAAAGTACTTTTAACGCTCCAGCATGGATTGTAGCAAAAAAACAGTTAGCAGACGGAATGAACGATGGCGTTTAGTAATAGATTACAGAAAACTAAACGAAAAGACAATTCCAGATCCATATTTACTCCCAAACATTACAGAAATATTCAATCAATTGGGGAAAACTAAATTTTATCACGTTATAGATTTAAAGTCGGGATTTCACCAAATTCCTATGAAACCAAGTGATATACATAAAACTGCATTTAACATCAATCCATTGGGACGTTTTGAATTTCGAGTATTACCTTTCGGATTAAGGAACTTACCGCGTACATTTCAAAGAGTTTTAAATACAGTCTTAGGCGATTTAATCGGTAAGATATGCTTCGTATTCATCGACGATATAATTATTTTTGGCGAAACTATGACAGAAGCCAACGAAAGATTCAATACAGTTGCATAAAAATTACGAGAAGCGAATTTAACATTAGAACCAGGAAAATGTGAATTTTTTAAAAAAGAAGTATGTTATTTAGGTCACATTATTAGTGAATATGGAATAAAACCAGACCCAAAGAAAGTAGAAGCAGTAAAAAATTTCCTACGCCTAAACAGGTTAGAAACGTTAGAGAATTTCTAGGACTTTCAGGTTATTATAGAAGATTTATAAAGAACTATGCGAAAGTAACCAAACCTTTAAATATATTACTAGAAAAGGATGTAAAATTTCATTGGGATAAAAAACAACAAGAAGCTTTTGAAGAAATTAAAGAATTATTATGCACAGCGCCAGTATTAGAATATCCACGGTTTGACGAGCCTTTCATTATTACAACAGACGCTTCAAATTTTGCTTTAGCTGCAGTTTTGTCACAAGGTCAAATCGGCAAAGACCCAGCGATAGCTTATGCATCACGTAGCCTACATAAAGCCGAATCTAAATATCACACTTATGAAAAAGAAGCATTGGCTATAATGTTTGCAATAAAAACATTTAAAAATTATGTTTATGGTAATAGGTTTACAATAGTTACAGACCACAAACCTTTGTTATGGTTAAAATCAGCTGATAATAATACAAGAGTCCAAAAATGGAGACTGAAATTATCAGATTACGAATTTTATATCGTATACAAGCCGGGGAAACAGAACGCAAATGCTGACGCACTATCCAGAAATCCGATAGAATTATTCGTAGTTACGAGAGCACAAAATAGACAAATATTGAATAAAAATAGTGAGCAACCGAAAATCCTTAGTAATGATGACAAAATCAAAATAATGAACGAAGACAGACAGTAAACAAAGGGAAAAAAGGGCAGACCGAGGAAAAATAATAAAAAAAAAATACAACTGCGGGTAAAAAAGAGGTGAAAGTTGATGAAAATAAAGAAAACACGCCGAAAAATAACAATATCGTTTATTCTAAAAATTCAATACAATTCAGAAATGATAATATTGTTAATTTAATAAACTTGAACGGAAAATCGCTAGATAAAAATACAGAAATATTAATTCAAAATAAAAATATAAAACCAAAACTATCATTTACAGAAAATAATATAGAGATAATGGATATAGACAATAAAAAACTGTTCATGTTGTACATAGATACATCTGTGTCATGTATACTAATTAAAGAAAATTTAACACGGTTATTTAATCAATTAAAAGAGTTATTAGTTAGTAAAAATATATGCATTTATAGCATTTCTAAAGATATAGAAATATTGAATATAAGTTGGCTAGAAATAGAAGAAATATTAAGAGAGACATTTAATAATACAAATATAAAAGTAATAGTATGTTTAAATAATATTGAATACGTAAAAATTGAAGACAGGGATAGAATTTTTGAAATGTATCACTCCTCTACGATAGGAGGTCATTCAGGGGTAAATAGAACTTATAATAGACTTAAAGAAAAATATTTTTGGGAAAATTTAAAATCAGATATTCAAAATAGAATAAAAAAATGTGAAGATTGTCAAAGAAATAAATTAAAACGAAAAAAGACTAAACAACCTATGGTTATCACAGATACACCGGGGAAAACATTCGATAAAATCGCAATGGATATTGTAGGACCATTTAACATTACTAAAAATAATAATAAATATATTTTATCTATACAGGATCAATTATCAAAATTTGTAATTTTAGTATGTTTGAAAGATCAAACAGCAGAATCGGTTTCAGATGCTTTTATAAAAAGATTTATATGTATATTTGGATGTCCAAAGATAGTACTAACCGATAGAGGGGCAAATTTCACGAGTAAAATAATGAAACAGATAGCTAAAATGTTTAAATCTGATAAAATTGAAACTACAGCTTTCTCGCCGCAATCTAATGGTTCATTAGAAAGAGCACACCACCCGTTGTGTGAATATTTAAAAAATTTTTCTACAAAGAAATATGAATGGGATGAACTATTGGATTTTGCACAATTTCATTATAATACTAGTGTACATACTAGCCATCAATTCACACCATATGAACTAGTTTTTGCCTGTACTGCTAGAATTCCGTCTAGCGAACCAGTAAAAAAATCAGAATTATTACCGACCTATAATGGATATTTAGAAAAACTGATTAATAATATGAGAGAAATTGCCTTAATAGCAAAACAAAAATTAATAATGTCAAAAGAAAAGTCAAAGATATATTATGACAGATGTATTAACCCAAGAGAATTTAAAATGGGAAATAAAGTATGGTTGATCAAAGAACCTAAACCAGGGAAACTTGAAAAAGATCATTATCATGGCCCTTTTGACATTATTAAGGTAAATGAAAATAATAATGTTGTCATAGACTATAAAGGAAAGGCAAAAACAGTCCACACAAATAAATTAAGCCTTGTTAACAATGAAAAATAGTAACATAATTATCTTACAGGAACTGGACACCATGTATCTTTCAATCATTGTACTTCTAACGCTTTTTAAAGAAAATCACACAATTATTGGTTTTAATTGCGGTTCAGCAGATCCAGCAGTATCGACATACTCATTAGTGGACACAGGAGAATGCGATTTCCACGTGGATGATCTACAGATATCAAACACAACGATAGAATTACTACAGTTAGCGGAATTTAAAAATAGTAGAGTTATTCAATGCAAAATCGAAATTTCTCGTACAATTTATAATTGCGGAATGTTTAGTCATCTAGGGCCTGTAGAAAACGGATTACAAGAATATTTATATGAAGTTAGTGCAGACAGATGTAAATTTATTCATGAAACGGGAATATTTAAATATGATAACTCACAAACTATAGCCGACATTAGGGTAAATGAAACAAAAACCGTAGGAATTGACCTCGCGGGAAAAGTAACAGAAAGATCGTGTTCAGGAGGGTCATATGCTGATAGCTACGGAAGTTGGGATAAAGTTCTTGTTCAGGGCATTATAAAAATTACACTTACCGAAGAATATGCAAAAGTTAATCTGAATAATAACAAAATACATTTAAGTTCAGGAACAGTTTGCAAATTTTCCGATGAACATTGCATAGATATACAAGCAGGTTATACATTTTGGACACATTTCTCAGAGGAAAATTGCCTTAATAATAAATATGATACTTTATATAGTGGTACTGTAACAAAGAGTTTATCTCAAAATAATGAAATTATCTATACTGTAAATACATACGATTTATCTTTCTCATTAACAGCGATCGAAAAAATTAAATTCTGCGATCGAATAATCACGAAAACAGAACACCCAAAATTGTTTATTTATGAAAAGGTAGATAATATTTTATTCGATAACGATATTAGACAAGAAAGAGATTATGTCAATATAAATATTTTTTCTTACATTAATGCAAAATTTGTACACGTAGAAAGACATTTTAGAATGCAATTTAAAAGTATATATTTAAATATGTTGAGAAAAATGTGCGAAGTAGAAAGGAGGGAAATTCAATATTCCTTATCATTAGCATCCAATTCCCCAGACGAGTTTGCCTACAATATAATGCAAAAACCAGGATACCTCGCCAAACTTGCAGGAGAGGCTGTACATATAATAAAATGTACGCCCACAAATGTGAAAATACATCACACCAAGGAATGTTACGAAGAGCTTCCAGTTGTAGCAGGTAACACAACATGGTTCCTTACACCAAAAACACATATATTGGTGAAAACAGGAACACAGGTTGACTGCGACACCATAATTCCTCCTTACTATAAGATAGATGGAAATTGGATAAATCTGCTGCCGAAACTAAGAATAATAGAAAAAAATATTACAATTTTTAAAACACGGATATCAAAGGATTGGGAACCAGAAAAGCTAAGCTCACTGGCCACCAGTAGAATTTACTCTCAGCAAGATTTAGAGAAATTCGAGGAAAGATTACTCTTCCCACTTGAGAAAAAAGCAATTATCAATACAATAACACATATCACACAGAGTTCAAGTTCTGTAAAGGATGATATTATGAAAAACCTTCTTACAGAAAACACACTGTCGTACATTGCCGAAAGCACCTGGAATAAAATTGTTAAAAAGTACGAGGAATACGGCATGATAAGTTCTGGAATAATAATGACACTTCTAATATGCCAACTCATTAAGATGATAGTTGACTTAATAATACGAGGATGTGCTCTACACACATTATACGGATGGTCAACGAAGTTACTCGGAGCCATCTTTAGTTCAGTGACCCACCTGCTGGTAGCATTAAATAAAAATAATGTTGAACAGAATATGAGAAAATCAGCTAGAGAAGAGATTGAATTTCAAGAGGTAAGAGTCCAAAGACCAATTATATCTAATCCTATTCTAAAAACAATTCAAAAAAGGGTAGAATTTGAACTTCAACCACCAAAAACACCAAAATTCCAAAAGTTTAGACCTTTACCCCCAATCCCATTAACAGCTCCATCTATGAATGCACAAAATGACGGAAGTTCTACATCAGTATCTATATTTGAAATTTGATTTAAAATTTTATTTGATTTTAAAATTCTAAAATGTCAATCCTTTCATGAAATAAATATTATCTTAAGGGGGGAGGAAATATGATGTAACTAAACCCCAACAAATGTGAATAATATTTATTTCATTTAATAAAATAAAATTCCGACCTTAAGGGTGCAAAGAAAATTGATCTATATCACTTAACATGAGAATCGAGAATTAAAACGTGTAATATTATGATTGAACATTTATTTTACTTTTCAATATTCACAAAATTATGGAATAATTATTTTTGAGTCTTGCATTAGGAAAATTTGGAGTTTAAAAATCTATCTGTAGTCAGAACAATTTCATAGTTTCTCATCGTTAACTACTTTTATACAAAGACAAATTTTAATATATTTATAATTTTAGTTTAAATATTTCATAACATACAGTCTAAGGGGGGAGGTGTTACGTCCTCAGACGCATTACGGAATTTAGAATACTATTTAAAATTTAATGTTATCAGATATTTCCTGACACACATCGACGAGAACGTAATTTTATACGACGCAGCATTTCGTTCAGGTGACATGCTGACGTAACGAGTCACCGGCCTCAAGAAAAACAACGTATTATATTTTCTTCAAAATCAGCATTTTTTCAATACTATACTGCCGAAATTTATACCGAAATTTTTGCATTTTATTTATAATTTATTGTAAAAGCATTTCCTTAGAATATTCATACGATAGCACAACTATTATGTTACATAGAAACAGAATCCAAAAATTACGATTATTACAAATTTTTATATTATACAAGTTATGATTATGTTTAAGCGTTAATTTAAGATTAATTATTATTTTAGTGTTTCTCATAAATCAAATTCTAAAATCACTGATACAATTTTATATTCTGGTGTTATGAAGGAAATTAGTGAATTTATTATTCGAAATCTTACTATCATTTTATTATTATTGAAAATTCTGTAACAGAAAATCACTGATATTTAAAATATTTTAATATCTGTTGAATCTCTACGATATTCAACAGTCTAAGGGGGGAGGTGTTACGTCCGTGACTTATCTCTAAAATCAAATTAACAATGCATATTTATCGCCAGTAATTTTCTGACATACAAATGTCGTATATGCGAATTTTGACAACGTTGCTTTTTAATGCAAGCGGCATCATGCCCAAGCGAGCGAACTTTACAACATTGAAATTTTTTTATACGAGGCAATCGTGACGTAGTAGTAGGTCATCAAACTTGCGTATTATATTTTCTTTAGAATCAGCATTTCGCAATGTGACTACCGAATTTAATACGATTGGAGACAATTACATTGCCAAATAAGATGATCTCAATCATCTTCAACCTAATTTAACCGCTTAATAAATACGGCGACTCTCAACACACAAACCAGTAATCGTGAACAGATCGCGAACTCCGTACAACTCCAGTCGACAAAAGGAGTAGCGAATATTTTATACGGGTCAAATACCCTACATTCAATTACGAAGAGAATTTCTTATATCAATAAAATCAATAATCTATCGGTATTATATATTGTTTAACAAAGTTAATAAGTTGTAAATCGCATAGTCTTATTTATAAAACTTATATCATTCAATAAATAGTGCATCTAACTAATCAGCTGTTTATTATTTACGAGAGCCTACGCCCAGAATAAAGGTAATATAAATCAAATATCAATTGAAAATATAATATATATATATACCATTCAAATATAAATTGAAGATAAACCACACAAATTTCAATACACATATAAGAGTAGATTCCTCGACACTCAAGACTTTACACATATACAAATAATTTTATTCGTATGATCTGTGAGTGGTGTATTTTTCATTCTAGTTATTACAAGAAAATATTCACATTGAGGAATAAGAAATACTCCCATTTCAGTTGACAGTTCACGGTAACAGAAAATGAATTAATAGCAATAAAAATCATATCTGTAAAATTGACTTTCGTGCTTGTCAAAACTTTCATGCTAAAATTTGTTGCTTAAACTTTTTCTTTCTGCTGTAATATTATATATTTTAACACATAAAATATATGTGTATTGTGTAAGTGTAGTAACTAAATTTATTGGTCAACAATCTCACAACCTGAACAATAGACAACCAATTAGTTTCCTTATTTTATATTGCAGTGCAAAATAGGCTTCATAAAATACTTTCCTTTAAAACAAATGGAAAAAGTAAAAAACATTTTTTTGATATTATGAATCTAACAGTTCATTTAAAAAAATATCAATCACTGTCCTTAAATATTGAATGAATTTGAATAATAAAATTGGATGTAACTAATTACAGGCACATCTGTCATAAGAAATATTTTTCTAACTTCACTCACTTTATTTCATATCTATAATGAAATCTATACAACTCATATTCTATAAATAAAAATACTGAGAATATATCTTTACAATAAGAAAACTGTAGGTATATTTAATCTGACAAACTCACTTGTTAACCACAGTCAGTTGTCAAATTTTTCCCATAACTTACTGTCATAACAGTAAGATATATTTCACTGAAAGTGTGGTCGTGAAACATTACACGAAGCTTTCAGGTAGATAAGTATCACATGCCATATACCAGAAACTATTACCGGAACCTTCCATTAAAGGCAACTGAAAAATTCCAGTAAGCTTAAGGGAAGGTTACAAAACAGTTTCGTGAATCATTCCCGGGATATATTGCATTAAACATTAAGAAAACCTTTCTTGAAAGATTACGGTAAACATTACTGAAATATTTTCGAAATCGGTGTTTAGAAATTTTTTAATTATTAAAAAAAAATTGTAATGTCGATAGGTAGGAATCTGCAGTTTTGTCATTTCGATTCAATTTTTCAATGAGTCTATCTCATAATCGTACTAATAGAATCTCTAAAAAAATTCTGAGTACTGTATTTGCATATAGAGAGGACGTGAAAATTGTGTTTTTCCAAATAAGTGTTTAAAAGTTAAATTATTAAATAATCGAATTGGCTTAATTTTGGACTCCAGATAGCCTAAGAAAAGGAATTTAATGAAAAATATATAGTAACATTTTTTCTGTTATAGCTTATCAAGTCTTCGATTTGAAAGGTCTATCTTCTTAAGGCCAAGTGGAGTCTCAAATCAACCTAATTTCATTATTCAATAAATTAACTTTCAAACATTCATTTGGAAAAACACAATTTTGAGGTCCTTCCTATATTTAAATTCTGTTCTCAGATTTCTTTAGCGATTTTATTGTAAATACAAATAAGTTTCCGCCGTTTTTTTATAAAAATTATCAATTTATTGTAAAAAAAATATACATTACATTTTATTCAAAATATTGTCCGTTATTGGCTACTACTTTTTGCCATCTTTCTGGCAGCATTCGGATGCCACGTCGAAAAAACTCTTCATCTTTTGAGGCTACCCATGAATCGACCCAATTTTTGGCTTCTTCGTAAGAAGTGAAGTGCTGCTTGATCAGGGCGTGAGCCATCGACCGGAACAAGTGGTAGTCCGAAGGAGCAATGTCTGGTGAATACGGCGGGTGGGGTAAGACATCCCATTGTAAAGCTTCCAAAGTATCCTTGACGACTTTTGCAATATGTGGCTGAGCGTTGTCGTGCTGAAAAATCACTTTGTCATGTCTTTTGGCATATTGGGGGCGTTTAAGCTTCAATTCTCTGCTCAATTGCAACAGTTGCTGTTGATAACGTTCTCCAGTGATAGTTTCATTAAGCTGGAGTAGCTCGTAATAGATTACTCCGAGCTGATCCCACCAAATGCACAGCATTAACTTTTTGCCAGAAATAGTCGGTTTGGCCGTTGAAGTTGGTACATGGTCGGGCTTAGCCCATGATTTACTACGCTTTGGGTTGTCGTAGTAGATCCTCTTTTCATCCCCCGTCACTATTCGATGTAAAAAACCCTTTCGACTTTGTTTTTGGAGAAGTTGTTCGTACGTGAAAAGACGGCGCTCGACGTCTCTGGGTTTCAGTTCATACGGAACCCAATTTCCTTGCTTTTGTACCATACCAATGGTCTTGAGACGGTGTGAAATCGCTTGTTGAGTCACTCCCAAGCTTTCTGCGAGCTGCTCTTCAGTTTGGCATGAGTGTTGGTCCAATAATGCCTCTAACTCAGCGTCTTCAAACTTGACTGGCCTTCCTTCGCGTTCTTTATCTTCTACGTCAAACTCGCCGTTTTCATACTTTTGAAACCACTCACGACAACTTCTCTTACTTAAAGCAGCATCACCGCAAACTTCTACAAGCGACCGATGCGTCTCAGCAGCAGATTTCTTTAAATGAAATAAATAAATCAAAACTTCCCGCAAATGACGCTTATTCGGTACAAAACTCGACATTTTCGAACAAAAAAAATGTATACTGCCAATACAAGGTCAATAGTATTTTAAGGTTATGTTGTTGCCAGGTGTCCAAACTTTCTATGTGACATTTTACATCTGACGATTTTAAAGTAATCTTGTCGGTGGAGCCATCTCTTGAAAACGGCGGAAACTTATTTGTATACCCAATATAAGTACTATCATGAGATATACTCGTTGAAAAATTGCATCAATATGTCAAAAAGACAGATTCCTACTTATCGACATTACAATTTTTTTTCAATTAAAAAATTTCTAAACAGTTTTTTGGAAAAACACATTTATGAGGCCCACCGTATATTTAAATACTATACTCAGAATTCTTTTTTAAGCAATTCTATTAGTATTTTCATAAATTATTTAATGAACATAATGAAATACTAAATATAAAAAAATGTTTATTATTATTATTATTTTTACAAATGTTTATTCTTATTATAATTTTTTATATATTTTTTTTTATAAAAACATGTTTATTCAGAGTAATAATTCAAGTTAATATTTTCTTTATTTAGAAAAATATATTCAGTATACTGATTTGATTTCTACCTTACCTGCACTATATTTTTTTAATTTATCGAATTAAATAAATAATTTTTGAAAACCATTAATATTTTAAATAAAAAAAATAATCAAAATAATAACAATTGAATAATCGTGAAACGTGCATTTTATATAAATGAAAATGTCCGAACTCCTTCAAGCGAGCGACAGCATAACGGATAGCTTACGTGCGTTGTAACCCAAGGGTCGTGGGTTTGATTCCCGGTGAGGTAAGAAAATTTTATGTAAAATTTTTTCTGCGATTGTAAAATGGCGATTAATATTATAGAAATAAGTTCTAAAGAATATGCGAGAAATGTAATACTTAGAGATAATTTCTAATATTTCTATCTTTAACTTCCCACATAGCATGAAATATTCCAAAGAAATATGACATGTAATATTTCAAAGTAATTGTTACATGTAATATATTTGAAATCCGAATGTGTAATATTATAAAAATATTTCAGAAATATTTCATGAAATATTTCATGAAACGTTTCTGAAATAATTCAGAAAAATTTCATGAAATATTGCTTGATCATACAAAATCCAAGTGTGTAATATTACAGAAATATTTCAGAAATATTACATGAAATATTGCTGGATCATACAAAATCAAAGTGTGTAATATTACAAAAGTATTTCAGAAATATTACATGAAACATTTCTGAGAACATTACTGAATTATTTCAGTAATATTTCAAGTAATATTTCAAATTCATATTCTAGGCGGACATAACAATATTTCAGTAATATTTCATAGAAATATTTCTGTAATATTCCGAATCATAACCTGCAATATTACAAAAATATTACAGAAATATTTCATGCTATGTGGGAAAGGTCGACGATCTGTGTATTATTGTTGGGAAAATTGACCCCACTCGTATTGCTAGTGTCCTCATCTCTATATTTATCTTTATCTATAGCTTCCTTATATTTTCTAAAACACATAACATCAAGTTTTTTATCTAATTTCGTTGAAACTTTAATCATAACAAACGTGAGTTTAGTAGTGTAGTAATCTATAAACCAAGAAAAAATATCTGTACCTACAAAATTCTCCAGATCTTTCGACATCTTATCAATTAATTTATTAACTTGTAACAGGTGAGCATCTCCCGCCAGATGCTCTAGAGTAAGACCAGGATCAGTTGGGAGATGGAGGGGTTTATTGAATCGAACAAAAGTAGAATAAATGAATATATTTATTATTATCTAAGAAAGAGAGGAACAGGTATATATAATGCTGTACAATGCAGTCGTGAATCTACGGTGACTCTTGGCTCTGAAACAATAAACGATAAACCGGTGCATTAGCAACTCATTACTCGAAAGCGGAACTTATATTCTAAATTGCAAAGATATTACAAAAAATATATCGAACAAAATTACTTAACTAACGCGGCTTATAACTAAATTCGGGCCGACATTCCCGACTTTCGCGACGCGAGTAACCCCGACAGTTCCCGTGGGTTAGGGGGCAGTAACAGCCTGGCAGTACCCGCGGCTGTTCGGTGGGTGGAGGCCCAGCGGTACCTGCGGCCTCCTCGATCACGACCCGGCAGTACCCGCGGTCGTGTCGATCGGGGATAGAGGCCCAGTAGTTCCTGTGGCCTCTCCGGCGTGACCCGGCGGTACCCGCGGTCGTGCCGTTAACCTACACCCAGCAGTACCCGCGCCGTAGGGAGAATGCTCGTCGCCTGGAGCTCACACTGCCACAGAAGTACCTGCTGGCAGCGCCGGCTCGGAGCTGAGGAAGCGGGAGAAGTACCTCGCCGCTGCCTCGAGCGAACTGATCTGCTCCAGCCGTCGGAGCTCTGTTTATACTCGGTGCGCGTCGAGTACGCATGCGTCGCCAGCGGCGTCGGTTGTACGGCGTCGGTTGTCAGCGGCGTGGTTGTACGGGTGGGGCTGCGCGCGCTTGCAGTGCCACCCTTACTCGTGCTCGCTCGTGGTATTACTCCCCCGGGGCGCGTAATTCAAATAGTGACAGAGGCGCTCCGTCACATCCCCCCCCCCCTACTTCGGAGAGCGAGACGCCGGCTCCCTCTTGCGCAACAAAACTAATCATATTTAATTCGCAACTTACGGTTGTTTCCGTGGCCTTCCACACCTCGCCTGTCTCCGGATTCAGCCGCAGTGCCCACCTTCTTCCATCCATCCGCACTCGGTATCGCTTCACCCCCACCGGGACGTATACCTCCGGTCCCTGGGGAAGCTGTACTTTCACCTTTGGCAGCACATTGATGTTTCTCTTCCTCTCAATTTTAAAATCTGGCTGCGGGGACGGGAGATATGCCGTCCTCTTCCTCGGTGATATTGGTGTGGTGGGGGTGGTGGCGCTTGATGCTGTAGGAGCGCGGATGGGTGTTTTCCACACTGCTACAGCTGCTATGCGTGCTGCTGAGGTGGGGGTTGTTCGGGGCTCTGGCGCCCGCCTGCCTCTGTTCCGGCATTATTGCTAGCTGCTTCGGCTACTGCCTCTCTGTCCTCTTGTCACCTCGTCGCGGTTTCGTAACCAACGCCGCTATTACCTTCACTCCCTTCCTCTCCTTGATCGGTTCCTTGGTCGTGGGGAGGGGGTAATGGCTTACGCGGTGTTTTGTCACCCCGGCATGGCTTAGATGGAAGTTCAGCCTCTGGTGGTCTGCGTGCCGGGGTGACGAGCTTCGGCCGTGTTGGTACGTGGTGCGGCATAACTGCGCATGCCGACGTCCTCTGGAGTATCTTTATGGGGGTCGGTACGTATGTCGGAGTGCTGTTGATTGATACTCCCGGATCATACTCCGACTCCGTACCTTCCCCATCTCCTTTAGCAGATTCTCCACTGCGAGGAGCGTCTCGTCCTTCCCAGAGTCGGGACTGGCTGCTGGCGTCGACTCGGTTGGTGCTAGCAGCGGTGTCTCGGCGACGGCTGGTGGTGTTGCCGTCGTCTCGGTGAGCGCCGGTGGCTCCGGTTCGGATTTATCTGGAGAGGTTTTCCCGCTGCTGCGCTGGTTACTGGCGCATCCTCCAGCGTATCAAAGCTGTCAAGCGAGCTTGTTTCCGTGCTTGTTTCCATTTTGAACTGGACTGAGCCTTTTTCGCCGTGGCCTAGCCCTTATATAGACCAACTGGAAACCCATGCTTTCTTGCGTAGATACGGTGGCGCAAACACTTCCCCGAATCCTAGCGATTAGCCTGCCAAGGAATTTTTCCTGGTATCCTTGGCTTTTCGCTTGTGTTTACGATTCGGCCTCTATACGTTTGTATTCCTTTAGGTCACGCACGTGTATGTGTTTGATGATCTTTCCGCTTTTGTTTTTGAGGTCGTATATAACAGGCGATACTCTGTGGTGTACTGTATACGGTCCGTCGTACGTGTTATCTAACTTTGCGTTATACTTATTCACCTTATTTGATAGTGTGTGTATTTTTCGTAACACTGCTGTACCGACCATTGGTTGCCATGCTCTCCTACGAAGGTTGTAGTGTCGTTGCTGTTTATGAAAATTTTTTGCGAGGTTGATACGTGCGAGCTCGTGTGCGTCTTGAAGGCGCCTAATCCGTGCGTCCAGTCCAATGCTGGAACGCTGCCCCACTTCTTGGCTCAGGCTGCCTGGTGGGGTGAGCTCTCTCCCGTAGTTGAGATAGGCTGGCGAGAATCCGGTCGACTCGCTCGGCGCTGTATTGTAGGCGAATGCTATTTCTTGTATGTATTTATCCCACGTCGTCTGCGATCGATCGATGTACTGGCGCACCATCGTCTTTATGACTCTATTCGTGCGTTCTACTGGATTGCATTGCGGCGTATATGGAAGCGTGCATCGGTGTTCTATGTGTAGTTCTTTAAGTAGCTGCTTAAATTCTTTACTTATGAACTGCCAACTAAGTTGTCACTTACGATGCTACGGCGGCAGCCATGGCGAAGGCATATTTCTTTCAACGCCTGACAGATGGCTTGCGCTGTTGCCTTTCGCAGTGCTCGTAACTCTACTGCGACACGACTAGGTAGATGTTTCCTGCCTTTGACCTGGGGAACGGCCCGATCAGGTCTGTTGACACCATCTCCCATGGCTGCGTCACGTTTGTCGCGTGCACCATCCCAGTCGGTTGCTTTTGCTGCACCTTAAAACGTTGACAGCTGTTGCAGCTTCTCACGTATTTCGTTGGGTCGCTTTGCATTTTTGGCCAGTAGTAGAAGCGTGATAGTCGTGCGAGGGTTTTAGCTATCCCCAGGTGGGCTGCATTTGGTGCACTGTGTGTTTCGGCGAGAACTTTTTCTCGTTGCTCGGTCGGTATACACAGTTTCCATTCTTCGGACGTGTCGGTATCGTTGAAATCCAGCGAGTGTAGTACGTGTCCGTATAGTTGTCCGTCTCATATACAGAACCCAGGTGGCTGGTAGGGTTTTTTCTGACTTCCTGAAGGGTGTATTTATACCAGTCGCACTTTGTGGTTGTTATCTCGCACGTTGGTAGGGGTTGTTGAGAGAGGGCGTCTGCGACTATGTTATCGGTTCCTCGGCGATATTGGATTTTATAGTCCCACTGGCTGAGCTCCATGGCCCATCTCGCCAGGCGGCTGGATGTATTTTCAATTCCGTCCATCCATTTGAGGGACTGATGGTCGGTCAGGATGGTAAAATGGTATCCTTCCAGATAATCGCGCATCTTCCAAACTCCCCACTTTACCGCCAAACATTCTAACTCCGTGGCGGAGTAGTTGCGTTCTGCCTTGTTGAGGGAGCGGCTAGCAAGGCGACTACTCGCTCGTTGTCCCCCTCTCCTTGCGTAAGTACTGCTCCAAGGCCCTCGCGACTTGCGTCCGGCTGTAGCGTGAATGGTTTTGACCAATCAGGGCATGCTAGCACCGGCGTCTGTGTTAGGCTCGCCTTAAGTTGATCAAACGCAATTTGCTGTGCCTTCCCCCACTCCCATTTGCTCTTCTTTGTTAGTAGTCTATTGAGCGGAGAGGCTATCCTGGCGGCGTCTTTTATGAACCGTCTGCACCATGACACAAATCCTAGGAAACGTCGCAGTTGCTTGGCGTCCTGTGGTTCTTTTAGTTCCGTGACGGCTCTAACTTTATCCGGGTCCGTTTGTAGCCCGTTCTCATCGACGATGTGCCCAAGATATCGCGGCGCTTGCATGCGAAATGACATTTCTCCCAGTTTGAACGCAGCTTAGCTTTGTGTAAGCGCTCGAAGACGTTGGCGAGGATCTCCATGTGCTGTTCGTATGTGTCTGCCACAATCACGATATCGTCGAGGTAGACAAAGACGTGTGGTGCCATCTCTGGTGTCACAACGTGGTCTAATAGCCTCTGGAATGTTGCTGGAGCAGCGGGAAGACCAAATGGCATGACTGTGAACTCGAATAAGCCTTTTCCTGCCACAGTGAATGCTGTAAGTGCGCGGCTCTCCTCTGTCAGCGCCACCTGCTAGTATCCGTTTTTCAGATCGATTGTGGAAATGTACTTGGCCCCTCTTAATTTATCTAGTGTAGCGTTGACCTGCGGAAGGGGGTATGCGTCCTTCTTTGATATCTTGTTCAATCGTCTGAAATCGATACAGAATCGATATTTGCCGTTTTTCTTCTTTGTGATGACGATTGGTGCGATCCACGGGCTGTTGAAGGGTTGGATTACCCCTTCTTCCAGCATCTTTTCTACCTCGGCGTTGATAATTTCCTGCATGGCTGGGTGCCTCGACCGGTAACGAATTTTTATTGGATTCTGGTTCTGCAGTCGTATCTCATGTTTGGTAATCGGAGTTACACCTGTCACTGCTTCGAACCGCTTTTTCGCCCTGTGGATAAGTTTGTTAAGCTTATCTTCTTGTTCTGTTGTTAGTTCTTGGAGGCCCATAGGTCACGATATTGCACAGGTAGCGTGGTTGCCGGTAACGGATTTTGGGCTCATCAGTTTACCGTTTAGGTAGAGTCGGATATTTAGCTTTTGTAGTATGTCCATCCCTAGGAGCATATGGTGGCCTAAGGTATCCATTACGAGAAATTTATGTATGAATTCGCTTTTGTCGATCTCTACTCTGCCGGTAAAGCAGGCTGTTATCTGTGTTTCGCTACCGTCTGCTAACCCTGCCGCCCATTCTTCGTTTGCTTCTTGCCATCCTATATCGATGCCTCGTTGCGCCATCTCGGTGTTGACGAATGATGTAGCAGCTCCGGAGTCAATCAGTGCTTCTGCCATGAATTCGCCTATTTTGACTGTGGTGAAGTATCGGTTTTCGATTGTGTCTGGGGCCGGGTCCTATTGTTGTTCCGTCCGGCCCTGTTGCGGTTTCCCTGCCTCGTATATTTGCAGTCTCGAGATAGTACGTCGTCCTCCCCACATCGCGAGCAGAACTTCTTTGACTCATTCTTACAGTTGAATCGATTGTGACCGCGCTGCTTACATCGCCAACAGCACGTCTGTCTATCATACGCCGTGACGGACATGATTCCTCCTGAAGGTGGCGCTACTGGGTGACTGTTGTTCCTTTTTGCCACTAGACGCTGTGTCTCATCTAGTTCCTGGCCCATCTGTATGAGTTCGTTTATGGAGGTGATCTCCTTACGTTTGAGGTACAGTCGATATTCGGCTTTGGCATTATAATAGAGCATATCTAACTGCTTCCCGAGGTTATATCCTCCGTGGCGGCGCATTAGCGTGCAGAGATCTGTTACAAATGCTCTAATTGGCTCGTTCCCTGCTTGACGGCGTTCCAGGATTAGTCTGTCCAGGTGGCGCAGCTCGCCTGGCTGTATGTAATAGTCTCAGAGGCTCTTCTTCAAGTCCCTAAGGTTAGTGACGGTTTCTACTGTGTTTCGGTACCACAGTTGTGCATCGTTGCGGAGAAGTTCGGCGAAACCCTGGAATATTTGGTTGTCAGAGAACCCGTACGCCGTCTGCAGTTCCTCCAGGCGTCCAAGGAAACTATAGGCGTCTCTGCCGTCGAAATAGAGCCCCCCACTTCCTCATTTGGTCGATAGCCCTTGTTTGCTCGGTCATGGTGACGTTCATCCTTGTCTGTTGTTCTTTCTCCGAGTTGACGGTCTCGGAATTTGTCTTCTTCCTCGTCGTAGCCGTCTGGGTCTTCTCGTTTCCCTCTAACGGCTTCTGGGGTTTCCCTTGCGTAGGTTACCAGCCTTTGCCTTAGCTTCTCGACTGTGCCTTCCTCGTTAATTCCCCACCCCCTGGCTTGGAGGATGAGGTTCGCCTTTGACAAGTTATAAATCCATGAAACCTTAGTCATCATTCGCACAATGTAATTTTCTGTACAATAAACAAGGTAAATAATATTATTATATTAGATAAGGACAAAAATGTAAAATACAATAATGCAAACGTGGATTATAAAATAAATTGCAATAATTGTAACGCTTCGTACGTAGGGCAAACTAGTAGACATTTGAATATAAGAATAAAAGGACATCAAAAAAGTACTGTAAGAGAGACCAAAATTCGTCATTATTTATGCATATAAAAGATAATAGTCACACAATTAATTTTCATAACATCAAGATGCTATAGATATTGAAAACAATAGGGAAAAAAGATTGTTCTCCGAAGCTCTATTTATCCATACCCAAAAAAATTTTATAAATAAACAATTCGAAATCAGTAGACTATCGTATATATACAATACTCTGATAAGTAACTGCGAATTCTTCTTTTCTAGCGAATATAATAGCCATGTACCGACATGAAATGTAACCAAGAGCGCATGTATAGTGGAGGTTTCCACGCCTCTCACAGACTTGTATTATAGGTGACTAATGCTATTGACGCCGCTTTCACCAATACGTGTCTCTTCGACTCTTACCGTGTGCCCTCCCCCCTCTCGCTACTCCAAGCTCCATTGTTACGCCATAGCAGTGGAGGTTGGCATATACGTATACACACACATTATCCTTTTCGCTCCGGAGATTTTTCCTTTAAAATTGACCTCGCATTTTAGCTGAATTTCATGACTTAAGTGAATGAACTTCTTATGACAAGTCGCCACACGGAGTGCTGGCCCATATATGGACCAGTCCCGGAGCGGAAAGGTTAACGTTACTCGACTATATAAAGCCAAAAATTGTATTATAGAGTCATTGACGAGCGGATTGTTCCCCGCATATCCAATTTGACGACAAGAATGTAATTAATCTGTAAGTTTCTGTCTAGTCTTGTATTATTAATTTATTATACATTAAGTGTGTTTTACGAAAAAGTGTTAAAATTAAAAATTTTGTATTATAATTTAATAGATTCCTGAAGAGGTAGATAATTAAAATCTCCGAAACGTTGAATTAAATAATATGGTATTTTTTATTGTTAAAACAATTTAACAAAAATTACCCATCCATGGGTAGATAACTGACCATTAGTTTCACACAACTTAAATATTAAGAAAAACTCTACCATTAGCTGCTATCAACAACTATAAATTATATACAACGTCTGGCCTGGAATACGTTGTTCGAGAGATCTATCTAATTCAGCACCATGATGAATACATGGAAGGCGCATCAGCAAGAAAGAAATTTAACACACATGATAAACTAACACAACCCACAGCGTGAACTATTAAAACATAACTTAGTAAATCGAAAAGATTTAAATTTAATCTTAGTATTACATTTAGTTTTTACAATATTCGGCTTTATTATAAGAAAAAAAACAGCTGCCAATTCATTGGCACGTATCTTCCTCCAAATTAATGTATCATTCCTATATGTATAGTATATATTTTAACCCTTTCGTGCATATAAGGAACTGACAATCATAACGTTTCTGAAACTAGAAAATTTCGATGTCCGGCATCGAGCTGAATCCAAATCTGGAGTCAGATTTTCGAAATTATAATAATTGGGCCCAATATCGAGGGGGCCCACTCTCAAAATGCAAAGTTTTGAAAAATAAAAAATACCATCGCATTCTACACAAAATTTTAAGAAGAAATCATTCTTGTCATTTTTTTGATAAGACACACCAATTTCGAGTAAAAAATTATTGAATTTCTAGGATATCGGACCCCTGAGTAAAAGCAGATGTATGTTTTATCATCCCGTGCATACAAGAGACTCAAACATCAAACCAAGCGAAATAAAGTCTTTCTATGGAGTTTTGGGGTAGCTGATGATGAATCTGGGGTCATATTTCCGAAATTACAATAATTGGACCCAATACCGAGGAGGCCCAATCTTAAAATTGAAAATTTTGAAAAACAAAAAATACTAACGTATTTTGCGTAAAATTTCAAGAAGAAATTGTTTTTATCATTTTTCTGATTAGACACACCAATTTCGAGTAAAAAATTATTGAACGTGTAGGATATTGGGTCCCAGAACAAAAGCTCATGTATGTTTATCATCCTGTGCATACAAGAGACTCAAACATCAAACCAAGCGAAATAAAGTCTTTCTACGGATTTTTGGGGTAGCTGATGATGAATCTGGTGTGAGATTTCCGAAATTACAATAATTGGGCCCAATACCGAGAGGTCCCAATTTTAAAATGCGGAATTTTGAAAAATAAAAAATACCATCGTATTCTATGCAAAATTTTAAAACGAAATCGTTCTTGACATTTTTTTGATTAGACACTCTATTTTCGAGTAAAAAATTGTAATATTCCAAATATTTATCAGTTCAAAATGTTGATGATGTAAGCGTAAACTTCGTATTTCAATTGAGATAAAAAAGTTCATCTATTTTTTGATTTCTAAAAATCTGGTATTATTTTTTTAAGTTACTAAACAAATCGCGGTGTTATAGCAATTTATGTTATAGTGCAGGAGAACAGTTTGACTGAGTCCGAATATTTCTTTTAGACCAATAAAAATTCTATCAGTTACTTTCTTTTGGAGTTCAGATTTTTTGAATATGCCGTGTAAAGTGAATGATAATTTACCAGACAATCCTGAGAATTCTGATTTGTCTTCTGACGAATCAGATGTTGAAGAAGATTCCGATGCATATTCTACTGACGAGGATTCCCAAGAAAATAAAGAAGTTTCTGAATGGAGTAAAGACACACCTTCGTTTAGAAATGAATTCGATTTTGAGCAGTCACCATCGATAAATATTTTTTCAATTCCAAATAAAAAAGTTGAAAAATATTTTTTTATGCAATTTTTTACTGAGGACTTGATCAATCTCATAGTTCGAGAGACAAATAATTATTCTTATGAAAAAGATCCGGAGCTCAAGCATTGGACTGATACTAATTTTGAAGAAATTCAAGCCCTTATAGGTATGTTTATAATGATGGGTATCCATAAGTTACCTCGAATAAGAAATTATTGGAGTAACGATGCATTTTTGAGAGTCGAGGGAGTATCAAATGTGATGACTGTTAATCGTTTTGAAAAATTACTAGAGATGATTCATCTCAATGATAATGGCAAAATGCTTCCAAGAAACAACCCTAACTTTGATATATTATTCAAAGTACAACCTCTCATTGAGCATATGAATAGAGTAAATTCTTTGCTTTATAATCCTTCAAAAACTCTAACCGTAGACGAGTCAATGATTCCATTCAGTGGTCGTACTTCAATGAAGCTGTACATGCCAATGAAACCTATCAAGCGTGGTTACAAAGTGTGGTGTTTAGCAGACGCTAAAACAGGTTACATTTGTAAATTCGATGTATATTGTGGCAAAAGTGATAATACCAAAATCTCTCTCGGTGAAAAAGTCGTTTTGAATATGGTTTCGGAGCTTTGAGGAGATGATTATTTAGTAGCATTTGATAATTTCTTTACATCGGTAAATTTAGTGGAAAATCTTTTGAAGAAGCAAATTTACTCTGTTGGTACGGTTAGAAGTAATAGAAAGGGTCTTCCTGGTATGATGAAAAATAAAGATAAAATGAAAAGAGGTGAATATGACTATATGACAAAAGGACACGTCGCAGCTATCAAATGGATTGATAAAAAACCAGTAACACTCCTTGAAACTGCTTACGATCCAAAACAAACTGTGGAAATAAAAAGAAAAATGAAAGATGGTACAAAAGTTGATTTTCCTTGTCCAGTCGGCATCAAAATTTATAACGAAATTATGGGTGGTGTTGACAAATTCGACCAATTGAGAGAAAGATACATGATTGATAGAAGATCAAAAATTGGTCGCACCTCGTAATGTATTACCTTATTGACATGGCTATTATCAACTCATATTTATCATTTCAAATTTATAAAGGCTACAATTGTGAAGATCAATTGAGTTTTCGAATTCAATTAGCAAAACAGTTGATAGATCAATTCAATGGGAGAAAGAGAATGCGACAAACTAGATAGATACATATAACCAATATTGCGCGAAAAAAGAAATAAAAAAGTTACGCAACAAATGATAAAAAACATTGAAACATCGATTTCACCTGACCGACCCGACCGACTGATTTGAGTGACACGACTGACTGACTTGACCGATGCATGTCAAAGTCCTAACTTCAACCTTCCCGTGGTGGCATGCGTTAGTACGTAATTTAATTTTTTTTACCGAACCAATGGAGTGGGCAACGAAATATATCACAGTGATTTTATTTCCTTTCCTATCATGTACCGACTGACTTTTTATAATGTTAGACGAAGCACCAGGATAAACTTTTTCACAAAATTTTACGTAAAATAGTGTGATAATTTTTGTTTTCGAAAATTTTGGATTTGGGTACTGGGCCCAAACATTAGAATTTCGGAAATCTCACACCAGATTCATCATCAGCTACCCCAAAAATCCGTAGAAAGACTTTATTTCGCTTGGTTTGATGTTTGAGTCTCTTGTATGCACAGGATGATAAACATACATGAGCTTTTGTTCTGGGACCCAATATCCTACACGTTCAATAATTTTTTACTCGAAATTGGTATGTCTAATCAGAAAAATGATAAAAACAATTTCTTCTTGAAATTTTACGCAAAATACGTTGGTATTTTTTGTTTTTCAAAATTTTCAATTTTAAGATTGGGCCTCCTCGGTATTGGGTCCAATTATTGTAATTTCGGAAATATGACCCCAGATTCATCATCAGCTACCCCAAAACTCCATAGAAAGACTTTATTTCGCTTGGTTTGATGTTTGAGTCTCTTGTATGCACGGGATGATAAAACACATCTGCTTTTACTCAGGGGTCCGATATCCTAGAAATTCAATAATTTTTTACTCGAAATTGGTGTGTCTTATCAAAAAAATGACAAGAATGATTTCTTCTTAAAATTTTGTGTAGAATACGATGGTATTTTTTATTTTTCAAAACTTTGCATTTTGAGAGTGGGCCCCCTCGGTATTGGGCCCAATTATTATAATTTCGAAAATCTGACTCCAGATTTGGATTCAGCTCGATGCCGGACATCGAAATTTTCTAGTTTCAGAAACGTTATGATTGTCAGTTCCTTATATGCATGAAAGGGTTAAATATAAAATATGTTTATTCATTTTACTTTTTTTTCAATGGTTTAATAATTCATTAGTATTTAAATAATTGCACATTTTTTTCTTATTATTGAAATTAGTTGTTATTTGACACTTATTTTATTTAAAAAAACATAATATTTTAAAATATAGAATTAAAAAATTGCTATCTACACTGAGAACAATTTACTCACATTTTCAAAATTATATATAATAACTCCATTTTTTACATTATAAATATATTATTATTCAATAATTGTGTATCTTTACTATAAATAATTGTGTGGCCCCTTCTCAACTCGCCGCACTGCAAGACTCTCTTGTCGGCGAAGGAGCCACCAAGCGTAGTAGGGGCTTTCGCGGCGGCAAATTCAAATTGTATGGAGGAGTTTTCTACTTTTCGACACGCTGCGAACGAAAATATCAGCACCATAGAAAGTAGAAATAGTAATCTGGGTGGAGATCTACTCAACGCCACATCACCTCCACCGATTATTAATAATAATGTGCCGTTTATGAATAATAATGTACTAATCCCGCAAAGCACACTGGATCTTTTTTTTCAGCGCTTTGATATGCTCCAGGGGCAGTTTGATGAAATCAAGTCCTGCATGAGGCGAAATCAAGTGACGCCTGACGACTCCTCATCTTTGGCACCAGCAGCCCGGGAGATGCAGAGTGATCTGGTGTCACGTATTTCGGGTCTGCAGGAATTTGTGACTAAGCAGACTTCACACCTGGAAGAACTGCGTATTGATCGTCAGCTGCTCTTGGAGGATAATAATCTCATGAGAGATTAAATAAAAAATCTGAATATTGATCTGAGTGCTTTGAGGGATCGAACAAACAGTGCTGACGCCACTACCCCTCCCCCCCAGCTGCTCTCACAATTTCTCGACAAACCCCTATCCTAGGTTGTCTCGTGGGGCTGAGGCTGTGGGATCTAGCAGCGAGTGTGTTGAGAACTGCGAGATAATTATCCCAGGTATTTAAAACGTGATGTAACTGCCTCCAAAGAGGCTTTAAATGATCTAACCTTGGCAGTGCTTAGCACCCTTCTTCCGAATTTTGATCGGGGAAACGTTGCTGGAGTTCGCATACTCACGCCCCGTGGTCCGCCCCGGGATAGTGTGGATTTAATAGAGGGGAGCTTTGGGTCGGATGCAGAATTGGGCGCCACCGTCCTGCGTGGTTAAGCTTTCCCGCTCCTAACTAGTCAGAGACGTGATGTGGGCCAAGCGTGCGCTTGCTAATAATAATTTAAATATCAATGACATAAACCCCGTACTGCTTGGCCGGTCTTCTACGGTCTGCATGCCCGGACGAAAAATATATATCAACGAGTCGCTGCCCCACGACAAATTCTAGCTATTTAAAAGTTTGAAACCCATTGCACTGGGGCTGGGTTTCAAATATGTCTGGCATGCGCAGATTTCTGGCTAGGCGTAAGGGAGGCGAGCGTGCGCATGTGTTTGCGCCAGCTGCTGACCTGCATGCTATACATGCATCAAGTCAGTCTGCTTCCACACAACAACTGCCAAATATGAGCGCGATAAATACAGATGTCAGTAACAACGTAACGAATGAGAGGCAGGAAGCAGCACTGACTTCCAGGTCGGTACGGAGTACTTAACTAGGATCAACAGTGGCGAGAGGGGTGGGTGGAGAGGGTTTCCTTAACGTAGGTTTTCTCGATGTGAACTCGCTTCGATATCGCATTGAAAGGCTGCGCCTGTACTTGAACGACGATCCTTCATACCATATTTTCGGTATAGCTGAGTCTTGGCTAGACTCAATAGTAGATGACAGTGTCATCCAAATAAAAGGATACACGATTTTCCGGCAGGATCGTAACATCCATGGAGGTGGAGATGCCCTGTATATACGTAACGATTTCTCCTTCACCAAATAAGGATCATCAAACACAGAAGTAGACGATAAACCTAGAATACCTGAATACCTACATTGTAGTGTACAACAGGGTAGCTCGCCCCCGATCATTGTCGATGTGATCTACAGGCTTCCAAAAGTTGTAATGCAAAAAGAGAGCAAAAAGACGCAGAAAAAGTCGGACCTTTTCGATCAGCTCCGTAAGCTAAGTAGCGACTATGGTCCCAAATTCATTATGGGCGACCTTAATTCAGACCTTTCTCCAGATCCACCTGAAGCATGTGACGATGTATTTGCGTGCGCGGAGGGAGGCTGCACGGCACGAGCACGGGAAAACGGCAGTGTCGAGACAGCGGCGAACACGTGCACGTGCGGATGCGAGCGGAAAGTGCGGAAAAGAGAACGTTGAAGGAGTATGCGCGAGAGAGATAGAAAACGAAAGAAAGGAAGAGAAAAGGGAGGACGTGGAGCAGAGGAGAAGGAGGCCAGCGGTAGTGAGAGGAAGGCGACCCAGGGCGACGCATAGTGGGGCCGCGAGCAAAAAAAAAGCGCCGAAATTCGCGCTTGCCTCGAAAAATGTATAAAAAAAAGTTTGAGGCACGCAAGTATTCGTTGTAACCTATATTTTAATAAACCGTTTCCCCCGGTATGATCTTAATCGATATATATTTATATCAGGCGTATATTGAGCATACATACAGTAACCGCATTAAAATGACATTTTCGTGCAAAGCTTTTCATTACTCGATGTATCTACCATAATAAAAATATATTTAAAACACATATACACATATATATATATGTGGGAGCGTCCAGCAGAAACGGGCCACCGAGCGCGCGCGGTGCCTTTTTTCGCGTAAAAGGCGCTCTGTTTAACTCGTTCATAATCGTATGCTGCGTCTTTGAAAAAAAAACCAAGGACCTATATCGATAGATTTTTTCCTGCTCTTTCCAATGGTGCCATTGTTTTTATTGCGAAACGCTTTCTTCCGGAGGAAAACTCGAGTTGAATATTGAAAGCCATTTTTCTCCAAGTATATCATGTTTTTTTTTCAAAATAAACTACACCATTGGAAAGTACAACTCTTAAGCTTCAAAACCCTATCTTGGAGAAGTTGGAGAAATAAAGGGTTTAAAAGTAATAAAATGAAAAAGACAGCGCCGAGGATCCGCGCGAGCCCCTCGCGCCCGTGCGTACGGCACGTTTAAGTGCACGCCCTATTCAATTCGCTAATAATCGTGTACCAAGTCTCTGAAAAAAGAACTAAGGACATATATCGATAGAGTTTTTCCCGCTCTTTCCAATGGTGCTATTATTTTTATTCCGAAATGCTTCCTTCTAGTTGAAAATTCCATTTGAATGTTTAAACTCTATTTTTTCAATAAAATATCAGTTTTTTCTTCAAAATGAATTATATTCTTCAAAAGTACAAGTCTTAAACTATAAAATATTATATTTTTAATAATTTTTCTTCCTCAATATTTATTACTTTCTTAATAAAAAAAAGCTTAATAAAATGTCATTTTAAATCGTTGCTGTAATCCATTTGATGAAACAAAGCATTCATCGAAACTTAGGTTTGTTTCCGATAAACTTAGAGCTTGTTATCCGCATTTAACTGATAGAGACAAAATATGCGATTCTTGTCGAATAAAATCTAATGCTCAGATTGAAGAAGAGAGTGAGATTTCAATAGAAGATTCTAAAGAAATTATTTTTAATTTGAAAAAATTGTTGAATGACCAAAATTTGACAAAAATGGAAAAGATATTACTTTTGAAATTACTTCCTAAAAACTGGAGCACTCGCAAAGTAGCTAGATTTTCGAACTTGTCTCGTCGACTTTCATCGAAATGTAAATTATTTGATAACCCAGCCCAATTAAATGACAACAGAGGAAATAAAAAATATCAAGTGATACTTTAGATCAAGCAAAGCTCTTCTATGAAAGTGATGAGAATAGTAGAATTATGCCAGGCTATAAAGATAACAAATGTATAAAAAATTATGATGGCACAAAAAGTTACATCCAGAAACGGCTTGTTTTATACAATCTTCGAGAACTATATTTAAAATATAAGCAACAGTATCCTGGATTGAAAATAGGATTCAGTAAATTTGCCGAACGTCGTCCTAAATATTGTGTTTTAGCCGCTGTCTTTTTGATCTTACTATTTTTGAACTTTTCATGTTTCAACTTAAAAATATAATATTTTATAGTTTAAGACTTGTACTTTTGAAGAATATAATTCATTTTGAAGAAAAAACTGATATTTTATTGAAAAAATAGAGTTTAAATATTCAAATGGAATTTTCAACTAGAAGGAAGCATTTCGGAATAAAAATAATAGCACCATTGGAAAGAGCAGGAAAAAATCTATCGATATATGTCCTTAGTTCTTTTTTCAAAGACTTGGTACAAGATTATTAGCGAATTGAATAGAGCGTGCACTTAAACGTGCCGTCCGCACGGGCGCGAGGGGCTCGCGCGGACCCTCGGCGTTGTCTTTTTCATGTTGTTACTTTTAAACCCTTTATTTCTCCAACTTCTCCAAGATAGGGTTTTGAAGCTTAAGAGTTGTACTTTCCAATGGTGTAGTTTATTTTGAAAAAAAACATGATGTACTTTCAGAAAAATGGCTTTCAATATTCAACTCGAGTTTTCGTCCGGAAGAACGCGTTTCGCAATAAAAACAATGACGCAATTGGAAAGAGCAGAAAAAAATCTATCGATATAGGTCCTTGGTTTTTTTTTCAAAGACGCAGCATACGATTATGAGCGAGTTAAACAGAGCGCCTTTTACGCGAAAAAAGGCACCGCGCGCGCTCGGTGGCCCGTTTCTGCTGGACGCTCCCATATATAAAACTTATCTTGACTAGGGGGGCTGCGCCCCCTTGCGTGCCTTTGGCACGCCAAACCTCGCGCCCCTACATACACCTGCTCCTCGCTTCGCTCATCGCCCGCCCCCTCCCTATGTAAAAACTTCGTTTTTACATAATAGGCACGACCGCAATGCTCAGAAAAACCTTATAATTTTATTATTGCATTAATTGTATACTTATTTTCATCGTTATTATCATTAGAATACATATAAATACATCTCTGCAGTAAAATTTAAATGGAAATTATGCATTTACTATTACATATTTATTATTTTTTTGTAGAATATTTTCCTTATAATTCTACAAATATAGATATATGCAGATAACTTTTCAAATAGTCTATGATTGATATAAATTAATTAAGTATTATTAATTGATATGATTAAAGTACACATAGGAATATTAAATATATAAGTACTATGATTGCAATCATATTTAAAATTAAAAACATTGTTTTCATTATTTCTATTTGAATTATAATAATAGTTTTATTTTTATTTATGCAATTGTTGAATAGAAAAAAAATTTTATTTCATTGTTATCAACAAGTTTTGTATTTGAAATTTTTGTGTTAAGTAAAATGCTTTTGAATAACATAAGGAAAAATACCGTTTCATTACTCCCGATTAATACAAAAATGTAAAGTTCAATTTTACAAAGTTTAACGAAAACTGTAGACTAATCGCTCACTGATGTTCATATAACTTATACATATACACACATGCACACATACACTAATACCGCGAATAGGAGAAAAACAAAAACAGAAAACTCAACACTGGTGCATTCGTCAATGGTAATCTGGCTTGGTGCTGCGTGCGTGCAGAGTACATCAGCCGTAGCGGCCATCTCGGCTATATAGGCTGCGTATAGTGCGTTCGCATCAGCGGAAAAACGCATGCGACCCACGTGACCGTGAGGGCTCCCTGTATATAAGATATGATATATCTATATATATATATATATATATATATATATGGATCGCGTGCACGCGCTTTCTGCTACTAGCCCTAGTGAGTCTATGTTGACTATACCGCCCTACGGCAGCATGCGCGCGCGTATGTACATAGTGTGATGTCAACAATCGCATCGTCTGGCTCCCGGCGTTCTCAGTGATGACGGTGGCTGCTGCAATAGGCCGCCCTGCAGAATGTCGTCCCTTTCATCGTGTTTACTGCGGTTGATGATGATATTCCTCAGAGACAAGAAGGCAGCGTGTCGACGGCGAGAGCAAATTTCGTAAGCCCTTTCTCGTTCCTAACCTCTCTGATAGGTAAGCTTTTGGTACTTTCTCTTGTTGCAGGTATCTGGCGACGAGAGTAGTGTAAGCGATGGGCACTGCTGCAGAATCTTTCTTGAGTGTGGTGATATTGCTTGGCTCATTTATTTATTAGTCCTATGTGGTTTTCAGATACTCAATTTTCCATGTGTGTATTTGACTCTTATACTAGTGGCTCTGTGTACAGTTAATCTGCTGCTGGTGCCTTCAGCGCCTCTCAGGATGGAGGTGTTTTCAGCAATGAAACAACAAGTGAAGGTTCCACCAGTCTTTCCCCTCTAATCTTTAGAGGTAGCTGGTGCAGCGAGAATAGTGAACAACAACCATTGCTACATTATTTTCTTTTATATGGTAATGTTTTTTGTGTCATCTATTCATTAGTCATATGTGGTTTCTAGGTGCTCAACTCCGCTCGCTTGTCTCCTAGATCAGTGACTGATCTATGCATGTGTTTTGTTTATTCCTGCGGTGAGGCAGTCCTTGAGATTGAGACACGCATGTTGGTCTCTATGGTATTTTCCTCTCAGATGGCTATTAGATAATTCTGAGCGGACTGGCATCCATGGAGTAGTGCCCGCCCTGGACTATCCAGCCTCATTTTGCAGCTTCCCCAGCTCTACAACGATCTTCAAGTGTTAGTGCTTTAGAATGTGAGGGGATAGGTAATTAGGAACTGGGGAATATCGTAAAAGTGCTGTGTGTGTGGTTAGATGCAATACGGGTAAGCAGTTGTCGCTGGTCATATTAGCTCATCTAGTTAATTTTTAAGTTTAGTCAGGGTATAAGAACTCATTTGAAGGTATCTATTGTATATATAAGTGAGTCTTGCCTATTTAATAGTTTTCATTTTAATTCGTTATACATATTGAACTTTACTATACTACAAAATCTATAACACATACATTACTCTAGAGTTTTTTTTTGTGTAATATATTACTTTAACATGAGGCGTTTCACGTCAGCTCTCCACCCTGATTAAAAAAACCCATTCATTCCTTTAAAAAGCTGTTAGTTGAATCGACTTTAATGAGGATTTTTTACTGACTTAATACATGGACTATATAGGGAATTTAATAGGATCCAATAGGATTTAATATTTTTTTTTAATCAGGGCAGGCGCGGCGAACGAGCGCGAAATCATCCTGTTTTCAGCTTGTGTTTGAAGGGCTAAGATGTATCTAAAAAAAATAATCCCCAAGTCATTTCGATGTATTTTCTCCTCAGCTTTCCGATGATGCTATTAGTTTCTCAAAATTTTTCAATTCTAACCTCAAAAAAACATAAAATGTGTTATATCTCAAAAACTATATTTTTAATACTTTTTCTACATAGGGGTTTTTTGATTTTTTCGAGATATTATTCAAGAAATACTTAGAATTGAAAAATTTTGAGAAACTAATAACACCATCGGAAAGCTGAGGAAAAAATACATCGAAATCACTTGGGGAATATTTTTTAGATACATCTTAGCCCTTCAAACACAAGCCGAAAACTGCATGATTTCGCGCTCGCGCGCCGCGCCTGAAGAGCTGAGGTGAAACGCCTCACATGTATTTTTATAATATTAGACAATTTTGATTCTCTTAGTTCAATCGCTTAGGTTCTGTGAACATAATTAACAGGTTAAGCTGTGTAATTTTATATGAAATTTCTATTTGTTATCAAAACAGTAAGATAACATAATTATAGATTTTTAGCAAGGCAATTTTTAAACATTTTTCTAATTTTGATTTTATTATATACTAATTTCTCTAGATCATGACAAGGAATTGTAAGTTTTGACAGCTTTTATGTAACAGTTTTTGTTAGTTACTGTTTTAGTTTTTTTATTGGTATTTAAACGATATCTATATCCTTTGTAAGAATTCTATTGGAAATGAATTCTTTGTACGATAAGCAAAAATTGTCTATTTTATGTATATTTTGGCGTTTAAAATCATTTTTATAGATTTAACTCGTCAGGTATTATTTATTTTACATGAAAATCTTAAATAGGTAAAAGTTTTGTATAACTATTATCTATAACTTATGTATTGAATATTTTTGTGTAAAATTAAATACTGTCAAGTGTTACGAATGGTTGAAAATCGTCCATTTTATGTGTATTTTTTTGGCGTTTAAAATAGTTTTTATAAGTCTAACTCGTCAGGAGTTGATTTTACAAAAAAATGTTAAGTAGGAAGAAGTTTTGTTTCAATATTATCTACAACTTGTGTATTTAACATTTTTGTGAAAAATCAAATCCTGACAAGTTATAGCAGAAAATCGTTCATTTTATGTATATTTTGGCGTTTAAAATCGTTTTTATAAGGGTAACTCATCAGGAGTTGATTCTGCACAAAAATGTTAAAGGAAAAAAAGTTTTGTTTCTGTTGTAACGGTGTACTTACGATTTATCCATGGTACAGCGTCACGAAGAAATCTCTCCAACGATGATGAATGTCAATATTAAATTAACCATGCAAATATGAGTTCGTATTTTCAATGAGTGATAAACGAAAGGAGATGGATAAGTAAAGGTCGTTAAATCATCAATCACCGCAAGTAACAGTAAACTTGGACATTTATTACGTAAAAATAGAACAGAACATCAAAATTCGCGAGGCATAATTAATCGAAATGTTGAGCGCCAGCTGGGTCATTCCCAGCAATCTAACTAATCCTAGGATTCGGTATGTATCTAACACGATGCGACGACTAACCGGTTTCGGTAGGGCGGGACGCAAATTCAAGCGCGAGCACGCGAGTGCTTTACAGAAGTTTCGGCAGGTTTCGATAGTACGCGGAAGACCCGAGAAAACTATGAATTTACCCTGCTTTAGGTGACGCCTAGAGTCGATGCGCGCGACGCGAAAGAGAGCCGAAAACAACGTGGCCGCGGCCTAGACAACTTACCAGCTCGAGGCTGGGACGAGTGGCGAAAACGACGACGGGCCGGCGAGGCGGCAGTAGGGGCTGTCTGGCTGGGCAGCGGCGTCGGGGCTCTCGGCACAGAGCAGGCACGGCTCCGGCAGTGCGGCTAGGCAGGGCTGAGCTGGGCTGTCTCCGTGAGCAGATGCGGTGTGGTCTGGATGAGGCTGCAAGGCTTCGGCGCCGGAACACACCATCACCGACGGCAGAACTTACGGCGCAGGCGACTCCCCGCGAATTTACTATTAAACAGTACAAGGTACAACGGACTGGAGCAAAAGCAAATTGCTAGCGCGTGCTACGGTCCACAATGGAGTGGCCGAGCCGCGCACTCCGACGACCAAACGAGCCCTCAAGCCCCCGCGAGCGAGCACCACCACTCGTTCTTGTTCGGGTACTAGGCTCTCTCTTTCTCTCTCGCTCACCCATGACGCATGTGACGGCAACGCGCGGCCTAGTGTATACGTGCGCGCCTGCCCCGGCGTTCTGCACGACGGCGGCGAGGACGACAACTTGGTGTTGACGCAGCGTGCGTCAAGGATGGCGAGACGAATGAAGCTCTCACAAGGTGTGCAGAGCCTCCAGCGGCTGTATTCTCCGTGGCGGCAGGTACACAACACGACACCGGGCGAGGTTAGGTTCATCTGCTCCCTCAGATCCAGAGTACCAATGCATCTAGGTAGGATCAGTGATTTACTCTTGTTACCTTCTGATCTTCTACCAATCTTCAGTCTTGTGTTTTTGCAGGTCTCAAGTAGACGAACGGCAGGGCTGATGTGGAGCACATTCTCTCCAGGTGCAGCCGTTCACCCAGAGGAATCCGTTGCTTCCATGCAGTTCCGCCTTCTTCTAGTGTGTGAGCATCCAGAGGCATTTCTTAATGGAAAAGAAGGTAGATATTGTTCCTCGTTATTGTTTCTGATGCACCTACTTCCTCATCTTTACCTATTCACAGGTGTGAGCACCAGAAGTACATACACAGAGTCGACAACGGAGCTAGTGGCGCTCCTGCGCCACATACTCCTGGCATCTAATGTATTTTGTACCCTGTTTCTCTTTTCTATCGCATGTGTCGTTTCGAAAGTGTCCTTTTCTTTATAACACTAATTCTATTTTTCTTCTTTCAGGTTCACATCAGCAGCCGCCTCTACACATGTCAAGATACCAATGCGCAGTGAGTACAGCTCACCTACTCCGCAACAGCACGTACCAGCATAAGGGATGGCAGGAACATCGTCATCTTCATCAGGAGCAGGGCATGGTTTCAGCATGAGGAGCTCGCAATGCTCCTCTACAAGGGTGCTGTCTTCGCTACAATAGTAGACTTTACAGGTACAGTGTTAGTTAGGGTTTCGCATGGGTTGCTTGGGCCCTCTTCTGTCAAGCATTCATTTTCTTGAGTTAGGTTTATCTATTCTGGATGGTTAGCCAGAAAGGAGCCCTTACGGCCACAGCTAGGGTTTTCCGTATTTTTCTGTCACTAATTGTAATGCTCAAAAACGAGCGTTACAAACTCCCCCTCCCAAGACCGAAGCACGCCCTCGCGGTTCACGGGAAAAAAAACAAAATCCTGAATACTCACTTTACAATATCTACGCGATTCGTGACTACCGTACTTACATACTTAACAACGTCGATTGTACGGAAACTCTTCCTATTCTAACGCTAGGCGCTCTTACAATCGCACAAGATTTGCTCGCATTCGCACTCAATTCGCAACACAGTTTTATACTGATTGGACCGTAGCAGGCAATTGACTCGACAACAATTTTATCGAAAACGCAATCTAGTGTTCGATGCAACTACTCGAAAATAAATGTTTCCAACTAAGTATTCTACGCCGCAAAAGAAAGTATTACAAACTAAATATTCTCCTGCGCCAAAGAATATGCTACACCCTATATATTTTATGACGCAAAAGAAAAAAAATTATTACAAACAAAAGTAATAATCTACAACTCGAACAATAATTTGTTGTTCGCTATAATTACAAAAGTGTTAGGGTACGCAAAGAAGTTCTATTCCAAACACAAAAAATAGTTGGCAACTCGAACAATGGCTTGTTGTTCCGTTTACGCCAGCGATGTAACTTACTACGGTTATACAAAAAAACGACAAAAAAAAATTCTTTTTTTTTTTTTTTTTTTTGTGGACAATGGTTTCTTGTCCCTTCAATGCAATAATACGCTCTTGAGCTGGTAAGTGGCATTACAAATTTGTTTTACGACGGGGAGATAGCCTTTTGAAATACATGCTGAAACTACGGTTAATGCACGTTTTTCGTGTTCATGCGTAGCCACGTGGCGTACCTCAGTCCGTCTTTGCTCACCTTCTGCCTCTCACTCATATGCTTCTCACAACCCTCTTGCTAGCTCGACAAACGGTAGTACTCAGACCCCTACTACTAGAGTGGCAACAAGTGGTATGGGAGTTCTTGCACAAGTCGGAAAATTCCTGCTAATTGCGCAAAAGTCCTGATTTTTTTTCTATCAAGAGCTTTAATAAGGGAGTTTCGATAAAAATGGGTTGAGTTGCTACGCGCATTTTGATCACGAGACCGTAGTGTCTGTCATGGCACCTACCAATCCTATCCGCACCAACAACAATTGTGCCGAGATTTCTAATTGGCCCTAACAATGACTACTATTCTTTTGACTACTGTGGTCCGGTACCATTATTAACTCTATCCTTGTTATCCATGGCAATTCTAAATCAAAGGTTTTCTGAATCAACATTTCTGCAGGAAGGAATTTCTTGCTTCTACGACTATAAATTATTGGGCGAACCCTGAGCACCAACGATGGTGCGAGGGGTGCCATATTAGAGGTAAAAGGACACCGTTCAGAGACAACTTCGGGGCGTTATCTCCGACATTTTTCCCAAGCTTTTAGCATCGACGACAAATGTGCTAAGAGCGAGTTTGGTTTTTCCTCTAACTCGGAAAGTCCCTCCCGAATTCTTTTCAACTCATCAACTACAATAGGAGTGAAAGAACGTAACAATCACTTGTTACTTTTTCTTTTTTGAAGACAAGATTCCTGACCACAAACGAGGAGGGAAAAAAAAAATATATAAATCTTTGTCTTCCAACGAGAGATTTTCCTTGATAACTACAAGATCCGAATGTTTCGATAAATTCCGGGATAATTGGTGTTTCGACAAATTAGAAGAGTTTCGATATGTTAGGGTGTTTCGATAAATTCGGGGTGTCTCGATAAATTCGGTGTTTCGATAAGGTTAGGGGTGTTTCGAGAAGTTTAGATGTTTTGATAAAGTTAAGGGTGTTTCGATAAAGTTAAGGGTGTTTCGATAAATGAAGGTGTTTCGATAAATTAGAAGAGTTTCGATATGTTAGGGGTGTTTCGGTAAATGTTGGTGTTTCGAGAAAGTTAGGGGTGTTTCGATAAATTTCCCAGGAGACCAGATGAAGTGGGGAGACTCAGTCCCAGCGCCTCCCCGCGGACGAAGGCGCGTTTCATCCAGATCAGGAAGCCGACTGAGGGGTGGCCCTCGATGCACACTCCCTCTTCTTCCGATAATATTCACTAGGACACGTTTTTGTGTTTGCGCCGGACCTCCCACATCTGAAACAAAATACGCCCCGCCGGGGCTGAGAATACTGAGTATACCTATGCCCCGTCTTCAGACAGTTCCAACACCGATCGGACTTACTAATACTACTGACGAAAGTGGAGGCTACCGACAACGCGGGGGACTCATTGACAGAGGGAGGTTTCCCTTCACGCAATTCGAGTGGGGAACAATGCAGCACGCCCAACCGATGGTACATCTCCACTTCACCCCCCGGTCGATCGCCGTGGGGGAGTTGAACACGCCCTCCCAATTTATACGTGCTCTAGCCTCCTCCATCTGCCGCTGAGTTTCCTCCCTTAGTCCAGCCTCCCTTCGTCGGAACCAATTAGTTGACGGGTCCTCAATGGTGCGAGGGGGTGGCCACTGGCTCTCCCATACGCTGCGCGTCACCGGAGGTCCAGCAGCTTTGGGGAGGTCGCTGAGGCTGTTTCCGCCCATCGCCATCTGCACCGCGCGATCGTGGCGGAACACAATATCCTTTTCCTCTAAAGTCACTCGAGGCTTTCTTCCCCCGCCTTTCGCTGCGGCTGGTGGCGTTATTCCCGTGGCCATCTCCCTCGTCTTCTTCCTTGCCTCTCTGGGTCGCTTGGGCACGGTGCCGGTCGAGCTGGTGGTCGAAACTGGCGGTTCGGGTGGTTGGTTCCAACCTCCCAGCCCGCCTCCGAATACTGAACCATTACCCTCCAATGGGTCATACAGCAGCCCCTCAAAGGGGTCGCTTTCCCGGGGTGCCAAGGGTGCATCAACCTCAATATGTGTGGGCGCCTGGCGCAACAACCCACTCATGGCCGTGAGGCCATGTACAACTTCCGGATGAAGAGGCTGATGCAACCCCAGCAACCCCCGGTGAGCGAACTGCTGCGAGCCTACGATGGTCGGAGGCGAGCCAGTTGGAAGGACCCCCTCCCCTTCCGGCATCACTGTCGGCGGCTCCCTATTCGGGACATCCACCAACAGCCCGATGCCTGAGGTGGTAGCGTCCGCCTCCCCTGGGCGACGCAAGGGTTGGACAACCCCTTCCCAGCATCATTGCGTTGGGCGGGTCTGGAGACTTCTTGTTCTGTGGAAGGTATCGGGGTATTTACCTTGCTTTCTACAAAGGGTTTCAGATCGGATATGTGCACCTTCGACATACGGTGACCTTCCACGTATTCCAATTCATATACTACTGGTGATAATACTTTCCGGACTATGCAGGGCCCGGTGAATTTCGGTGCCAATTTGGCAGCGAAGTTCTGAGCCACTGCCGACAAAACCCGGTTTCTACGCACCACTAGATCACCTTCTACGAACGCTACGACACGACAATGTCTGTTATAATATTTAGCTTGCTTGTCATTAGCAAGCTTTAAATGTTTCTGAACCAACGTGTAGATAATTGGAAGACGTTTCAGTCGATCTGCCCACCCTATCGAATCACCAATTTCTACACTCTCATCAGCCTCCTGCTGTTGACGCAGGTTTGGGATGGGACGCGGACTCCTACCATAGTTTAAGAAAGCAGGGGTCAACTTAGTCGACGAATGCACTGTGGTATTAATAGCGTACGCGAATTCGTGCAAATGGATGTCCCAATCACGGTGATCGTGTTTCACGAATATCGACATCATTGTCTTAAGTACTCGGTTCACCCTTTCCGTAGGGTTGGCTTGAGCATGATACGGAGCGATAGTAGTCTGAATGACTCCCAATTCTTTCAAACGCGACGATATAAGATTATTTAAAAACTCCGTCCCATTATCCGTGACTAAGTATTTCGGGCATCCCCACCTAAAAACGATCAATTCATCGAAAGCCTTGACGATCAATTGAGTATTCGCCTTATGAAGGGGCCTGACTTCAACGAATTTAGTGAACAAGTCTTGGAAAACCAAAACATAACAATACTGAGATTTACTAGGTGGAAAGGGCCCCATAACATCTGACGCAACAACTAGCCATGGTCCTTCGACCTCACGCCCCCCATTAAACCTGATGGAGCCTGTTGCGAAACTTTGTGCAATTGACAGTCTAAACATTTTTTCACGTATTTAGCCGCATCTCGAGCTATCGATGGCCAAAAGTAGGTTTGTGCTACTCGACTATGTGTTTTCTCGGCTCCGAGATGACCTGCATGGGGAGGGTTGTGGCATTCGAACAAAACTCGTTCTCGATCTGCCTCCGGGACGACAAGTTTCCACCCATCTAAGTCGGCAATAGTATCATCGAAAATCTTGTTAGGGCAGTGTTTATACAGAAGATTATTTTCTATTTTCCAATCCGGAAGTTTAGATGGGTCAGTTTCTACCGAGTTATAACGACGCGTATACCATTCACCTGGATTAGCTACCCCTATCACGGCAATTTCATCTATTTCCTCATCAAAAGCTCGCGACAGTGTGTCAGGAACCTTATGTAGGGTTCCTTTCCTATGAACGATTTTCATGTTATAAGCCTGAAGGGCTGTAGCCCATCTGGCCAGACGCCCCGTTATGAAGTCATCTGAGGCTACTATGATCCGTTATGACCGTGAATTCTTCGCCTAATAAATAACCCCTAAACTTCTCTACTGCCCAGATGACCGCTAAACACTCTTTCTCTGTAACCGTATAATTCCTTTCTGCTTTAGTTAGGGAACGGCTAGTGAAAGCAATAGGGTGTTCTCCGTCCGCGACTTCTTGGCTAAGGACTGCTCCTAACTGCCGGTTGCTCGCGTCGGTTTGGAGATTGAATGGTAACGATAAATCAGGGCGCGCCAGTACAGGAGCTTGTGTAAGCAGAAGGCGTAATGTATCAAAGGCCTTCTGCTGCCCCCCTCCCAAGACCAACGAACATTTTTCTTGAGGAGGTCATTCAATGGCCCTTTTAACTCCGCAAGATTTTGAATAAACCTAGCATACCATGTTACCATCCCTAGAAAACTACGTAATTGTCTCAAATTTTTAGGGGGTGGAAAGTTCAAGATGTGTACTATTTTGTCCAAGAGCCGAGTGCACCGGCTGCTCCTTCTTAAAGTAAATCTTATTTGTGGAGTCAGAGAGAGTGTAGACGGAGTCGAGAGTTGAGAGAGTACTCGGCTTTCGTAGGCGAGTAGTAGGCTTGGAAAAGCCAACGCGAGCCATGGGTGAGCACGCCACGAGGATGGCGGGGTTGGCGCAATCTCGCACAACGATGCGCTGGACCTCGACGGTGGCCCAGTTGCAGCCGGCGGAGTTAATTGCGGAGTTAGAGGAACGGAGAGCGAATAGCCGCGGTAATCTGGAGAGTTTGCGAGACGGCTTATTGCGTGCGATCTTGAGCGAGGAATTGCCAGGGGTCGAGATCCCTTGGTATACCTGCGACGAGGCAGCTTTTGAAGCCATCGAAGGGATTATAGATGTAGATGTGGAGATAGGAGAGGGAGAAGACAAGACCATTCGGCGGAAGAAGCCCTCGAAGAAGAAAGGAGTGACCCGTTCCCGGGCTGATACGAGCAGTGAAGGCTCGCGGGTGGCGAGTGAAGAAGGTAATATGGAGAGAGGAAGAGAGCAGCTGGTGGAGATAATGGTAGACCAGCAGGAGGGATCTACGTCAGTGACGGTGACTGTTACTAGCTCACTGAGCGCCACCAGCAGTAACGCGGGTCCGGCCGTGACTACTTCAGTCTCAGTTCTGAGTGCGCCCAAAGTGACAGCGACCTACGACAGTAGCAGATTTGTACCTCCTCTAGCGTCTACGTGGGAATACTATTCGGCTCGATTATATCGGGGGCTACCGGTTGCTGAACCGTTGCCACCTTCAGCCCTGCCGGCTCAGACACCGTTTAGAGCATCGCCAGCTCCCGTTCAAAGGAAGACTCCACCGAGGAAGAAGGGGCTGACCCAAAGCGAATGGTTCACCCCAGGCCATAATTGGGACGAGATACACCAAATGTATGACGTGGATGAGAGCAGTGAAGAGGAGAGTTACGTGGAGCCGGAGACAGTATTGAAGAGGGATCAAAGCATTCGCTCATCACACTTGGAGAGAGGAGGAAGCGGCACGACGTACAGGCCCGTTAAGAACCCTCGGGGGACCGGGACTTCGGACCACGAGGGACAACTGTTGAGAAGGAAATCGACAGGGCACCCACGACGTAAACGGATCTCCCCCCATGGAACGAGTAAGTATTGAGGAGAAAATGGAGAACCGTCGGGAGAATCTACCGTGGAGGGCTGGTACGCCGGAGAGTGGAACGCGATTCCGAGAGAGGCCTGAGAAGTCTACAAGAAAGAAGAAGCAGGGGGTTCGCAGCATAACAATCTCGAGCAGTAGTGAGAGTGGAGAAAAGTCGAAGAGGAACAGTTTAGCTCGTCGTGGACGCCGAGACATCAGCGAGACGGAGGACGACGAAGAAGTGGAGCCGAGAAGAAGGTGGAGAGCGACGCCTGCGGCGGAGCAGAAGGCCCGCGCAGTCAAGCTACTGAAGAGTTGGGGTATTAAGTTTAGTGGAGAGGAGAAGGAAGACCCCGAGGAGTTTTTAGAACAGTTAGAAGACTGCCGCGAAGATGCTGGGCTGCGAGATCAAGAGCTGCTTGGTGCGTTGCCCTGCATCTTAGCTAAGAGAGCTGGCAGATGGTTCAGAACTATAAGGCTGGGGTTACTCGTGGCTGGGTTTCTGCAAGGCCTTTAAGCACCAATTCGTCACGGAATATGATCGAAAGGATCTGTTGGACGATTTGAGACGAAGGAGTCAGGCCAGGGGTGAGAAAATAGCCACCTACATCTCCAACTTTAACTACATTGTCTCTCGGTTCAAACGACTGCCATCAGAGAGGCAGATGATGGAAACAGCCTATTGAAATATCCTTCCAGAGTACAGGAAGGTGATGTCGGACAAAATAGTGGAGATGATGGAGGATTTGGAGAAGTACGGACGTCGTTGGGAGAGGCAGAAGGAATTAGATAGTCGCTATCTCCCGCCGCCTCCAGCTGACAAGATGAGGGTACCCGGAGCAGCGTATACGAGTACTACTGGTCGCCAAAAAGCCGTGGCAGCCGTGGAGAAGGGAGTGAAGAGTGAGAGCGTGTTGCCAAAGCCCACCAAGCCGAGTGAAACGAAAACGGCGAAGAAGGCGGCCAAAGCCAACGTTCAGAACTCCGCCAAGGCGAGTGATGGAGAGTCGAAGTCGGAGACTGCGCAGCCCAAGACGTCGAATGCACAGACAATGGAGAAAGGAAGAGGCGAAGACCTACGCGGCCGTGGTATAGGGCGGACCTAGAATCCAAGGGGGTCCTGGAAATTCCAGGCCTCCTTATGGGGTGGGTCGAGGGTATGGAGGCAAACCGTGGAGAAGGGCGCCGGCGCAGAGTCAGAGCCCTGGAGAGTGGCGATCTGGTCCTCCGAGAGGCGGGTACGGGTGTTCAGCTGAACCCGGCCAAATCCCGCTTGCCGCAGGACAGGAAAAGCCATTTATGGGGGTTTGCAACTTCTGTCAAGCGGTGGGTCACAAGGCCTCCGTTTGTTCTGAAGTGCCCTGCTACTGGTGTATGCAGAAAGGGCATACGGTGCGAAACTGCACCACCCGTAATCAGCCTGCCCAGCCCCCACGCGAGAGTTGCCAAAATTGTGATGCGCCGAATGTAATCTTCAAGACCTGTCCCAGCTGTGCACCATTACGAGCGAAGCTGGGAAACGGGGAAGCTGGGGGGTGAGCATCTTAAATGTGCTTGTTCCCTAGCGACCCTCAGTGGAGTCAGAGAAGACTCGTGGAGAGAGAGAGAGATAGTGTAGAGAGAAAGAGGGAAGAGAAGAAGGTGGAGAGAGACGTATGCGTAGAAGTGAGAGGTGAAGTGAGTCCCGTGGAGTAGAAGAGGGATGCGAGGAAAGAGAGTGGAGAGAAGAAGCGGAAATTAGCAGCACCAGCGACCCAAAGAGGAAACGAGGCGAAGGAAAGGGAGGAGGTAACTAAGGCGGTGAGCGGCACACCCGAAGCGAAACAGCCAGAGTCGTTGGAGCCAGACACCCGTGTATCCGTAGATGGATGGAACGAGGACTCCAGTGACGACAGTTGGCTGGAGGAGATAATGGGTGAATTGGAGAGTATGAAGAAAAAGGAGGGGAAATCAACCGTCGATGTGTTGCCGGTGAAGGATACCCAGAAGATCGATGTGGAGAGGAGAGGTGAGAAAGAAGTCGAGAAAAAGAGAGAAGAAAGGGGACCTGAAAGTAGTGGAGAGAAAAAGGAGTTAGAGGAGGATCCCGATGCGGTCGCTGGATTGTGCGGGGAGAACCGAAATTTCATTATGGTGAAGCTCGGTGGACAGGTTTATAAAACCTTGTTCGATCCAGGGGCGATGTTATCGCTGGTTGAACCCACTATAGCCGAGCGGTTCGAGGATCGATTGGGAGATAGCACTACTGCGGTACGCAACGTCACCGGGGGAATTACCAAGGTCATGGGCGTACTAAACGTGATGCTGGAGGTCGATCATCATGCTGCGTCTTTACCGATGAAGGCCTTGCACAATCTGTATCAAGAGATCATCCTAGGGATAGATTTCTGTAAGCTGTTTCACGTGAACGCACAGCTCGGGAAAGGAGTGTGGAGAGTGAAAGACGGGCGTTGGAGACCTTTTGCCAAGACGGGCGAGGAGAAGAACGCCATTATTCACGCTGAGTGTGCTGGAATTTCTGAATTGGAGGAAGACGAACGAGAAAAAGTGGAAAGATTAGTGGACCGCTTGCTGATTTACCCTGCGGGGGAGAGGAAAACGGGGGTGATAACCTTAACAGAGCATACTATAGTGTGCAAGGATCGAAGCCCTTTAAACATCATCCCCGTAGAACATCCGCTAAAATGCAACAAGTGGCGATTGAAGAAGTGGAGCGTATGTTCAATGAGGGCATTATTGAGAGATCGGCCAGCGACTATAGCAGTGCTCCGGTGATGATCAAGAAATCCGACGGCACATATCGTTTTTGTGTAAACTATCGAGATCTGAACAAGGTGACACGTCGTGATGCATACCCCATCCCGAACATGGATACGATCCTAGATAAGTTGAGACGGGCGAAGTATCTGACGAAGATCGACCTCAGACAGGCATACCATCAGATCCCTCTGGAGAAGGCGAGTAGAAAGTATACGAACTTCTCTGTACCAGGATCGGGCTTGTGGCAGTTCACCAGGATGCCGTTCGTGCTGATGAATGCGCCTAGTACATTCCAGCGGCTGATCGATTCCTTATTTGGACCGGAGATACAACCGAATGACTTCGGCTATCTTGACGACATCATCATTGCCACCGAGTCGTTTGAGGATCACCTGTACTGGATTGAGGTGGTTTTGAAGTAGTTGGTTGGAGCTGGATTGGAGGTTAATAGGGAGAAGTATGACTTCTGTTGCTCCCAGGTCACGTACTTGGGATTGCTGCTGGATCGGGACGGTTTGAGACCGGATCCCGAGAAGGTGGCGCCAGTGGCAAATTATCCCGCCCCGAAGAATGTGAGGCAGCTGCGCCAGTTCTTGGAGATGCTGGGCTGGTACCCTCGGTTCATAAAGAACGAATCGGGACTAAAGATTCCATTGGTTAAGTTGTTGAGAAAAGGGAGAGAGTGGAGTTGGGGAGATGAGCAAGAGGAGGCCTTTGAGCAGCTGAAGAGAGCGCTTGCATCGGCCCCGGTCTTGGCGAGGCCGGATTTTAGCAAACCGTTCAAGGTACAGTGTGACGCTAGTGGGTATGCGTTAGGAGCGGTTCTAACGCAGGAGAGTGAAGATGGAGAGCATCCTATCGTGTATGTAAGTTGGGTTTTGACGCCCGCTGAGAAGAACTATACCACCACGGAAAAGGAGTGTCTGGCTAAGGTGTGGACAATCAACAAGTTAAGACCCTACTTAGAGGGCTACAAGTTCACTGTGGTGACGGATCACAGCGCATTGAAATGGCTATGTAATGTCAAAGAGCCCACCGGAAGGTTGGCGCGCTTGGCCTTGCAGCTGCAGCAGTGGGATTTCAACATCGTTCACCGCAGAGGAACGCTCCACCAGGTGCCGGATGCTCTTTCGGAAGCGCAAGAGTCTGACGAGGTGGGAATAGCAGTGTTCGAAGAGATTAAAGATCCGTGGTATTTGAAGATGATAGAAGATGTGGAGAAATTCCCAGCCAAATATCAGCAGTGGAGAGTGGAGAATGGGTGTTTGTATAGGTTTAGAACGGACCCATTTTATTGGATCCCGTGGAGTTCAAAGAAGAGAAGTGGAGACTGGTGGTTCCGGTGGAGTATCGGGAAAGGGTGATGCAAGACACCCATTGCGCTCCCTCGACCGGCTACCTAGGGGTGGAGAAAACATACGACAGAGTGGCGCGGGAGTACTACTGGAAAGGGGTCTACCACGATGTGCACACGTTCGTGCGAGAGTGTGAGTCTTTCCAGAAGTATAAAGGACTACAAATGGGTCCGCAAGGCCTCATGGGGACTCGAATAGTGGAGAGACCGTGGGCGGTCGTAGCGGTAGATACGATGGAGTTCCCGCCGAGTAGGAGTCAGCATCGCTATTTGCTGGTGTTCCAAGACTTGTTCACTCGTTGAATTGAGGTGAAACCTCTCCGCAAGGCTGACAGAAAGTCTGTGGCGAGAGCAATGGAGGAGCTGATCTTGTTCCGTTGGGAGACCCCGGACTATCTGCTTAGCGATAATGGTAAAGAGTTCGATAACAAATTCGTAAAGGAAATGTTGGAGGAATACGGGGTGCGGCATGTGACCACACCACCTTATCACCCTCATGCGAACCCGGTAGAACGAAGTAAGTATACCCTGAAAGCAATGATCTCCGCGTTTGTAGGCTCTGATCATCGCAACTGGGATTTGCACGTCTACGAATTCAGACACGCAGTTAATACTGCGGTGCAGTCGACTACCGAGGTTTCGCCCGCATTTCTGAATTTCGGACGGCATCTCCGGCCGGTAAAGAGTTTGTGACGGGAGGTGGAGAGCGATAGATTAGTGGAGAAAATAGATCCGTCGGTGTGGGAGGATCGTATGAAGCGTTTGGATGCGTTAAGAGATTTACTGGGCCGCCACATCGATAGAGCTAGGGAAGTACAGGACAAACATTATAATAAGGGAAGAAAAGAGGTGCAGTTCGCAGTGGGAGGTAGAGTGTTGAGAAAGGCGCATCATTTATCTGAGGCGGCGAAGAAGTTCAACGCGAAGCTAGCGCCGAAGTATGAAGGCCCGTTTGAAGTGGTCGAGATTCTTTCCCCTACCGTTTATGTGTTAGGACAAAGGGAAGCGGCGAACCATCGGATCGCGAAAGTGCATGTTTCCGAACTGAAGCGTTATGTTCCGAATTTGGGTTCGGCGGCAGACGGGTTCGTGCGCTCGTTGCGCGCGCGACCGGGTGGGGAGAGAGAGAGAGTGAGCGTGAGAGTGAGTTCGCGAACGACAATTAGTGGAATCGCGCTGCGGCGATTCTCCGAGGGCGCGCTTGGAGATTCGGAGAGAAAAAGAGAGTGAGAGTAAGAGAGAGAGAGAGAGAGAGAGAGAGAGAGAGATCGTGAGCGTGTCCGGCTTGTGGAATCGTGCTCGCGAAGCTTTCTTCGCGTTTGTCGTGAACGCGCGGCGGCGTTTGGGGCCCGGCGCGTGCGGGGGCGAATTACTCGTTTCGCCTCCTTGCGTTCAGGGTATGAATCTGCGGAAGAGGGCAGCCTCGGGAGGATTGAGTGTGCGCGTATGGGAGCGAGCCTAGCGAACTGTAGTTAGGGTTCTAGTTTGAATAAAATGAGAGTTTAACTGAATTTAGAGTTTGAGTATTTATTTGGCGAGATGACACTTCCCAACCTTTTCAGCACCGTAGCTTGCCCGAGCCGCCGGGGTCACAGCGGAATCTCCTTTTGGAAGGTAAGTGAGATTAAAGCGAGCGAGAGGAAGAGAGGATTAATAATTATTTTCTTTGCAGGTATTCGGGCTCGGCGTTCATCGCCTAAGTACACTGTCGCAAGCAGACGCAATCACTATCACGAACCTTGTTAAAGAACTGTCGCTTCATATAGTTGAACACGGGCCTACTCACCACAAGACCTCTACCACTCACACCTGGATTGACTTGATACTGACTGATGCGAACGACGTGATACTGGGCCATAGGAACGAACACCTGCCCAGCTTCCGTAAACATGCAATCATCGATGTCACCACCAATTCTTTTGTTCCAGCACGGCCTAAAGAATCATTCTCTTTTAGGAATTTTAAGAATATCTCTCCAACATCATTAAACGATTTGCTGTCTCGATGTAGCTGGGCAAATATGACCTCAATCAAATCGGATCTGGAGGATGCTTTAAATAATCTCAATTTAAACTTAAACGACGCAATAGATCAGTTAGCTTCTGTAAAAACAGTTTGTATCAATAGCAAGTATGCTCCCTGGCTTGGTCCTGAGTTGAGGCAACTCATTGACAAGCGCAATGTCACTCATCGACGCTACAAGCGTACTGGGAGGACGGCGCTTCTAAATAAGTTTCTTCGGCTCAACAGTCAGGTCGATTTGCGCATTACTCAAGAACGAGTTTCCTTTCTGCAGAAACATCTCTCGAACGCTCTTGATGATAACAAGGATATATGGAAGGAAATGCGCAATCTCGGGCTCCTGCCTAAGAGAAAGGAGGAGGATCTTTGCAGGAGTTTCCGTCTCTCCCCTTGAAAATTTAGAAGATGCAATGGATACGATACTATCGGCAAAAGAGGAGGGGTTTTCTTTTAAACCAGTAACTATTAATGACGTGGTCCTTGTGATATCCCATTTCTCCTCATAAGCAAGGGCGGCTCACGGCGTTCCTCAAAGTGTTATAGTGAAAGCTCTGCCTGTTATTGGTGATTTTATTGTGCGAATTTTTAACTCCTCCTTCACTCAAGGCACTTGAACCTTCTGTAAATCGATTCAGGACCTTGGAAACAAGCACAGATAATTGCGTTTAAGAAGACTCTAGCTCCGTCGCCAGTTTCGGACTTTCGACCCATTGCGCTGCTCTGTTTCCTCTCCAAGGTGCTCGAAAAGATTGCTCACGATCAAATCAGGGAGTATCTAGATAGCAATAGCATACTTGACCCCCTTCAGATCGGTTTTCAACGACATCACGGTACTCAGACTGCACTACTAAAACTGACGGACGACATCAGAATGCCAAGAGACAAGAAGCATTTAACACTCTTATTGCTATTTGATTTTAGCAAAGCCTTTGATACCATCTCTCCGTCGAAACTACTCGATAAGCTTCGTCTCTTAGGGTTCTCCAGGTCGGCTCTCCTGTGGAGCATATCATATTTACAAGTTAGAACCCAGGTAGTTATCTCAAAAAAAGGAGATAACTCAGATTCCCTGGAAACAAATCTGGGGATCCCACAGGTATCCATCCTGGGTCCTCTTCTATTCTGCCTCTACGTGAACGATCTACAGGACGTATTTGGATTTACCACTGGAAAACACATTTTTTATGCAGATGACCTACAAGTCATACATACCACAAAGGATAAGATTAGGGAAGGCATAGCTCGGCTAACCGATGCAGCAAAACTCGTATTTGACTGGGCGGGGGGGGGGCTGGCCTGCGTCTCAATGCCAGGAAAACTAAAGCAATTTTGTTTGACTCAAAATTGGGAAATACCGTCAGTGATATGAACTTGCCTGGTATTGGAATGCAGTCTGGAGTTCTCATCCCCTTCAGTAGCGAAGTTGTGAGTCTCGTGGTTACACTTGACAGTAAACTATCATGGAAACCGCACATTAACCAAGTTGTAAAGAAAGTTAATAAAGCCCTGTATAGTCTGCGGTTTATCTGGGCTTGTACCTCCGAGACTCTTCGCAAATGGCTGGTCGAGGCATTAGTTCAGCCACACCTAGATTACTGTGTAGTGGTATACTCGGACGCGACGAACGAACAGTGGATCAGATTACAGCGACTCTATAATTCATGTATGAGGTACGTCTTTGGGGTGAAGAGGGACGCGCATATTATTCCCTATCGTAAACGTATAGGCTGGCTCCGCGTTCAATCTCGACAGAAGTATCATACTGCATTATTAATGTATAAAATTCTATGTATGAAGAAGCCTAGTTACCTAGCTGCTCTCTTTGCTGAGTTTAAACCAAGATCAACTTTTAGAGGAGTGCCTCCAGAACTCATCGAACCTGCCCAATAATCGGATGTAGGCGCGGGATCGTTTCAAGTGCAGGGTGCAAATCTTTGGAACTCTCTCCCTCCATCTCTACGCTACCTTCCATCTTTTTCTAGCTTCCGTAGGGCGGTGCGCCAGTACCTCTTCGATCTCGACCCCTAACTCCCTTCATACTGAATGGGGGTATTCCTACAACATGGGGGTGGCACCAGGATTGTATTCTTTCATGAGTAAAGTTTGACAGGGCCCAATTGCTGTACATGTGATATAGTTTCAATCTTTAATTATTTATTTATTTATTTATTTATATTGTTGTAATTTAATGTTTATTGTACTTTAAATTTGTAAGTTGACGTGCGTTTATCACTAAACTGTGATACTATTTAAAAGGTAAAAAGATTCGTGACTAATTATTGTTATATATTTTTGTATTATAGTATCCTACGACTTCTGTGATACGAGACATCAGTAGATAGGTCCTTGACCAAATAGCATTATGTATTTTAGATTTATTTTTTTTGTTATACATTTATCTTGATCATGTATTTTATACCTGCTTTTATACTGTTTTTATAAAATTTGTATGTTTATATATTTTTTGCTATAAAAGCGAATAAAGGATATCTATCTATCTATCTATCTATCTGTCGGTAAGTGCGCGCACACTATTCTCGTGCTCCGCTATTTTTTTGTTGTTTTACTCACCAAATTTCACTCCGAGGAGTGTTTCTTTTCAGGAAGTGGTCCCGCCTGCTCTTAAGCTCTCTGCGTAGGAATTGCAGACACTAATTTGATGCAATCTCATGAGCCTGGGACTATTTTCCTCCAACACTACACCAACATAGCCTCAAGTAGCAACACTTGGAGCTGTAGGAGAGCATTTTGTCGGTCGCTTCGCATCTGCCTGCTACTCCATTGAGGATTTCTTCAGTGTGACCTTGCAGTACGGTAACCCCACTTCATTAGCAGTGCAGCAACTTTTTTTACAAGCGCCGGCCAGCCGTCAGTGTGAGTCAGCATTTTTATTTTTATTTCAACCACGTGGCACAAGCGACTTATCACCGTGGTGTATTATATTCTGATGACCGACTTTCCAATTTCTCCATGAGATGGCAGCAGCCACGAAGATCTGACGTCATACAGCCCGCGGAATTCAAATCACCGATTGTAACTCCCAGTGTTGCTTGCAACTATTTATATAGTTTTATTCATAAGTTAAGCGTGCCTCTTTAATATAAAAAATTATTATTAATTTCATTAGAGTTAATACTCTAAAATGAGTGACGCTCAAGTGTGTAGTGTATGTAATTAACAACAAGAGCGCGCAAACAATCATTTCAATGCACGCGCTGTAAAAATCAATTTCATGAAAACTGTGCAGGCATAAAAAATCATTTAACTAGTCAACAATTCGTGTGTGATAAATGCACAGGATCAATTGGCAATAAACTTAACAAGCCTAAAGATTCTTCAATGCCTCTTTCAATTAGAAAAGACAAGAGTAATTCCGCTAAGCTTAATTCTACTGGTCTCGATATAGTTTTAATAAATCACCAAATGTAGGTGCCAACACAGTCGCTACCCAGCTCTCCACTTTTAATAACACAGTCTCTCTTCTCTCATCTACCTTCACTGCGAGTATAAAGTCGTCTTCACACAAACTTGACGAATTGAAAAATTGAGCTCTCAGAATCTGTAAAACCATTACCAGCTCTACAGACCCAAATAAAAGAAGTTCATGATAGTTTTCGCGAACTCGATTGTCTGGCACGCACCCAAAACTCTCAGCTGGTAGAGTTGCAAGCCAAGCAGTGTGATTTGATGAAGAAAAATAAAAGCTTGAGTGAAAGATTAACTAATTTCGAAAATCATATTCCCGTGATAATCTCCGAAATCATTACTAAATTAGAAGAGAAAATCATTAGCAAAATTAACTCATTTGAGAAAAATATGCAGCAAGAATTCAATGCTATTGATAATAATTTCGGCAACCTTACGACTGGTGTAGCGTCTATGATGGAAACGATCTCTGAACTCCCTCTCGTAGATGAAGCTGCTACATCTATTGCATCTAAGCAAAATGTACCGCCAAAAAATATTGCTGTTTCTAATAAATCCGTGAACCAAAATTGTAAGAAAGGTGTGCACTCTGAACCACACAATAAAGATATTGGATTACAGAAGACGGATTTTGCCCTCGCCGTGCTAAACAGAGTGCAGCCTTCTATAGATTGTTCGGATATTATCGATGTTCAGCAGCTGTTTAACAACAACGACAAGTCAAAAGGCATTTTAGCCAGTGAGTTCAGAGACGGTTCAGGTGGTGCTTCTTCTCTGCTAGTCAAACTGACGAGTCGTAACCTGGCTAGTCAAATTATGAGAAACAAGCATAATATTACGGGGCTTTAATACTAGTCATATCGACACTATGCATCTTGATAGGAAGATCCCACTGGCTGTTGCCTCTATTTCTATTAATGAGTATTTGGATAGCCAAATTTATAAGGAATTTAAAAAATTAAAGTCCCTAGCCAAGAAGCTAGGGTCTAAATATGTATGGCACAGACAGGAGCGATTCCTTGTTAAGATGCGAGATGGCGAACAAGCCTTCACGTTCAGATCGCCTACCGACCTCCATGTAATTACGGCGATTTATAAGACCGACGATGTCGAGACAGCAAAAGATCAGGCAGTCGTGTCAAGCGACGTCAATGTTGTTCTTAGTACTAGTAATTTGGCGACAACTGCAAAAAACAATAATAATGACGATAAAACCACCAAAAAATGTAGCACGACCAAATCTAAAAATGGTTCCAAAAAGAAAGAGATTAAGTGACTAGACCAGGTTCCGACCGGAATGTATGAAGGGAGAAAGGGTGGACTGCAAACGGGTTTCATCAATGTGAACTCTCTTCGGGCTCACATTGATCACGTCCGTCAATTTCTTCTTGATAATCGTTCCTATGACCTATTCGGCTTTACTGGGACTTGGTTGAGCTCAGCTGTTTCTGATGAAAACCTTCGCTGCGAGATTCTAGCGAGGTCCAATACGGAAGTAATCGGAAAACCGAGTCTTCCCGAGTTCATTTTCTGTTCTATCAGTGACACCAAGAACCCACCCGCCTGTACTTGTCGCGGTAATATATCGACCACCTAAAATTGCCTTTTTAAAAAATGCAGATCTAATTACCAATTTAAGAACCTTATCAGGCAATTACAATCATAAAATTGTAATGGGGGATTTGAATACCACGTTTGTTCGTAACCTTGCAGCTGAACTGTCGCTGTAGTTGGTTCAACACGGCTCTACCCAATAAAGCCTGCATCTCGCACCTGGATTGACGTGATTCTCGTTGACGAAAATGACAATATCATCAACGACCGAAACATCCCAGCTAACTTTCACAGCAGCCACAACACTATTGATGTTACCATCGGTTTCAACTCTAAGGTGCCAAGAACACAAACTTTTCTGTACAGAGATTATAGAAATATCAATGCCGAAGATCTTGTAGCGCTATTGGCCTGCTGTGATTGGACACCCTTCGATGCTGACGTCCTTGATACAGAGCAAGCTCTGGACTGCCTTTGCACCAATCTATCGGCAGCCACAGATTCCTTGGCACCGCAGAAAACTTTTGCCTGAAAAATGGCAGGCTGCCGTGTATCGATGCCGAGCTAGCCCAGCTGCTCCGCAGACATGACACCTTCTACAAACACTATAAACGTACTGGACAGCAAGACATTTACGTAGAATTTGTCACGCTACGTAAACAAATCCACGAGAAGACTGACCTAGCGAAGACGTTTTATCTACATGCCAGACTAACGGATACTCTGACAGATGACAGTGTCTGGAAAGAGTTACGCGGCCTGGGACTCTTACCCAAACACACCGAGAACTTAAATGGGTTTACTCTAGATGAGCTTAAGCATCACTTTGCTGGAGGGTCCGTCTCTCCACGGGATGAGAATGAGAAACGTGGCAGAATTATATCGGAGAGTAGTGATGAAGGATTCTCCTCAAACCCATAACTTTTAATGATGTTGTTATCGCGATATCTCATTTTTCATCGCAGGCACGTGGAGTGGACGAGATTCCCCAATGTGTCATTGTCAAAGCATTGCCTGTCATCGGCAACCTTCTGGTTAAACTCTTTAACTCCTCCCTGACGACTAATATTTTCCCATCCCTCTGGAATTTCAGAGGAATTTCATTCACTAGAGCGGCATACTACAGCAGCTGCTGTCATCGTTGGGAACGCCGGGAACCAGACGATGCGATTGTTGACATCACACACCGATACACCATGAACACATGCGCGCGTCGGCACGCCGCACTAGCACTACTCACTATAGAGTAGCAGAAAACGCGCGCGATCCATATCTTATATAGATACAATATATCTTATAGGGAGCGCTCACGGTCGCGCGAGTCGCATGGATTTTTCCGCTGTAGGTACTATGCGAACGCAGCCTAACCGAGGTAACCGTTATGACTGCTGCAATAGTACTCATGCACGTAGGTCGTAGGACTAAACAAGATCAATATTGAGCTTTCTCCTTCTATTATTCTCCTTTTCGCGGTATTAGTGTATTTGTATATATGCGCCGCGAGTATTTTTTTGTAATTGAGATTGTTTAGGTATATGTAGTTATTTGGAACACCCGTGTGTCCGTAAGCAGCTAGTCTCCACCTTTGATTAAAATTGTATAAAATTGAACTACATTTTTGTATCAAATACAAAAGTTATGAATAATATTAAAACAAAATTTTGATTCCATATAATATTTTCATAAATAAAAATGAAAAACAATTATTATAATTATAATAGAAATTATGGAAACTATGTTTTTAATTTTAAATATAACTACAATCATGGTATTTATATTCAATATTCCTATGTCCTCTTTAATAATATCAATTAATACTTAATAAATTCATATACATCATAGACTAATATTTAAAAAGTTACTAAATATATTTATATATGGAGAATTAAAACGCAAACCTTCTACAAAAAAGAAGAAATAAATGTGTAAAAGTAAATGGATAATTATTATTTAAAGTTTACTGCAGATGTATTTATGTTTATTTTAAATGATGAAAACGATAAAGTATTACAATTTTTGCAATAATAAAAGTATAAGGTTCTCCTGAGCATTTCGGTCGTGCCTATTATATGAAAACGATGTGATATTCGTTTTAGAGGATTATTGATTAAGAAGTTATGTACTTAATATTGATAATAAATATTATCATATTTTATAATAATCTTTCTATTCATTAATTAATAAATCCCTCAATAATTGATATATTATTATAATATTTACGCAAAATATGATCAGCACCTCGTCTATTTCAATTAAATTAATTATTAAACTGAAATAAATTTCAATTAAATGGAAATTTTTAATATTGTATTTTAGAATTGTACATTTCTGTACATCCTTGCATAATTCTGTGCATTTTTGTATATTTCTGTATATTTCTGTACTTTTCCGTAATTTTATCCGAAAGACGAAATTCACAGTAATTTACAGAAAAATACAAAAAATTACAGAAATTCACAGAAATTCACAGAAATATTTGGAGGTTGTGGTGAGGTTAATTAGAACTCTTTGGTAATACTTAAAGAAAGACTAGTTTATTGGTGATGACTATGATAATCGGCGCTTCCCTGCGCCATGTGCGAGGTGTTACATCCTGGGCGTACGAGACTAGAAAGAGAGAGAGCAGCGCGTCGCTCGCTGCCGCTCAGCATTCCTACTTACTCACGGACGCACTAGGGAGGAAAGACATACATGTGTGCGTACGTGTGTCGCGCGCTGTCTATATCGCATATATATAAAAGGCGAAATATTCATAATATCCAACACGCCTCCTTGAATTTTCGACTTTTATACACAATATTTTATATTAACTTTAGCGCGTTTCTATTCTTAATAAATTTATCCTTACATAGACTCTTAGTAAATATGTCCGCTAGATTATTTTCAGTTTCTATCTCTACAATATCGATAACACCTTTTCGTAATTCTCATTTACATAATAATGACGTTGCACTTCAATATGCTTAGAATTTTTTGTTAGGTTACCGAATTTTCCTATTGCTACTGCGCCTGAGTTATCCTCGTATATTTTAACAGGATTTTCAAATGTCGTATTAAAGGCGTCTTTTAAGAGATTAATTACAAATAATATTTCTGTTGTCGCTTCAGACAATGCAATATATTCGGCAAATGTTGAATTTTTTGTTACAGTTCTTTGTTTCTGTGTTCTCCAATAGATTATATTTCCAAACATTCTAATAACAAATCCGGTGGTTGACTTTCTGTCAATGTTATCTCCTGCAAAGTCTAAATCGACCATACAATCAATTTTATCCTTATTCAAATTACAACAATAGGTTAATTTTAAATGTTACGTTTTGTATAAGTATTTCAATATTCGCATCGCGTATTTAAAATGTGTTGAATCGTAGCAACTCTGAAATCTGCTTAAGTAGTTCACGCTGTAAGTTATGTCAGGTCTTGTACCTGTGCTAATATATAATAATTCACCTATTAAATTTCGATATTTTATTGTTTCATCTGCTTTATTAGCCTGTTCAAGTTTTAAATTTGTCTCTATCATAGAATCATACAGTTTCGCGTTTTCTAAGTTGTACTTCACAGCCAATGATTCTATATATTTCTGTTGACTTAAAGTCATTACACCTTTCTTGTTATTATAATTAATGTCTATTCCTATATATGAGACCTGGTCTATGAAAAGGGACTTTACGTGTCAAAAAATCATTTTTCACTTTCTTGTCGATTCGGATAGAGTTTGAGACGCTCTTTCACGTGGTGAAATTCGAAAAATCATAATTTGTTTAAAAGTTTGCAATACAAAGTATTTGTTTACATTGTTCGCTTGAAATTTTCCGCTCAGAGACCGTGGAGTTGTTTAACTTCAATCGCTGTTTTCTCGAAAACTTGTTTTCGTACGTAAGGTCCCTTTTCATAGACCAGGTCACATATGATTTAATTTTTCCTAGATCTTTCATTACAAATCTTTTCATTAAAGCAGATTTAACTTCATTGATTCTATCTTTATTCTTACAGCATATTAAGAGATCGTCTACAAATACTAAAATGTATATAGTATCATCGTCTGTGTTGTTTACATATAAACAGTAATCATAATTGCTTCTTATAAACCCGAGTTTACTCACGCATTTATCAAATGTCTCATACCAAGCCTTTGGGCTTTCTCTCAATCCGTATAGTGCTTTCAATAATTTGCAAACTCTATTTTTTCCGGTTTCATAACCTTGTGGTTCATGAATATAAACTTCTGATTTTACTTTTCCGTTAAGAAACGCTGTTTCTACATCCATTCGTTCTATAAACAGATTATTTACGCAACAATGACTTAACAAAATTTTTAATGTTTCCATTTTTCCTACTGGCGAATAAACATTTTCTTGGTATTCTCTTTGTTGGAAACCTCTAACAACTAACCTAGCCTTAAGAGAGTCATCGCTTTTCCTTTTATAGACCCACTTTACATCAATAATCTTTTTATTTTGAGGTTTCTCAACTACAACCCATGTATTATTTTTCTTTAGGCATTCAATTTCTGAATTCATAGCTTTTTGCCATTCTTTAGATTCGCTGGAGTTTAACGCCTCCTCAAATGTATTCGGTACATATGCATTTACATAATGTATATAAATATAATGTACTACAGGGTTTCCGTATCTTTGTACCGGACTTTTCTTTCAGTTTGATGTTCTTTTAACATTTAAATTTTCATTTGAACGATTGAAAGCATTATCGATGTTCTCATTCTCATTTTCAATATTTTTAATTTCATCGTTATTATTAATTAAATTTTCATTGTCAAAATCATGTTCAATAGTACTACTTGTTTCACTACTTGAATCACTTGATTCGTCTAAATTTAATTCGATAATGTTTTCATCGTTAACCTTTTCCAAATAGATTACCTCAGTGCCATCTTCGACAATTTGTACATGTCTGGCATTTATTACTTTATTATTTAACAAGACTCTATAACCATTGTGCGTATATCCTACTAATATACCTAATTGGGCTTTATCATCCCATTTTCCTTTTCTCAAAGCTTCTGGTTTTCTAACTAAGACTTTACTTCCATATATTTTTAAGTTTTTTACATTTGGTTTGTTTCCAAAAAATATTTCAAAAGGAGTTTTATTTTCATTTGAGTTGACTATTGTACGGTTTTTCAAATAAGATACTGTTTTAACAATTTCTGGCCAATATCTTAATGGTATTTTGGCCTCTCTTAACATACATATATCATACATCTGCCTATATCCATAGCTGATCTGTTAAATCTTTCTGCTACTCCATTTAATTGATGGACGTAGGGTGGGCAAGGTAATAATTCTATTCCCTTCTCATTTATAAACTGATAAATTTCCTTATTCAAGTACTCTTTGCCATTATCACAATTTAATTTTTTAACTCTTTTATTAAATTTGTTTTCAACTAAATTTACATGTTCTTTAAAACAACTTGCAGTCTCTGATTTGCTTTTAATACAATAGACTCTACTACATTTACTGTAATCATCAATAAAACTTAGAAAAAAATTTTTCTCCATCGGAACCTGTTGTTCTGTGTGGACCATTTAGATCAGTATGAATTAACTTTAAAATTTCTGAAGTTTTACTTCTCTCATTTTTAAACGGTACATTAGCCATTGTACTTTGAATACAATTTGCGCATTTCATTATATTATTTTCTAATTTATCTGGTAAACCATCTACCAATTTATCTTTTACTAACTTGTTTAGATATTGAAAATTGACATGGCCTAATGCTCTATGCCACTTTTCTTTTTCAGTTAATTTTACAGCGTTTACATATACATCATTTTCAAGATCCTTATATATGTAACTTTTCATAACATACAAATCATTTATTTTGTTTGCTCCCGCAACTAATTCTTTATTTTTGTTATAAATCTTTGCATTATCATTTTTATAAACAATAGTATTATTTCTTGTAATTTTTGCAACGCTTAATAGATTTTTATTAATTCCTTTTACAAAATAAACGTTCTCTAAATCAATTAATTTTTCATTATGATAATTTTTGAAATATGTTTTTATATTGCCTACTTTTGTGGCCTTTAAATTTTTGCCATCTGGCAATTTTACTTCAATAGGATTTTTTAATACAATAAATTTTTCATACATTCTCTCATCATTCACAACATGATCAGTGCATCCGCTATCTAACAACCAACTGATTTCGTTGAATTTACCATTCTTTTCGCAATTATAATTATAAACATTCCTTATCCTAGATTTATTATCACAATCTTCGCCGAAGCTTGGATTGGGGTAAAGATAAAAATTAGATTCTACTTTGCTATATAACACATCACTCACAATTTCACTTTTCATTTCGTCGTGATTGACCTTGATCGTCCAGGTCTCAGCTGCTGAGTTTTCGCTGGGTTGACTGGAGTCTTCTTGCCTCTGCTGAGCTGCTCCTCTGCCACGACCACGTCCTCTGTAGTTGCCTCGTTGATATCCTCGTTGTAATCCTCGTTGGCCTCGACCACTGCTCTGCGATGCTCCTCTGCTTTGTGATTCTCCTCTGCTCTGACTGGCCTGTGGTGGTCTCCAACAGTCCTTTTTGAAATGACCTTTCCGGCCACAGTTAAAGCATTGTCCCTTTGTCTTGACGTTGAATGTACTTACATTTTTCCTTTTCTCGTCATCAGGCACTGTCAAATTTTTTTCTTGAATTTTAGACTTAACATAGTCTACCGTTTGTTGAGCTTCTGGGACGAGATCAATGAGACTCCCAATAAAGCTGTAGCTTGCTGGTAGTGCTCTAATTAGATACCGCATTTTTTCTTTTTCTGGTAGTGTGCCTCCAGCTGCTTTAAATTTGTTGCACGCTTGTTCGAAATCTACAAAAAATTCTTCAACTTTCTCATAATTTTTTAGTTTAATATCTTCTAGTTGACCTCTGCATATTATTTGCAGCGCTGTAGATTTAGTAGAGTACATGCTCTTGAATTTTTCCATCATTTTGTAAGCTGTATCGCATTCACAAACATATTCTAATTGCTTGTCTGAAATAGTGCTTATTAATATATTTCTTGCTTTTAAATCCTTTTTCTTCCATTCATCTGCTTTATCTGTCTCAGCGCGTTCTCTGTCAGCTTGCTCTTGGCACTCTTTATACTCGAATAGAGTCATTAAGCGAAATTTCCAGCTTGCATAGTTTGCACCATCAAAAATGGGAATTACTATATCTTGGAATTTTGCTTGCTTAGCCATCTCGACCTTTTTTAACTTGATATCTTCATACACTTTATTACTTTATTTAGCGTAATTATTTTCTGCACTATTTTCACAAAACGTTTTTCGGCAATCTTTTTCTTAATTAATTCTTTGCTTTCGTATTCAGTGTCTTCTAGTATTACTTGTTCTTTGGTTTTCACTTGTCCTTTAGTGTCCATTTACCACGTGTATAACCTCAAATTCTGCCACGTGCTCTATTCTTGCACCGTGCCGCGTGCTTCACACAAGAAATCTAATCTGCTCGTATCGGCTTGAATTATTCATAAATTTTTCAAAATTCTTTCTTCTATCACTTATAGACATATTCTATTATTTATTCACACTTGTATTTTTCTTACTTTTGCACTTTTCCTTCAATATTTTTCACAGTTAAACTTTTCGCGAGCCGCGTGCTTTTTCTACTTTCCTGAGGCAAGGCTGCCCCAATACTCGCCAAGGCTTGTATTGAGTCAGAGTCTTTTCTTTTCACTTACCAACCGCGATCTGCTACCATGTTGGAGGTTGTGGTGAGGTTAATTAGAACTCTTTGGTAATACTTAAAGAAAGACTAGTTTATTGTTAATGACTATGTTAATCGGCGCTTCCCTGCGCCATGTGCGAGATGTTACATCCTGGGCGTACGAGACTAGAGAGAGAGAGCAGCGCGTCGCTCGCTGCCGCTCGGCATTCCTACTTACTCACGGACGCACTAGGGAGGGGAGACATACATGAGTGCGTACGTGTGTCGCTCGCTGTCTGTATCGCATACATATAGAAGGCGAAATATTCATAATATTTAACAGAAATGTATAGAGATTTATGGAAAAAATACATTTTTTACTTCTGCCAGGGCGGGGGTTAGCAGCCCCTCGGACACGGAATACTTACAATCAGTACTATTGAAATAAATATTTTGAGCTATATAATATATATTTAGTTTATGATCGTATTAGTTTCTTTTATCGAAATAACGTAATTAATGAAGTTGTTTATAAACTCTTATAGTTATTGTATAATTTAAATTCGAGTATTGTGCACGTACTTATAGGTAAATAAAAAGGATGGAACTAGGAAAGGAATGGGTGAGTTAAATGATTAGCTGATCTAATGAATAGAAGCTAATTGTCATTATTATATAATTACATTTTATTAAAAGTAAAATATAAGTATATTTTCACAAATTGTCAAAAAAGATTCGATCAAATATACAAACGAGCTTACAGTTTGTTCCTTATCACTATTAATTTTGTTTAAGGATTATAGGTTGAACAGTAATGAAAATCTTCCAAAAATGTTTTAAGCACAGTGATTTCTGACACCATGAACATTTTATAATAGCAGTATTTTTACATCCTGGTACCTCACAATGAGCTTGGGATCCACCAAAGCTAAAGTCTACCGGATTTACAAATTCATTTGGTTTATTATCGATATAGCTGCTTTTATACCAAGAGTATTTAAAGAGATTTACATATTGAGGAGAAGATAACTGATTCTGTACCAGAGATTGTAATTTAATTACATTATTTCGTACGTGCAAACTTATATCTTTATCCAACAAAATTACACTATCGGAAAAGTGTCTTACAAAATTTTTCCATATATGAAAGCCAAACATATCCAGTAGTTGTATTTTTCCAGTTGTACCTTTAGAAACTTCGAAAAGTTTAATGTTTTTATGATCAGGTTTTTCTGTTTCTACTGCTTCCGTGCAATGTCCGCTCTAAGAATCTAACAATAACAAACTGTTTTTCCAACTTTCCCAAAATAAATTTCGCAGATCATTACAGTAAACTATTGCTAGTTAGGTTACATCACTAATATTGATAACGATTTATTACACGAAATCAAATTATCAAAGATAAATAATAATAAAATTTATAATAATTTACAAAAAATTACATTATTACTAATAACTTACTTATTAGGCACGATCGCTACTCGGGAGAGCCTTATAATTTCACCAGAGTGAAAATTGTAAGAATTCAAATACTGAAAGTTTAATGTGTAAAAACCATTTTCCACTCGGAATGAGGGCGTTTAAAGCATTTTCTGTGATGTATGTATGTCTTTACGTCCGTATGTACGCATGTTGCTCGATTACCTCAATGAATTTTCGACCGATTCCTTCTGGATTCCGGGAAAATACTCGTCTAATTACACCTAAGTTCTGGTTCTCTAGCGAGAACGATCGATAGAAATTTTTCAAAATGCCAGCACAAAGAAAAATTGCAAAAAATCGATTTTTAACCCTTATGCCTAGAAAAATTAATTTTAAGCTAATATGTACAGGTCTATCTACTAAAACTAATTAAAATACACCTTTTTTATGTTGAACACTTTTTTGTACGAGAAATATTTGCCAAGATAACTGCAAAAATCGTCAAAAAATGGTCAAAAATGAATGCTTTTCGGCTATAACTTCTCAGGATTTGATTCTGTACAAAAATGTTAAATATAAAAGTTGTAGATAATATTGAGACAAAACTTTTTCTATTTAACATTTGTTTGTAAAATCAACTCTTGCTGAGTTAGACTTATAAAAACTATTTTAAACGCCAAAATACACATAAAATGGACGATTTTCCGCTATAACTTGTCAGGATTTGATTTTTCACAAAAATGTTAAATACAAAAGTTGTAGATAATATTGAAACAAAACATTTTCACACTCAAAATTTTTTTGTAAAATCAACTCCTGACGAGTTAGACTTATAAAAACTATTTTAAACGCTAAAAAATACACATAAAATGGACGCTTTTCGACTGTAACTTGACAGTATTTAATTTTACACAAAAATATTCAATACATAAGTTATAGATAATAGTTAAGCAAAACTTTTTGCCATTTAAGATTTTCATGTGAAATAAATACCTGACGAGTTAAATCTATAAAAATGATTTTAAACGCCTAATGTACATAAAATAGACAATTTTTGCTTATCGTACAAAGAATTGATTTCCAATAGAACCCTTAAATACAAAGGATATAGATATTGTTTAAATACCAATAAAAAAACTAAAACAATAACTAACAAAAACTGTTACATAAAAGCTGTCGAAATTTACAATTTCTTGTCATGATCTAGAGAACTTAGCATATAGTAAAATCAAAATAGAAAAATGTTTAAAAATTGCGTTATTAAAAATCTATAATTATGTTATCTTACTGTTTTGATAACAAATAGAAATTTCAGATAAAATTACATAGCTTAACCTGTTAATTATGTTCACAGAACCTAAACGATTGAACTAAGAGAATCAAAATTGTCTAATATTATAAAAGTACATGTTAAAGTAATATCATATTACACAAAAAAAACTCTAGTGTAATGTATGTGTTATAGATTTTGTAGTATAGTAAAGTTCAATATGTATAAAGAATTAAAATGAAAACTGTTAAATAGGCAAGACGCACTTACATATACAATAGATACCTTGAAATGAGTTCTTATACCCTGACTAAACTTAGAAATTAACTAGATGAGCTAATATGACCAGCGACAACTGCTTACCGTATCGTATCTAACGACACACACATCACTTTTATGATATCGCCCACTTCCTAATTATCTATCCCCTCACATCCTAAAGCACTAACATTTGAAGATCATTGTAGAGCTGGGGAAGCTGCAAATGAGGATGGATGGCCCAGGGCGAGCACTACTCCATGGATGCCAGTCTGCTCAGAATTATCCAATAGCCATCTGAGAGGAAAATACTATAGAGACCGACATGCGTGTCTCAATCTCAAGGACTGCCTCATCGTAGGAATGAACAAAACACATGAATAGAGCAGTCACACTGATCTACGAGACAAGCGAGGAGAGTGGAGCACCTAGAAACTACATATGACTAATGAATAGATGACACAAAAAACATTACCATATAAAAGAAAATACTGTAGCAGTAGTTGTTGTTCACTATTCTCGCTGCACCAGCTACCTCTAACAATTAGATGGCAAAGACTGGTGGAACCTTCACTTCTTGTTTCATTGCTGAAAACACCTCCATCCTGAGAGTCGCTGAAGGTACCAGCAGCAGATTAACTGTATACAGAGCCACTAGTATAAGAGTCAAACACACCCATGGAAAATTGAGTATCTGAAAAGCACATATGACTAATAAATAAATGAGCCAAGCAACATCACCACACTCAAGAAAGATTCTGCAGCAGTGCCCATCGTTAACACTACTCTCGTCGCCAGATACTTGCAACAAGAGAAAGTACCATAAGCTTACCTATCAGAGACGTTTGGAACGAGAAAGGGCTTACGAAATTTGCTCTCACCATCGAAACGCTGCCGTCCTGTCTCTGAGGAATATCATCATCAACCGCAGTAAACACGATGAAAGGGACGACATTCTCGAGGGCGGCGTATTGCAGCAGCCACCGTCATCACTGGGAACACCGGAAGCCAGACGATGCGATTGTTGACAATACACCATGGATATACGCGCGCGCACGCCGCCGTAGGGCCGCAGTCAACATAGACTCACTACCGGGCGACTAGAGCTAGTAGTAGAAAGAGCGCGCGCGATCCATATATATATATATATATATATACTAGAGGGGCTTCGCCCCCTGCTCGCTCCGCTCGCCAACCCCCATTATTAGAGATAAATATTAATAATAATGAATGAGGATAATCTTCTATTACATAATATCATGAAACACTTAGTTTTTCATTTAAAATTTCTGTAATGTTTTTTAATAACATTATTCTTAACATTTATTAATTTTGAAAATACTAAGTATATTATATTTAACAAAATAATGCAGAATATATATGTAGTTCATTACGTCAGCTCTGATTTTATTTGTAACTTATTGATTATAAAATCCAGTAATATTTCAATTTTTGGCCGCTATTTTATATTTACAAAATCTGAGTTCAGATTCCTAATCAGCGAATCCGGAAACTCACTATATACAATTTTTAACAAACTCGAGTAAAATTTCAATTTTTGTTAGTCATCTTAGGTCCACCAGTTTGAATTAAAATTTTCAGCAAAATCCAATAATATTTCAATATGTGTCCGACTTCTTAGATCCGCCATTTTGAATTCTGAAAATCTGAGTTGAGATTCGTAATCTAGAAATCCCCTACATAAAATTATTGGCAAAATCCAGTATTATTTAAATATTTTGCAGCCATTTTCAATTTTTAAAATCTGAGTTCAGATTCCTAATAATCAAATCCAGAAATCCCGTATATACAATTTTCAGCAAAATCCAGTAATATTTCAATATGTAACAGCCATTATCGATTGGCAATTTGGAATTGTGAAAATCTGAGTTCAGATTCATAATCAGCAAATATAGAAACCTCCTATATACAATTTCTAGCAAAAGCCAGTATAATTTAAATATTTTGCCGCCATTTTGAATCTTAAAATCTGAGTTCAGATCCGTTATAATCGAATTCAGAAATCCCGTATGTACAATTTTCAGCAAAATCTAGTAATATTTCAATTTTTGGAAGCCATCTTGGGTCCTCTATTTTGAATTTTCAAAATATGAGTTACGATTCCTAATTGCCGAATCCGGAAACCCACTGTAGACAATTTTTAGCAAACTCGAGTAAAATTTCAATTTTTGTTAGTCACCTTGGTTCCACCAGACTGAATTTTCAAAACATATGTTCAGATTCATAATCAGCGAAACCAAAAATCCAGTATATACAATTTTCAGCAAAATTCAATAATATTTCAATATTTGACCACCATCTTCGAATCCGCCATTTTGAATTCTGAAAATCTGAGTTCAGATTCGTAATCAGCGTATCCAGAAATCCCTTTCATACAATTTTCAGCAAATCCAGTAGTATTTGAATATTTCGCCTCCATCTTCGATCAGCCATTTTGAATTCTGAAAATTTGAGTTGTGATTCGTAATCAGCGAATCCACATACCCCTTATATACAATTTTCAGAAAATTCCAGCAGTTTTTGAATATTTTGCCTCCATCTTCGATCAGCCATTTTGAATTCTGAAAATCTGAGTTGTGATTCGTAATAAACGAATCCACAAACCCCGTATATACAATTTTCAGCAAATTCCAGTAGTTTTGAATATTTCGCCTCCATCTTCGTTCAGCCATTTTGAATTCTGAAAATCTGATTTGCGATTCGTAATCAGCGAATCCAGATATCAGTTATATACAATTTTCAGCAAAATACAGTAATAATTCAATTTTTGGCATCCATCCTGTGTCCTCTATTTTCAATTTTCAAAATCTGAGTTACGATTCCTAATTGTGCGAAACCGGAAACCCACTCTATACAATTTTTAGCAAAATCAAGTAAAATTTAAATTTTTGTTAGCGATCTTGGGTCCACCAGTCTGAATTTTCAGCAAAATCCAATAATATTTCAATATTTGACCACCATTTTCGAATCCGCCGTTTTGAATTTTCAAAATCTGAGTTCAGATTCGTAATCAGCGAATCCAGAAATCCCTTTTATACAATTTTCAGCAAATCCCGCAGTATTTGAATATTTCGCCTCCATCTTCGATCAGCCATTTTGAATTCTGAAAATCATAAACTTATTAAATATATATTATATTAATTTAATATATTAAATATATAATATATATTATATAAAAAATCATTGAGCTATGATTCGTAATCAGCGAATCCACATACCCCTTATATACAATTTCCAGCAAATTCCAGTAGTTTTTGAATATTTTGCCTCCATCTTCGATCAGCCATTTTTAATTCTGAAAATCTGAGTTGTGATTCGTAATCAGCGAATCCACATACCTCTTATATACAATTTTCAGCAAATTCCAGTAGTTTTTGAATATTTCGCCTCCATCTTCGATCAGCCATTTTGATTTCTGTAAATCTGATTTGGGATTCGTAATCAGCGAATCCAGATACCCCTTATATACAATTTAGAGCAAAATCCAGTAGTTTTAGAATATTTCGCCTCCATCTTCGATCAGTCATTTTGAATTCTGAAAATCTGAGTTGGGATTCGTAATCTGCGAATCTACATATTCCTCATATACAATTTTCAGTAAAATCGAGTAAAATTTCAATTTTTGTTAGCTATCTTGCGTCCACCAGTCTGAATTATCACAATATGTGTTCAGATTCCTAATCAGCGAAACCAAAAATCCCGTATTAAGGTAATACAAATTTCAGCAAAATCTAATAATATTTCAATATTTGACCACCATCTTTGAATCGGCCATTTTGAATGTGCTTAATCTGAGTTCAGATTTGTAATAAGTGACTCCAAAAACTCCTTATATACAATTTTGAACAAACTACAGTAATATTTCAATATGTGGCCGACATTTTCGATCCGCCATTTTGAATTCTGAAAATCTGAGTTGATATTCGTAATCTAGAAATCCCCTAAATACAATTATTAGCAAAATTCAGTATTATTTAAATATTTCGCCGCCATTTTCAATTTTTAAAATCTAAGTTCAGATTCGTAATAATCGAATCCAGAAATCCCGTATATACAATTTTCAGCAAAATTCAGTAATATTTCAATATGCGGCAGAGATTTTCGTTCCGCTATTTTGAATTTTCAAAATCTGAGTTCAGATTCCTAATCAGCGAATCTCGATACCCCCTATATACAATTTTCAGCAACATATCTATAAGAGATTAGTTGTAGTGGGGTAGGTGGAGGGGTCTGTGGAGGGGTAGGTGGAGAGGGCATGGAGGGAGGTGGAGGGGGTGGAGGGAGATGGAGGGGAGTGGAGGAGGTGGAGAGGAGTGGAGGGGGTGGAGGTGAGTGTAGGGGCAGAGGTCCTTCAAAATAACGTAAAATTTGAAAGAATTTAACGGTAAATAGTGGCGGGATGGTGGAGGGGCTTGGAGGGGGTGGGGGTTGGGGGTGGGGGCGGTGGAAGGGAGTGGAGGGGTGGAGGGAAGTGGTGGGGGTGGAGGGGGTAGGTACCCATTTTTGCCCTTACAACTATATAATATAGGAAGATATATATATATATATATATATATATATCTTATATTTAGGGAGCGTTCACGGTCACGTGGGTCGCATGCGTTTTTCCGCTGGTGCAAACACACTATGCGCAACCTATAGCCGAGATACGCAGCACCAAGCCAGATTACCGTTGACGAATGCACCAGTGTTGAGTCTTCTCTTTTTGTTTTTCTCCTATTCGCGGTATTAGTGTATGTGTGCATGTGTGTATATGTATAAGTTATACGAACATCAGTGAGCGATTAGTCTACAGTTTTCGTTAAACTGTGTAAAATTTAACTTTATATTTTTAATTCGGGAGTAATGAAACGGTATTTTTCCTCATGTTATTCAAAAGCATTTTACTTAACACAAAAATTTCAAATCCAAAAGTTTTTGATAACAATGAAATAAAACTTTTTTTCTATTCATAAATAAAAATAAAAACTATTATTATAATTCTAATAGAAATAATGAAAACAATGTTTTTAATTTTAAATATAATTGCAATCATAGTACTTATATATTTAATATTCCTATGTGTACTTTAATCATATGAATTAATAATACTTAATTAATTTATATGAATCATAGACTGTTTGAAAAGTTATCTGCATATATCTATATTTGTAGAATTACAAGGCAAATTTTCTACAAAAAAATAATAAATATGTAATAGTAAATGCATAATTTCCATTTAAATTTTACTGCAGAGATGTATTTATGTGTATTCTAATGATAATAACGATGAAAATAAGTATTACAATTAATACAATAATAAAATTATAAGGTTTTTCTGAGCATTGCGGTCGTGCCTATTATGTAAAAACGAAGTTTTTACATAGGGAGGAGGCGGGCGATGAGCGAAGCGAGGAGCAGGTGTATGAGGGGGCGGGGGGGTTGATGTGTCGAGCGCAGCGAGACATGCAGGAGGGCTCGGCTCCCCTAGTTATTATTAATAATTTACAAAAAACTTTTTTATAACTTTAGAGTTTACGTTAGTATACCTTATTTGAAAAATAATTTACTAATAATTGTAAATCTTTTTTAATATGAATCTATTGATATTACAATTTACAAGTAAAATATCTAAAATAGATACAAGCTACAATTTTACGAATACAAGTACACTTTATATAACTTCATTCACCTGATGTCATTTTGCCAGATTTAGAAGCCATCAAAGATAGGTTATCTGGCCGAAATAAATGTTGTTGAATTATTGGTCCGATTTCATCTTTAGTCTCTTTTAAGACTATAAATAATGGAGAAAGCAATTTTCCAGCAGCATTAATTGTAGGTAATATTTTATAACTATGTGTTATCGATGAAACAGATTGCACAACACATGCTACAGTCTTTGTTCCTTCTTCTGCTAATGTACGTCCAGAATGTAATTCTAATTGAAATCCACTTTGATCAGCGTTGTAGGTATTTTCAGTTCCAAATTTTGAAATCAGTGGTTTGATGTCTGCTTAAAATTTACTAGCTTTTTGATTTATAGTTCCCTTGTCTTCAACAGTTATTTTTGTTATAAATTTGTTAATTTTTCTACTAAAAATTCTGTGAGCTTTACCTCGCAGCAGAATTAACAAAAATATACTGACTAACTGATCTGTTTTTATACAGTCGCGAACACGAGACTCACTCGCGTTGTTTTTGCACAAATGCTTTTCTCCGCGAAATTCGCTATTTTTATCCATGATTCAAAGATGGGCTTACAAATAATCGCTTATTCATAAATATATAAATAGAAATGAGTCAAATATTTACTTAAGAATAGGTATTAATGATGAAGCAGAAATGAAATATAATATGACATGCCTAAATACCCAAATATGAATATTCTAAAATTATAAGCAAATTATAATTATCAAGCAGTGATTTCTAAAAAGATTAAAATACACCATAAAAATAATTTTTATCTAGGCTCAGCTTTTAAAAGCCAGCGATTGTGCATATAAATATTTGTGCAGTTAATAAAAATATACTCATGTAATTATTTATTCCTCTATTTATCTAATGTTGTTATATTTAGAACACTACAATAAAAAAGTTGTTAAATTCATTGTCAGTGATTTTTATTCCCTAAATAGAAAATTGAGCATATAAACAAATTAATCTAAAATAAATAAAATATTCATGAATAATTATTCTGAATGTACACATCATACATCTTAAAATGTTTGTTTAAATGATATGGAGTATTGTGCGCTAAAGGGGTTCTTTACCCCGATAACGCTTTTATTTGCCAAACCCCTGAAACACGTCAACTTTAACTTTAAATTTTAATTTTAAGAATAATGTTAACACTAATTATTTAATTTTATTGCAAATATTATATACCAAAATAATTTTAAAAAGATAAAGTTTTTCCTAAATAAAATATAAGGGTTGCTACCCCACGGGATGAAACAACCATTGTTAATTTCGCATTTCAAAGAGAAATATTTTCCATTTTGTTTCATTTCAAATTTTAATCTGAACTCGCAATATCTAGAGAAAACCGGTTTTGGGGGTGAATTTTAGGGGTGCATTTCACCCCATTAATAGGAAATTGGGCCCATAGAAAAAAAAAAATTAGCCCAAATAAAAATAAATTATGCATTATATAACATAAAATATTTATTTTAACGGTTCGAAAGTATTTTGCACCTAAGGGGTTGTTTATCCCCGATAACGCTTTTATTTGCAAAAACCCTGAAACACGTCAACTTCAATTTATCATTTTAAGCTCAGAAATGATTTTTATAATAATCAATTAATTTTATTGCAAATATTATATACAAAAATAGTTCAAAAAATAAGGTTTGTCTGAAATAAAAAGTTAGGATTGTCACTCCCGGGGATCAAACTATACTTGCTAGTATCGTCATTGAAAGAGAAGGATTTTCCATTTTGTTTCATTTCAAAACATTAATTAGAACTTCAGATATTAAGAAAAAATCGTTTTCGGGGGTAAACTTTAAGGGCGGTTTTCACCCCTTTAATAAGGGATTGGGCCGATAAAAAAAAAATACGTGTCTCTCATTTTTCGATCGTCTACACCATACTAAAAGTTCAGGAAAATCGGAGGCGGACACCTCGGGTAGTTTCCTTGTTAGCCGAGAGCAATCCAAAATCTGCCTCCACAAGAAATTTGAAAGCGATTAAGTCAATTTAAAAAAAGTAAACGTATTTCATTCAAAACGTATTTTTTTCAGTTTTTAATGTTTTTCTCAAAAACTAGTCGACAGAATGGATTCAAATTTTTACGGATTATAGCTATTTATATTCCGCATTATCATGATTTTTTTCAAAAAAATTAACCGTTTATTTTTGGAGTTATAAGGTTTAAGAAAATAACACGTTTTTGTTAATAACAAAAGAATCATAATAGCTAATATAATTTTTTTTAAATGTAGGTTTTTATGCTCTATCGAATGCTATCTGTCTGATTCAAATATCTTAATGTTATCATTAAAAAAACGCGAAAATGAATTTTGCGAAAATCGAAAATTCGAAATAAACCAAAAACACATCGGCAAATCAAAAAGAGGATTTCCTTGCCCCATTCACACAAAAAAACAAAAGAAATGTGACCCGTCCGGTTAAAATCGATCGAATAGATCCTGAGATAAAACGGTATACACACACAACTACACACACACACACACACACGCACATACACGCACGTACGCACAAACACACATCCATACGGACATTTTCTAAAAATAGTGTATTTCGATTCCAAATGTGCTAAACAACATTCCCAACACATTTTCTCTAAAACTTTTTTTTTACTATCACAAAGCTTCTTTGAGGAGGAAGCAAAATACTATATCGTCGATAATTAAAAAGTTCTTATATTTTGGTTGTTGTTCCAGATGATACATGGAGTTGGGGAAAATTTTATTGTATCTTATCCCTCTGTCAACTGCCTCGAAGGATTGCCACCTCGCTCAGTTATCTGAACTGTGCCGGAGGAGGGGCGAAGGCTTTACTGCAGAGTGTCAGGAAACACTTCACATGCGTCCATAAGCTCCGCACACAATAGACACAGCGCACCCCACCTGACCATCACACAGTGCGGGATAGATTGCGGAAACTCTCGATTCCCCGAACTGGGTCGTCTGGCAAGGAACATATTTCCTCTTTCTGTAGGGTACAGTTTAAAAACTGGGTTGTTCGGCGCTGCCAGGCCGCCGGATAGTACAGGGCCTGGGAAGAGGTAACCTCCCAACTTCTGGCTGCCCCACCAGCTGGCGCATAATCTCTCTCTGGGCAGTAGTGCCGGTTGGTGACCGGATAGGGCCATGTTACCGAGGAATGGGGGCTCTACCGAAACCACTGGTTTTGGGGAAGAGGAAATGTACCTTTATTTTCAGGTAGGGTGTAATTCGAGAGTCGAAGTGTTAACCCAAACACCGATACGAAATACATCCGCACCTAACACAACATGGAAATGGAAATAATAGAGAATGAAGTTTCAAAAGCGCCTACACATGTTGAGCTCCCTAGCTTCCTCTTAGCAAATGCACAATAGGACGTGGTTTCAACGCACAGTGACACTGTCAGCTCTGAACAGAATGTGATCAGTACGCCACAGGACGTGGGCCTGAAGGCTCGCGATACTGAGAAGACTGAGATCAAGAAAAAGAAAGAGAATAAAGGTAAGAAACTCAGCGGGGCGGAGAAGCAGAGGAGACTGTTAGCCAAACAGCGGGGGGACAGTGAATCGCTGAATCCTGCCAATGGCTCACCAGCTCCCGGTGGATTCGCTCCAAGCAACAAGACACTCCAAGGAACGGAGCTGATCGGGCTTCGTGGGTCTGGAGGGACTCAGATAGCTCCACTCCAAGGGAGGTCAAGAAAAAGCCAACTGAGCTGGGCGTCCGACTTATAGTGAATCGGTCACCACTCCACTTAGGATAGCGATTATTCCGCAATCCTATCTGGAGACCCGCCTCAGCGAAGAGCAAGGCAAGCTGGTTCTCGCATCCGTTAAAAGCGCCATGCACGAGCCACCAGAGGACAGCTACTTCCCATCCTTCTTGGGCAATTGGTTTTGGAAGGGAGCACGCGTATTCCACTGCAAAACCCAGGAGGAGGTGAAGTGGCTGAAGGAAATAGTGGGTGTCTGCATACCCTGGGAGGGCGTCAGTCTCAAAGCAGTAGAGATGGGGGACCTCCAAAAACTGGCCAGGGTTACCATTTTTGTCCCTGGCAAGGACGAGGCAGGGACGGTCCTGAAAAGGCTGTCCCGGCAGAATCCAGACCTCAAGGTAGATACCTAGAAGGTCAGGGGCTTCAAGGAAAGCCAAGAAAAGCGACCTTGAAATTGAAACAGCAGTGCTCGGAATTGAATCGGCGGAAAGCACGGAGGTCGTGGCGCTAAAACGCATCGACTTCATGCCATACTGTGGTGGCTTTAGAGCGCACAGCCTGGTATGAAAAGAAAAAGCCTTATCAGAGGAGGGGAGTACCACCAAAAATATAGAAGTGGACACCCCTGCCTCGGACAAGCAGTGAAGACAGGGCAGGGACGGCGGGTCTCCCGAAACTTAGGAAAGGCCCACGACCTTCAGGGAGGATTACCCAATGGATCTGTGCAAAGATGGCAGCTTCTAAGGTAATTTTCACGCAAATAAACTTGCATCGCTACAAAAGTGCGACGGCGGTAGTAGCCACACGCATGGCAAGGATGCACACATGCATATCGCTCGTCGAGGAGACGTGGCTATACAAAACCACACCTCACTTGAAGGACAAACAGGTTGGTGTAAAATGCCAATGAAAACGGAAAGTGGGGTTTTGTTGACAGTCGATTGTATATTAAAAATCCACTTGAAATGAAATCTTAGCTGATCCTTTTTTAAGACTAGGGGATTTTTTACTTTTTTATCTAGGAATTTCGAACGAATGGACGAAAAACATTCAAGTTGGTCCAGTCATGGTGTGTGTGTGTGCGCGTGTACGTGCGTGCGTGCGAGCGTCCATGCGGGCGTTTATGTGTGTGCGTGTGTGTGTGTTTTATTAATTAATAGATTTTTTGTAGATATATAATTAAATTATAAAAAGCGACTTTGGTATGAATCTATTTACTTTTACACCATACCTCGGATTTTCTATAGTGGATAGGTACTATAACGGTGTACTTATGATCTATCCCTGGTACAGCACTATTGAAGATCTCCAACGATAATTTAATATGAGTTATTATTGCATGCTAATATATCGGTATGTTTTATTGCTACGGGTACTCGCAAAGGAAGTGGAAAACGTTTAGGTTCTATAAATGATTACTCTCGGCAATTAACAGTACTACTTTAACATTAATTAAGAGTAAAATAAAGTAAGAAAGCTATAAATATTCGCAATTATTAGCAATTCTATGGTTGAACGCCAGCTGGGACGTTCCCAGCATTCTAACTGACTACGACCTATTACAAACAGAACTAAACGCGATACGGTAATAACTCGGCTGTTTCAGTACAGAGCGGGACGCAAATTCAAGCGCGTGCTCGCGAGTAAAGGTTTTGGTATTGTTTCGGTAATGTTTCGGTATTGTTTCGGTACGGCGGCAGCACGATGCGCGGTCGACACGCATGAACTACAATCTTACCCGGCTCTAGGTGACGACTAGAGTCGGTGCGCGCGACGCGAGAGAGAGCCAAAAACACATGGCCGCGGCCTACTTAACTTACCAGCTCGAAGCTGGGGTGAAGGCTCAGGTGGCGGGCTCGTTGACGAAGAACGGCGGCAGGTGAGATACGTTGGATCGCAGCTAGCGTCGTCTTCGTAGCTGTCCCCTGAAGATGGCGTCGATCTTCCGACTAGACAGGCTGGAAGGCTGGCAGGCACACGTAGGCGAGCTTGTCTCGCGCTCTCGCGAACAAGGGTATCGGAAAACCGCAGGTACTAAGCTACTTTTAAAGTGGCAGCTAATGCGCGCTACGGTCCACAATGGAGTGGCCGAGCCCAGCGCGTCGGTCGACGGACGAGCTCTCTGGGCTTCGCGAGCGAGCGTCCTCGCTCGTTCGTGTTAGATTACTAGGCCCTCTCTCTCTCACTCTCTCATGGCACATGTGATGGCAGCGCGCAGCCTGTTGCGAAGACGCACGCTCGCCCCGGTGTTCTGCTAGATGCCGATGACTGCACTCTTTACCAACGTAAGTGCAAGTGCATTGGGAAAGGAGAGACAGGGGAAGCCCTCACCAGGTGTACCATATCAGCAGGCACACGACACAACACCGGAGGAGAGTGAGCTCAGCTCCCTCGCATCGCAGCAGTATTAATAGTATAAGGGATGGCAGGAGCAACGTCATCTACAGCAGGAACAGCATGGTTGCAGCACGAGGAGCTCGCAATGCTCCTCCATAAGAGTGCTGTCTTCGCTCTTCTAATAATTTGACAGGTAGCAGTGGTAGTTAGGGTGTCGCATGGGTTGCTTGGGCCCTCTTCTGCCAGGCATTCTTTTGCTTAATGCAGGTTTTTCTATTCTGGATGGCTAGCCAGAAAGAAGCCCTAACAACCACAGTTGGGGTTTTTCCTATTTTTATACCACTAATTGTAATGCTCAAAAAGTGAGCGTTACAAACTCCCCCTCCCAAGACGGAAGCGCGCCCTCGCAGTTCGCGAAAAAAAAACAAAACCCTTAATACTCACTTTACAATATCTACGCGATTCGTGACTACCGTACTTACATACTTAACAACGTCGATTGTACGGAAACGCTTCCTATCCTAACGCTAGGCGCTCTTACAATCGCTCAAGATTCGCTCACATTCGCACTCCATTCGCAACACAGTTTAGTACTGATTGGACCGTAGCGGTTCGTTGACTTACAACAGGTTTGTTGCCAACGCCAGGCGTTCGATGCAACACGCGAATATAATAACATAACCTATACCATGACAGCCAAAAAACTATTTTGCCACCGCAGGAAATATTCTACTATACCGACAGTGATTTTTTTTTTTTTTTTGTTCTATACGCTAAAGGAGAGAAAAAAAAAGGTTCTACGAAGAAAAATATACTATTAAGCGAACAGTGGTTTTCTGTTTTTCCTAAGCCAACGAGATAGTTGGTAACGCAAGAAAAATTATTTCACAAACAAAAAGTATTCTATCAAATGAACAGTGATTTGTTGTTCTCGATAATTAACAAAAGTACTATAATCCGCAAAAGAAAATTATTTACAAGCAAAGACAAAAATTCTATGTAACGAACAATCGTTTTTGTTCGGTTTGCGCAAGCGACGTACTCTACAATGACGACGACTGTTTTTGTTTTCTCGACGAACAATGATAAACGATTTCTTGTTCACAGCAACATACGAGTATTCGATTGAGCTGGTAAGTGGCCATACAATTCTGGGTTCTAACAAGGAGATAGCTTTTCTACTAAACATGCTGAAGCTACGGTTAATGCACGTTTTTCGTGTTCATGCGTAGCCATGTGGCGTACCTTAGTCTGTTTTCCTCCCATTTATCGCCAGCTTATTCATACACTCTTCATCGACAACCCTCATACCTACTATCCTGACAAATGGCAGTAAGTATTCTCCCCATAACTACGGTGGCAAGCGGTTAGACGAGAGTTTATGCACAATTTGGAACATTCCTACTAATAGCATTATAGTATCGGTACTATAACGAAGTTTCGGCAGGGGTGTTTCGATAAAATGGGGCGGGTTGTTACACGTAAATCGACTACAGACAATTCTATCCGTCATAATATCTACCTAATCCTGACAGCAGTGACAACAAATTTGCTGAGGTTTCTATTTTAGGAGATAGTAATAGTCGAGGTAGTTGATATCACTGCATAACTCTACCATTAGCTCTATCTGTAATATCATAAACTATTCTAGACCAAGGACTTGTTGAGCAATAGAGGCGTTAAGCAATAATTTTATATTCTACAACAACTAATTGGGGAACAAAGCTGCGACACCGACGATCGTGCGAGGAAAGTTACATTAGAGGGGGTGGTGCGACACGTTTCAGAGATCAGGCGTGATCTCTTTACTTTCACCCGAGCTCTTAGCATCGATGACAAATGCGCTAAGGGCGTTGATTCGGGGCTAGTGGTTTGGTGCACCCTCTAATTAGGGATCTCTCTACCGTTCTTCTCAACTCATCGACTATCCTATGAGGAAAAGAGCATAGAGGTCGATTTTTGATCTTTGACGACAAAATTCATAGATCCAAAAAGAAACAACCCCTAACTGGACATGTAGCACCGACAATTGTGCCAGGGATGTTCTACTAGAGGAGGTGGTATGACACGTTTCAGGGATCACGCGTGATCTCCCTAATTTCACCCATGCCCTTAGCATCGACGACTAATGTGCTAAGAGCTTTTACTTGGGACTAGTGGCTTGATGCCTCCTCTACTTTTGTAGAGAGAGATTCCATAAGAATTTCAACAAGATCCATATGTTTCGATAAGACGGGAATGTTTCGATAAGGGCCTGATGTTTCGAGAAGGTCAGGTCGTTTCGATAAAGGTGTTTCGGTAAGCTCGGGGATTTTCAATATGGTAAGGGTGTTTCGATCAAATAAAGGTGTTTCGATAAAATTTTAACGTTTCGATAGAATTAAGGTGTTTCGGTAAGGTAAGGAAGTGTAATGACCGGTAAGTTTGGATCCAATCGTGACGATGCGGCTGCTTGCCGAAGCAGAAGGCCTAGCGTATCGAATGCTTTCTGCTGCCCCCCCTCCCAAGACCAAGGAACATTCTTGTTAAGAAGTTCGTTTAAGGGGGCTTTTATTTCAGACAAATCTTGGATAAACCCAGCATACCAACTTACCCTACCCAAAAAATTTCTTAATTGTTTCCGATTTTTAGGAGTTGGGAAGTTCCGAATTAGTTGTTCTGTATCCCTATCCCTTTTTAACCTCTCTCTATTTATAACGAAGCCTATATATCGAATTTCGGCACAGCACAAACTGCAATTGTCCCAATCAACCTGCAATCCTGCTTCTTTCAGTCTCGCGAGGACCTTCTTTAACAACCCTAAGTGTTTTTCAAAAGTATCGGTGGCGATAATGATATCGTCCATGTATACAAAAACTTTCGGGTGCCAATTTGGATCGATTATTTTATTTATTGCCCTTTGGAAGCTTGCTCGGGCATTTATTAGTCCATCGGGAAGACGTGTGAACTGAAAGAGACCTTTGTCTGGTATTGCAAACGCTGTAAACTCTTTACTGGATTGCTATAAAGGGATTCGATTATAAGCTTGTTTTAAATCGATTTTCGACCGATATTTCGTGTTTTCTACATTGACCGGATGGCTATCTACGTGGGATAGAGGGCATGCATCTTTCTTTGTTACTTTGTTCAGTGGACGATAATTAATACAAAGCTGAATGGAGTCATCTTCTTCAGGTACGACGACTGCACAGCTACTCCACGAACATTGTGAGGGCTCGATTGCTCCTTCTGCCAACAATTTCTCTACTTCTGCATGAGCGGCTACTAACAGTGTTGGTGAAATAAGCAGAGCTTTTTGTTTTATCGGGGGGTGGCCCTGTACATCAATTTTATGGGGTGTAATCCGTGCAGCCTGCGTGTTTCTACGAGGAGGTTCGAGAAGTGGGTCTAATCCCACGCGTAAGAGGATTCTTTCCCGCTGAGAAAGCTCAGCGACACTGTTGATGGTTGCTACAGCTACGGCTGTACTAGGGTCTTGAGTTTTAGAATAACAAGGGTGAACTATACCTTTAGGTGTGTACCAAGTTCTATCGCTGAAATTGATTCGCATTTGCATGCGCTCTATAAGATCCATTCCTAAAATAATGTCATACGTGAGAGAATTCGATACCCTGATACGAGTGGTGGTTTCTTCGCCATTAATAGTGAACGTCAGATCTACCTCCCCTACTATTTTATCTGTTTGGCCATTTGCCATGACCATATACGTGGAACAGGGGGTTATACGAGACTTTACTAATTCAGCTGGTTTTGGACCTAAAAATGAGGCTATGGCTCCACTATCGAGCAATGCTGGAAAGACGCGACCATGGATTTCGACATTGACATAGAGACGATTGTCTACGTTCCTCACTGCTGCTGTCTGACACAGCGGTGGGGGCGTGAGACATGTTCTAACTAAGTGTCTTTCGGTTGTCTCCTTGGTCGCGTTACTACAATTCGGACACGTTGCAACGATCACCCCAGGGTGCCCACGGCTGTAGCACAGGATTCCACTCCGTTCCTTGCAGCCTCTCACCTAGTGTCCTTGCTTCTAACAAACCCAGCATTTGTCATCTGCTGTGTTATTTCTCCGTGAAGTTTGACTGGTGGACGGAGTATTGATCGATGGCGCTGATTGGAGTGCTTTCGTTGGCACATTCTTACTCCTTGCGTCTTGGTGGTTGTCTGGTCTGGCTTCGCTCTTGGGGTTGTGCCATTTGCGGGCGTAAAGGTGCCCCGTTTTTGTTTCGATACAGGATAGTCCTTAAAAACTTCGTTGACAGCGGCCACATTTTGTTCAACTTCGACTTCAGTTGTATTTATGACTGCTGCTTTCGTACGCTTTTTCATGTTTTATGCAAAGTTTGGAAAAAGCGACGATTCGGGAGGTGGTGGTGGACGATAAGTTTTTCCCTTTTCTCGTCTCACCTCCTCCCTTTGTCCCAGAACCTGTAGTTCTTCGAAAGTTTTAAACTGATCCCTAAATATGTAACGATATAGCGAAGGGTGCAAGTTTCTGTATGCCCTCTCGAGCTGTGTCTCCAAGGTCATTTTCGGTACTACTTTATCTAACAACAATCTTAAATTAGAAATAAAGGATGAAATTGGTTCATCTGGCCCTTGAGTTCTCGATCTAATTTCTTCTTCCAGACGAGCTTGGAAATCAGGGACACCGTATTGCAAACGAAGAGCTGCAAAAAAGTCGGTTGTGGATCTCCAGTTTTGACTCAATGGCCTAGCCCAAAAACGGGCTGCACCAGACAAAATCGACGGAATCAATTTCAAAATTTCACCATCTGTGATACTCAATGAGTACTGGCACTCTTTAATTCTTTCTATGAATTCCTCGACGTCTTCTTTATATTCCCCAGAGAAACTGACCTGCCACTTTTGCAATAGAGTGCATGTTAGAGTTTCTCTCTGGAATGTGGTATCGAGATTCGAAGAACGTCTTGACATATCTACTATTGAGGGTTGCGAAAATGAGGCATACCTAGGGTCATTTTGCCCAGAGCTACGATAATCAGATGGAAGAGCATGTTGACCATATGCTGGCCCATATGCCATCGGAGGGTAGTATCCGTGAGGTGGATACATAGGCGGGTATGGCCAAGGATAACCACTATTAGTGGGATAAAAACCTATGCTACCATCAAATCCCTGGTGGGGGCCCTGCCCTGCGAACGACGATCTCGCATTTTCCGCCAGGGGCTGGTGAGGGTTATGTCTCCCCACACCTTCTATACCTGACTGATTTTGTTGATTTATTGCCGCCTGAGAATTTTCTATTTTACTCGACGGAAATTGGTTTGGTAATGGTAGAGTATTCGGTTCTCTACTTGATTGGGAAGTCGAACCAGAAAGGTGAATGTTCGCTTCTCTGATTAAACTCGCTTCTGTCCGAGGAGGATACGATGACTGACTAGTTTCGATACACGAAGTCCTGTTTCGATTACTTAGAGGTTCCGATTCTACCAGAGGGTGGTTTTCGAAATGTACACGAGCAGTGTTGGATTGTAAGGTTACCGGTGGTGACATGTGGAATGTTTCGATAGAGGAAGGCAACGGTTGAGGTTGTGGTTGAGGATGTGTTTCGATAAATTGAGATATGAATTGGTTTCGAGAAAGGCACTGTGGGTAAGGTTTCAACCCACCAGGAAGGTTTGGATGGGTAGAGGAAATATGGCTATTATTTGACGGAGTGTACATCGTGGATTAGGCCCTCGGTAGATCATACAAATGCTGACTACTCGAATTTCTACTATCTGGAACGTTTGGTCTGGCCCCCTGCGGATGCTGTGTGGCACCAGTGCTCATCACTGTCATCAGCTGGCTGGGCTTGGAGAAGAGCCCAGTATAAATTTATTCATACATCCTAGGGGCATAATGGGTCGAAACCATGCTAGAAGCTATGCCACTATTTGCAACCGTTGCCATATTCGTGGCAACGGTGGCCATCTGAGACGATTGATCCAATAATTCCTTCACTGTTGAGTTGGATGCTCGATCTCCTCCCTCCGAGATCTCTCCAAATCCGGTTTCGGTAGTTACGTCCATGAAAATTTCATCATGCTCTAGTCCCGGCGCTAGAGATCTCCTCGAAGGATCGTTATCCTCTATAATATTCCAGGAAGCTGCTCTAGCCCCAAAAGTTCGACGGAAGTCAAATCTCACTAAACGATCGATTAATTCCGGCATACTTCCTTCTCTACTCAACCGACTACTCTTCAGCGCCTGGAACATTTTCTCTCGACTATACGATTGGAAAACCGATTCTAACCGATCCCTCTCGGTAGCTACCTCTGGCTGATTATCTCTCTCGACATTCGAAGCCATCGTGACTGCAATAAATAACTACTTAATTTTATTTCTAACGAAGACGAATAAAATAATAAAATAATAAAAAGGTTTTATTATTTAAGAGTGACACGAAGTTCACCCTTCGCTTTCGTAGCGCAAATGCTCAGGAAGCCAGCTGACTTGTTTCCTCGGGATACCACTAAGGATCTCTCAATTCGAGAAATGAAGAAAAAAAAACTGAATAAAACCAACCAAGCAAAAGCGGAAAGCAAAAAAAAATTTTCTAACCAGGCACTGCTGAAATCTGTTGCTAAGGAGCAGCAGACTCCAAGGAAAAAAAAATAATACTGTAATTTACTGTATCTGAGTCAACAGAAAAAAAAAACTAATCGAAAAATAAGCAATCTCCCAAAAAAAAAATATGACGTGCCCAAGCCAATCAGTTAACAACGAAGCAACTATATCAATATCTCGGCTGTTTCTGATTGCTTGCCCCGCCTACAACAACCAACTTACTACGATAAAAAAAACTACTAACTGCAACTACTAAATGCACTCCATGTGTATAGCACGCCGAAGAAAAAGGAAATTATCGCCACTTAATTGCCTTATTCTAACAGTAACAACGGAAAAAAAACAAATAGTTTCGATACTCACTTCGCTATATGCTAAAATAATTTAAAACTATAGCAACTAATCAAATGAATAGCAATAGTGAAGAGAAAACAAAATTGCAAGCCGCAAGCCAAACTAAAATTCGAGCTAAAGTCGAATTTAAAATTCAAGTCGAAAGCAAAAAAAAACAACGACAAACAAAATTCAAATCCGCCGGGTTTAAGTTATTCGATGACCAAACTAAAATTCAAATCAAAAACCAAATTCAAACTCAACTGAAACAAAAAAAAAATACGAACCGGACGCTACATGAAAAGTCAGCTAAGCAACTTGCTATCAAGCACGAAGGCAGAAAAATGTTTTGCAATAGGGATGTAATTATGTTGTACAACAAACTCTAGCAAGGGCACAACTAAGTTCTTATGCGGGAAGATGCAAGGGGTTTCGTTTAGACCGTCGAAGGGATAATTTTTACTATGCCACGTAGTATAGAGTGGATCAGCTGATACTAGCTAATACTGACAATATTCCCATAATCAAGCAAATTGCCATTAAAAATTTCTGGCTTGATTCCTAAAAGGTGTATTCTACCAGTTTATTTTAAATAGTAATTTGCTTCCACAATTTGATTTAAAGCAACCCACCCTTAACTACACGCAAAGATATTGTAGACAACACGTTAATAGTAATACCAATTTAAATAAGATATTCAATGTCAACTATAGTTCCAATATTCTACCTAAAAGTAATCGCTGCTTAAATACCGTTTTCGATAATATTCGAATTAAAAATTTCGAAAGATACAACTAAAGAATAACAACCTGCTAAGAATATTATTTAAACACCAAAAAAAATTATAAATATATAATTTTTTCTTCAAAAATTTATTGCAATAATTTCGAAATTGTTTATTTAAATGTCACTATTTTTAATATCACTTTAAAAGCAATAACCTTGTAAATAGTTCTTAAAAAAAAACAATAATTTAAGTATAATATTACAGAATGATAATTTATAAAATCTCTTATTCCGAAGAGAACAATTTTAATTTACTATTTAAAAATAATAATATTCACGATATGTTATTCGACAGAAATAAAATTTTAAAACTGTGTATTTAAGCGTGATGATATTTCAAATAATTCTTCTCAGTAGCTATGTACTATAATAGGTGTACATGAGAACGTGTCTCGTGCACAGCAGACTCGCGGAATGTAAACAAACCGAGTTTCGTATACAAGCATTATTCGTGTATGTCTCGAAAATCGACTAATTATTTTCGACCACTGTATGAGACTATTTTAGTTTATTCTACAGGGTGTGTCAAAAGTTCTGGGACGGCCAGTTATCTCAGCGGGAATGCATTTTCGGAAAAAATGTTTCATACAAAAGATGTAGGATTTTTCCCTGGCTATCTGATGTTCCTTTTTTATTGCGCAAACCGAAAGAGGGAAAAATTCTCTTTCCAACGATACAAGACACATACGCGGTCAAATGTGATCTAGAGGTCGTTTCAAGGTCAAGTCGGTAAAATGAGGTCAAATTGATCTTGGGCAGTCCAAAGCATAGAAACTAAGGGCGTTCGGAAAAAACTTTCCATACGAAAGTTTCCGCAAATCGAATGGAGCATCTGATGGTGACCATGAATTTGACCTTGGGCTTGACTTTCAAGGTCATTTAAAGGTCAAGTCGAATTTTTTGAATGGGAACCCTCTTTTTGTTGCAGAAATGCGGGAAAACTTACCTTTCCAGGGGTGTAAGATACATACGGGGTTAAAAGTGAGCCGAAGGTCATTTGAAGGTCAACGTTCTTATACTCCGATCATCTGGACACCCCATCGAATTTCGTGTATCAGGGCGTTAAAAAACATTTTTTGTGCAAACGTTTCTGGATCAAAACCCAGACCTGGAACCTGGCTAATCACCGCTGACCTTGGAAAGACCTTGGGTCGACCCAACGGGGCAAACCGACTCCAGATACGGGTTCAGCGACCCCGAAAACCCATGGGTCCGTGGTTTTAAGCACCTTCTGCAATTTCTTCTAGTTTGACCTTGGAACGACCTTGGGTCGATCCAGCGGGGCAAACCGACCCCAGATACGGGTTCAGCGACCCCGAAAACCCATGGGTCCGTGGCCCGCATTTCTGCAACAAAAAGAGGGTTCCCATTCAAAAAATTCGACTTGACCTTCAAATGACCTTGAAGGTCAAGCCCAAGGTCAAATTCAAGGTCACCATCAGATAGCCAGGGAAAAATCCTACATCTTTTGTATGAAACATTTTTTCCGAAAATTCATTCCCGCTGAGATAACTGGCCGTCCCGGAACTTTTGACACACCCTGTATATTCGACTTTAATAATTATAATTTATTTTTATTAAAAGTAATAAATCCCGTACTGTGCATAAACTCCACTTAGTTGCCACTTTGTTTCAAACAATAACAACAAAAACAATTTTCTGTTTCAACTATGTTGCCAGTAATTAAGAGCCATAGGTACCGCATAAATGAGAAAATTTTTCCCCAAGCGCATAAATAGCTGTTTCAATAGTGTGAAGGTGCATTTGTCGGGTTGTTAATGAAAAGCATATATTAAAGAATGGGTAAGCAGATATGAATAAAAACAGATGTGTATGAAAAGAAAGATATTTTGAAATAATATTATGCATAAATAATTGAGATAAATAATTAAAATAGTAATGCTATTATTCGTGCAGAAATGCGCTGCGTTCTATGTCAATTACTGAAGAATGTTTCGGTTCTATAATTGTGAGAGCGTGCAATAATGAAAGTTTCGAAATTTACTAATTTTCTACCAATTTTTCCGACTATAATTAATAATTTATTATTTGACAATTTTTTCCTCAACGAGATGTTTCGATATTATTTTTAGCAATTATCAATTTTTTAAATTTCGTGACGAAATTGATTTTCACAAAAATCTTCTATCTATTTAGAAGACTTTCGTGACGTAACATCTACACAATGTTTCGACAAGATTTGTCTAATTACCATATTCTAGAGAAAAAAAAAGTGTCAGACATACGATAACCAAAAAAAAAAAATTTTCCTTTAATTTCAAAAATTACACACGCTCACAATTTTGCATGAACACTATTAAACTTTTATCAGCGACGCCTGTTGCGTCGCCTTCTCGCCGCGACATGAGAATTTCCAAAATGGCCGACTGAACCAATAGCGTCGGTTCGGCAAAGGCAAAAATGACTATCTACCCGTTTCTCTCCCTCGCGCGTCTGTATCCCCGAATTACAATTTTTTTTTTCACTCGCGATTCGCGAGGCCCCACGTTCTGGGTGCCATTTATAACGGTGTACTTACGATCTATCCCTGGTACAGCGCTATTGAAGATCTCCAACGATAATGTAATATGTGTTATTATTGCATGCAAATATATCGATATGTTTTATTGCTACGGGTACTCGCAAAGGAAGTGGGAAACGTTTAGGTTCTATAAATGATTACGCTCGGCAATTAACAGTACTATTTTGACATTTATTAAGAGTAAAATAAAGTATTCTAACCTTCTAAATTCCCAGCATTCTAACTGACTACGACCTATTACAAACAGAACTAAACGCGATACGGCAATAACTCGGCTGTTTCAGTACAGAGCGGGACGCAAATTCAAGCGCGTGCTCGCGAGTAAAGGTTTTGCTATTGTTTCGGTAATGTTCAGTATTGTTTCGGTACGGCAGCGGCATGATGCGCGGTTGACACGCATGAACTGCAATCTTACCCGGCTCTAGGTGACGACTAGAGTCGGTGCGCGCGACGCGAGAGAGAGCCGAAAACACGTGGCCGCGGCCTAGTTAACTTACCAGCTCGAAGCTGGGGCGAAGACGCAGGTGGCGGGCGCGTTGATGAAGAACGGCGGCAGGTGAAATACGTTGGCTCGCAGCTAGCGTCGTCTTCGTCGCTGTCCCCTGGATATGGCGTCGATCTTCCGATTATACAGGCTGGAAGGCTGGCAGGCACACGTAAGCGGGCTTGTCTCGCGCACTCGCGAACAAGGGTATCGGAAAACCGTAGGTACTAAGCTACTTTTAAAGTGGCAGCTAATGCGCACTACGGTCCACAATGGAGTGGCCGAGCCCAGCGCGTCGATCGACGGACGAGCTCTCTGGGCCTCGCGAGCGAGCACCCTCGCTCGTTCGTGTTCGATTACTAGGCCCTCTCTCTCTCACTCTCTCATGGCATATGTGACGGCAGCGCGCAGCCTGTTGCGAAGATGCACGCACGCCCCGGTGTTCTGCTAGACGCCGATGACTGCACTCTTTACCAACGTAAGTGCAAGCGCGTCGGGAAAGAAGAGACAAGAGAAGCCCTCACCAGGTGTACGGGGCCTCCACAGCTGTGCTCTCCATATCAGCAGGCACACGACACAACACCGGAGGAGAGTGAGCTCAGCTCCCTCGCATCGCAGCAGCATTAATAGTATAAGGAATGGCAGGAGCAACGTCATCTACAGCAGGAACAGCATGGTTGCAGTACGAGGAGCTCGCAATACTCCTACATAGAGTGCTGTCTTCGCTCTTCTAGTAATTTGACAGGTAACAGTGGTAGTTAGGGTGTCGCATGGGTTGCTTGGGCCCCCCTTCTGCCAGGCATTCTTTTGCTTAATGCAGATTTTTCTATTCTGGATGGCTAGCCAGAAAGGAGCCCTAACAGCCATAGTTGGGGTTTTTCCTATTTTTATACCACTAATTGTAATGCTCAAAAAGTGAGCGTTACAGTACTCTATACGTTGCGAAACAGTGATTTTAATAACTTATTTTTTTTAATATTTATGCAACCGATATTCTATATTGCGATTCGTCTTCTGTTAATTGTATGGATGTGCACACACATACATACTAAAAAGAGTTTTTTCCATACGGGAAAAACGAACTTTGTTTATCGTGAGTTCACGTTGTATCGAAAACAAATGATATTATAGTTAAAGTATTTACTATGAGAGCAATATTGAATATCATGAATATAAGAAAACAGCGTTTTGCTGTTATACCAAAACGATTGGATACAACGTCGAAAATTTTGTTACCGAAGCAACGTATATATATATAAATATATATATACAGGGTGTGTCAGTTTAATTGACGCACCCGAAAATTTCAAAAACGGCGTCCCCTAGAAAAAAATTATTCAAACAAAAGTTGTAGGGTACGGAGGAGACCAACTGATAATGACCTTCACTTTGACCTTGAGGTCAAGTATCAAGGTCATTTGAAGGTCAAATCGATCTTTGCATAGGAACCCCCAATTTTGACCCCGGAAATGGAAAGAGCGACAAATTTTACGTTCAAATATGACCTTGACCCTAACTTCAAACTCAAAGGTCAACATGATGTAAAGAAGGAAATCAGTCAACGCATTCAAACGTTTGGAAAACTACACAGCCTACACAAGAAAATGTTTTGTACAAAAGCTGAGTGTAGGGGGGGCAACTGACCATGATATTGATCTTCAGGTCAATATTAAGATGTGGCCTTGAGATAGACGTCAAGATCCAGGATAAAGATCGAAGAGATCTAAGAAGGACAAAGGCCTATTCCAGCTTTACCCAGACACAACGACGTAGACGTAATAGGAAAGTATTTCGTTGGAGTGCTCAATTTTTCTAAGCCCCCTTGCCTTTGACGTTCCGAGGTGCTTTCTGTTGTCGTAGGTCCCCTCGCCTCTCACGTTGCGGAGTGCTTTCTGTTGTCGTTAGTCCCCTCGCCTCTCACGTTGCGGGGTGCTTTCTGTTGTCGTGAGTTCCCTCGCCTCTCACGTTCCGGGGTGCTTTCTGTTTCCGTGAGTCCCCTCGCCTCTCACGTTCCGGAGTAATTTACTTTTTCAATATCAATCAATGTCAATCTCGTCATAGTTGTTCAAAATTAGCACCATTAGCTTCGAGACATAAGTTGTTGGAAGTTCTTGGAATTGCCACACAAGCTTCTCTTATTCGATTTTTCATGTCTTCTCTTGTAGTTGGCGCTTCCTCATACACTTTATCTTTTACGAATCCCCACAAAAGAATCAAGCGATGTCATATCAGATGATCGAGCAGGTCAAGAAACTGAACCTGCTCGTCCTATCCATCTTTGCGGATACATGTTATTCAAAAAGTCCCGCACAATTCGTGCATAATGCGGCCCTGCACCATCTAATTGAACGTACATTCTTTGTCTCGTTGCCAAATCAACATTTTCAAGCATACCAGGTAAGTGCTCACTAAGCATCTCTAGAAAAATAGCTCCTGTTACATTTCTATCAAAAAAGTATTGGCCAATTAGATAACCATTCACGATGCCACACCAGAACATTAGACTCCAACGGTGTTGGTTATCAGCTTGTCGATACCAATGAGGATTAACCTCTGAGTAATAATGACAATTGTGTCCACTTTTGCGAACTTAATAAAGTTCGCCGTTATTTTTGAAAGTAGCTTCATCGCTGAGCATTATAAACCGAAAGAAGTCATGATCCTCCTCAATTTTTCGTAAAGCCCAATTACAAAAATTTAAACGCTCTTGATGATCATTGGCAGTTAAGGCTTGCACTAATACTATGTGATATGCGTGGAATTTCACTTTTTTGATAATTCTTGAAACAGTTTTAAAAGGAATACTCTCTTGAAATGATTCGACAACTTGTGTGCGGATTTAGGTGAATGTAAGCTAAAATTACAAGAACACGTGTATCATTTTCGTCGTATACATGACTTGGACGTTGTCGACTTAAGTGGCCATTCTGAGCTCTCAACTTTAGTCTTTGAATGGTTCTGTCATTAGGATGTCGTCGATCTGGGTAACGCTCTGCATATCGTCTAGCAGCAGCTCGGTAACTACCATAACATTCACCGATAATTATCAACATATCAACAATTTCAGCTGGTGGGTAGTCTGCCATAATTTTTGACAAAAAATTTTTGTTAAATTGGAAGCAAAATGAGAAATTATAATTAAAACTTAAGAACGAATTACTGAACTGTGGACAATAAAGAGCGGAGACTTCACAAAATAATGTATGTCTGTCGTATTAACCTTTTCGCTCCGGGGATTTGTCCTTTAAAATTGACCTCGCATTTTAGCTGAATTTCATGACTTAAGTGAATGAACTTCTTATGACAAGTCGCCACACGGAGTGCTGGTCCATATATGGACCAGTCCCGGAGCGAAAAGGTTAACTGAATGCGCAAACTGCTCCTTTAATTTAAATTTTAAGTGCCTTTCATTTGAGATTAAGTTCGCAAGCAGAAATCATATCACCAGTGGTCACCTTAGGTAAAAGTTGGTTATTGATAATTATTAGAAGTCACTTAAGATGAACGTTTGTGATTAATGGTTGAATGCGTAGTTTTTGAAATGGATACATTGATCAATTTAAACATCAGAATGACCTTAAATATTAAATTTCAAATTAGGGTCAAGGTCATATTTGAACGTAAAATTTGCCGCTCTTTCCATTTCCGGCGTCAAAAGTGGGAGTTCCTAAGCAAAAAATCGATTTGACCTTCAAATGACGTTGATCGTTGATCTCATGGTAAAAGTGAAGGCCATTATCAGTTGGCCCTCCGTACCCAACAATTTTTGTTTGAATCATTTTTTTCTAAGAGACGCCGTTTTTGAAATTTTCGGATGCGTCAATTAAAATGACACACCCTGTATGTATAAATATAAATATATATGTGAAAAAATATATATATATATGTGTGTGTAAATATGTATATATAAAAAATAAATAATTTATTTTTAATAATAAAGAAATAGATCAACTTATTATTATATTATTAATAGTCTTTGGTTGTTTTTTAAATTACACACACACACACACACACACACACGCACGCACGCACGCACGCACGCACGCACGCACACATACAGACCATAACTGGACCAACTTGAATGTTTTTCGTCCATTCGTTTGAAATTCCTAGATAAAAAAGTAAAAATCCGCTTATCTTAAAAAAAGGATCAGCTATGATTTCATTTCAAGTGGATTTTTAATATACAATCAACTGTCAACAAAACCCCACTTTCCGTTTTCATTGGCATTTTACACTAACCTGTTTGTCCTTCAAGCGAGGTGTGAAACAAAGATAAGAGGTCTGAGGTCGTGTGGTCAGCTGATATGCGGGAGGATGGACAACTCAAGGACCTGCCTCTTGGCTAAGGATCTAAGAGTGGAAGCTCTACCCAAGTACTACTTACGCGATCTGGCGACGGCTAAGATTTGGTACAAAGACAAGAAAGACGATTTGCGGGAGGCGCTTGTTACATCAGCCTATCTCCTTTACGAATCGAACTTCTGCCCTACGGCATAGGTCATAGAACTAATTAAATTTTATGAAGCCAAGGGGTGGGATCTGCTGTTAGGGTGCGATGCTAATACACATCATCTGGCGTGGGACAGCTCGGGCACGAACAACAGGGGGGACAAGCTCTTGCAGTTCCTCTCCACCACCAACCTTTACTTCCTGCATGGAAAAGGTTTTGGTTAGGTGGCAGCGCTAATCGTGATAGTGGTGCGTTATTTATCGGTTGGTATAGTGACCGTCCATCTTGAGAGCGCCAGGCTCCCGATGCGAGACAGTTACCGCGCGCGAGTTGCAAGATTTTGCGACTTGGGCGCGCAACCGTCTCGCATCGGGAGCGTTGCGCTCTCAAGAAGGACGGTTACTATACCAACCGATAAATAACGCGCCACTATCACGATTAGTGCTGCTGTCTAACCAAAACTTTTTCCGTGTGAATAGAGGTTGAAAGCTTACTTTCCGAAAGGCGAATAGGGAGGAGGTCATTGACATCACCTTAGCTACGAGAAATATGGAACGTACGATACGGGCTGGAGAGTCTCGGATGAGATCTCTATGTCGGATCACAACCACATATTTTGCGAAATCAAAGGATGCAGCGCAGAATCTAGACTAAGCTGATGTTCTAAAGAATAACATCGTTAGTGACTTCGAGAACAACTGCATATTACGATTGAAGCCAGTAAAAAAGGAAGCACCTTGGTGGAATCCAATACTAGAGGCGTTGAAAGAAAAGACCAGAAGACTTTATAATAGGTTTAAGAAAAGGAATAATCCAGCCGATATAGAAGCATTTGGAGATGCTAAAAAGAGTACAAAAAGGAAATCGAAGGAGCTAAAAGACAGGGCTGGAAAAGCTTTTGCGAGTGTATGAGCGGTGTCTCTGATACCGCTAGATTGCTCCAACACTAACTGCTAAGACAACCGAAAATCTGAGGAAGCAGAGCCATCTGCCAGGTTATAGAGTGGATGGACAGAAGGCTTCAGCGTAGCGAAAGATAGAGTAACACAATAGCCAAGGCGGATAGAATAATGGGAATAAGCTTGAGTGCTGGGCAGCACGTCTCTGAGAAGAGCCGATCGCCCGCCCCACCACATAGACATACACATAGACATACCTCTACCAATGTAAAAAATAGCATTGATAGATCCTAGGTAGTTTAGATCACCGTAGATCATGCGATGACTGTTCGATTGTAGTATCGCTTTCCCCGGTGTATCCCCGACTCTCTTCAATTTTGCCAATTCGCTATTTTCTTCTGCCATTTTTTTCAATATTTGAGAAAACTGACTAAATCGGTACTAAATTTGGGTTATTCTGTTTTCTATTGTCTTACGTGATTGGGGTTCCTTTTATAAAATATATTTGTCTTGCTCCAGAAGATCTGGGATAATCACATTGGTCGCATTTTGGCGCAGAAAAATTTCTTTTATATTCCTTTTACTCACAAGAAAACGTCCCGAACTGTCAAATTAAAAAAATTATAAAAACTATACTTGGTAGTAGTCCTCCATGAGACATTCACAAATATATTTTTTTTATCGGCAACCAATGCCTTTTTGAGGGTTACATCCACGCCGGAAGTTCACATTGAAAAATCATTTTTTCGATATATCTCTGTTTCTATTAAATTTTTTTTTTATGAAACAAATTGGAAAATGTTTCTTATAAAAAGTACAAGTAATCTAGTGTGTGTGTGTGTGCGTGCGTGCGTGCGTGCGTGCGTGCGTGTATGTGTGTGTGTGTGTGTGTGTGTGTGTGTATGTGTGTGCGGGTGTGTGTGTGTGCGTGTGTGTGTGTGTGCGTGTGTGTGTGTGTGTGTGTGTGTGTGTGTGTGTGTGTGTGTGTGTGTGTGTGTGTGTGTGTGTGTGTGTGTGTGTGTGTGTGTGCAACATATACGAGTTTTTTGATCCAACAATTTAGATGTTTTTCCTCATAAAAAGTACCAGTAGCATATAGGACACATATAATTTACTCGTAAACCCATCAGGGTTGTATCCCTATTTATTTAAGGTGCGTCATCGTTTTTTTTATAAACAAATTCTTATGTATAATTGATAAAAATCAATAATTTGATTCAAAATCGACGAATTTTCATTTTTGTTTTAATTCATAATAATAGTAATTATAATAGTAATAAATTATTAATATTTAACGTCTATAACATTATAAACTCGTGTGATTAATGATGTTGTCGTTATATCTATTACATTTACCTTTTTTTTAAACATTTCAATATCACTTTTTCGAAACTGTCTACGTATATGTTTTGCGCTAATCATTTAATATAAAATGTTTAAAAAATATTTGTAAAGTTATATTATCTATACAATTTTGACTTTGAGTCACTAGAGTGGTAGGAGATCAAGTATATACTGTTGATTAATTTGAGACTAACAATAAGGAAAAGAAGACAGTATCGAAGCTTGAGTGACTTTGAGTCACTAGAGTGGGTGGAGATCAAGTATATATAGTGTTGATTACTTTTAGGCTAACGATAAGGAGAATAAGGCAGTTCCGTATCAAAGCTCGAGTGATACACCGCTGCGCTAATTGTACATTAACAAAGTATTGCATAATCTTAAGCGTTTCCTTGATTAAAAAAATAGACGTCAAAATAATCAATATTTATCATTGTCGACTCATAAAATCGTCTCCGAAAGAAAATAAATATTTTCTTGAAATTAATTTAGAGAGAAATACCTTAACAGGTAAAACAATTATTATTATTTTTACTACTTTTATCAATTTTATGACTCTAATTAAAAAAATAGATGAAAAATAATATTATCTATAATTTGTAATTAAGTGGGGTATCAGCCAGAATAACTATTTATATATGTATTTTGTATAATTTGTATGAATAGAATTATTCTCCATTCGTCATAAAACAAAAGTTATATTAACTTATTTTATTAAAGTTATTCATAAAATATCAAGTAAATTTTAGTCCTACGTTTCGATGTAAAAAGAGTTGAATCAACTTACAATTGAAATTTACCGCGGAACTTTATTAACATTGAAAAAATTTAACTATTTCAAAATAATATATTAATAATTATAATTATAAGACTTATGAAAAACCGGTTGTACCAAGGATATTCTTTTTTGCATTTATATATTATTATCTTTTATAAGAGTTTCATGCTTTAATAAAATTTTTTGGAGAACTACATTTTCATACAAACTATCTAAAGGAAAAATAAAAGTACAATAATTATCCAAAAAGATGAATTAATAAATGCGATGAATGTATTATTCATCCTAAATAATATGTTTCAAGGCCAAGAAAAGAGACTACCTGTTAACAATGCAGAAAAATATGTTGCCAATATAGTGTACAATATTATTGTATCTAGTTTAGAGGGTAATAGTATTTTCGAAGAAACAGATGAATATTTATATTACGATAATTCATATGAACCTCGTAATGACATACCTGCGGATGACTCACATGTAGATATAGATTTTGAAAATATGGAAGTATCTGAAACCGAAAATCAGTGTAGCAGCAAGATGGAATTTATTGATTTGAACTATAAAAAGTGGGCTGTAGAATTTTGGTCAAGCGGTAAAAAGAAAAGGAAATTTACAACTATCCAAAATAAATTTAAGAAATTGAAAACGGAACGTCAACTGCATAGGTAGAGAGAGTAAGTAACCACGGAAGGAAGACGAATCGATAAATTGAAACAAATTGAAGAACATTGTTTATGTATATTTGAAAGAGCCAGATTGGATAGAATGTGTATTCACGATATCGATATTAGACGTATTGCAATAGAAGAAGCACAAGAAATAAATTTCAAAGGATTTAAAACTTCTTCCCATTGGTTACTTGAATTTAAACGTCGACATAATATCGTTTCTCGAAAAATAACTAAAATGACTACAAAAAAATCTCTAGATAATACAGAGAAACCTTCAAAAATAATAGAGGAATTTCGCAATGAAGTGAAAAATGCTATAACAAAATATGGTGCAGAACATGTATACAATTCCGACTAATCTGGCTTCAATTACGAATTACATAGTGGACGAACCCTCGCTAGTAAAGGAGAAAAAAAAATCAATTGTACTGTTCAATCAACACACGCTACCACACATTCGTACACCATTCAACCAATCATATCTGCCGAAGAAAAACTTTTATCTCCATTTTTATTAGTTTTACAAGAACCAAAGGGAGAGTTTGAGCCAGTAGTAAAGTGCAATTTATTCAAAGCTGAAAACGTTTACGTTATGGCTTCCAAATCAGGTAAACTGACTAAAAATCACCTTGAAGCTTGGGCCAGAGATGTATATTTTCCATATACTACGATAACTAGTAATCTGCTGCTTGATTCATGGGAGATCACTGCCAAAATGTTAAACCAAAATACAAAACATTAATGCTTCTACAGATTCCAGAAGGGACAACAAACGTACTTCAACCTCTTGATGTATACGGTTTTCGCATGTGGAAGAACTTTGTTCGAAAGTTTTCAGATATGATATTGTTGACGAATGAAGCCATCAATTTACATAATCGGAATGATATTATTAAAACGCAGTCATTAGTGCATAATCAATTATCTAGTTCCAGGTTTAGAAATTTATTGGACGATCGAGCGAGCCCGCCGAAGGCGGGCGAAGCTCGATTATAATTATGCAGAGGGTCTCGTTCGAGAAGACCACTAGGTAGTACCGCCAGTGTACACAGATGTCGCCACAAACTTCAGCTATCCCCACTTCTAAAACTCGGCTGCTGGCTCGCCCCGCCAGGCCGGCCGGTCTCTCTCGTCATATAGTTTACAGTTGCTATATTGTCCATATGTTATCAATGGGTGGAAACGTTCTTAAGATAATGTTAAATGAATAATATATGTTATTATATGTATTTTTATGTTATAAATTTTTATTAAAATTTATTTAAGGGTGGGATGTGATCTTCTCGAACGAGACCCTCTGCATAATTATAATCGAGCTTCGCCCGCCTTCGGCGGGCTCGCTCGATCGTCCAATTATGCTTCGTGTCTCGTTCTCGAGATCACTAGGTAGATGTTCAGAGTGACTATTCAGTCTTTTATTTCAGTAATTCTAAATTCTAGATCATTACGAACTTCGTTTGAAAAAGAAAACTATTTAAGGGGGTGTCAAACTCAATTTTTACCGACCGAGCAAAAAATATATTGTTTTTAAAAGAAAAAAAAAATATAACGATATATGAAAAATAATGAGTGCATTGCCCTCCGTAATTACATTATTAATCATTCTGCAAAATGCCAAGTCAATATTCAAAAGCGTCTAAGAATGGCATTTGAACGAAAATTTCGTTCAAATGCCATTCTCAGATGCCTTAAAATATCGACGTGAAACTTTGCAGAATGATTCATAATGTCATTACGGAGGGCAATGCACTCATGATTATGCATAATATTATAAAAAAAATAGATTATTGTACCATATGGGTAATATGTAGCATCGCGAGATTCGCGAGTCGGCGACGGCAGCGACGGCAGCGGCCAGCGGCGCGGCCTTGCCCGTGTGTGTGTACGCGCATGCGCTGCTGGCTGCAGCACAGCTGAGCTGTCCATCGTCGATGCCTGGGCCTAGGCCCTCCGGGAGGCGGTCGCGTGTTGCCGCCACCACCTCCGCCGCCACCTTCGCCACCTGTGCCCTCCTCTATCCATTGATGCTTATCGACCTGTCATCGGTGTGCCTGCCGCCTGAACCGCTCGCAGACGGCGCAGCCTGGAGCGCCGCATCAGCCGCCCACCTCGCAGACCGTAGCGTCCGTACCGCACCGTGTGCGTGCACACCCAACGGACCGTGCCGCTTGGACTTGGCCCCGCCGTAAGACAAAAAGTAAGTCATTCAAGAATTTATTTATTTTACGGCGTTGTTATTTGTACGACAGATCTGTCGTACAAATAACCTATAACCCACTTAGAAACGTGTAAAAATCACTGTTTTGAAAGTCTGACATGGAAGGGACTATTATTTCTTTAGTCAAGCGTCAATCCTTGCCTATTTTTTTCTTTAATCAAGCGTCAATTCTTCGGCTAAAGAAAATTGAAGGTTAGGTGTTACGTATATATAGGTATACCTATCTAGCAATCTGGCGTATAAATAACAACGGCCAACTGTAGATTTGATGCGCTTTTTCGACTTTTCATTCCAAAGATTACAGATCTAAATAATCAGCAAGTGTGGAGATACTGCATTTTCTGTATATTTTTCAAAATATTTTCAAGAAAAGTCATTTCCTCCAAACTGGCTGATTGAGTAGATCTGAAATCTAATATACAATGCCTCAGCATGTACTGGATTGTGTGTAAACATTCTCATAAACTTTAAGCGAGGATGAGGAGGTCTACCTTGGAAATGCACACACGCTTTTTCGACTTTTCATTTCAAAGATCCCTTTCCATTCTCTACAAATATTTCAAACTTTACACACACTATGTAATACATGCTGAGGGACTGTTTATCAAGTTTAAGATCTAAATAATTAGCAAGTGAGGAGATATTGCAATTTGTATGCTCTTTTTAAGAAATGTTCAAGTAAAAAAGTTATTTCCCCTACACTGGCTGATTGAAAAGATCTAAATTTAATATACAGTGCCTCAGCATGCATTGCATTGTGTGAGAACATTCTGGTAAACTATGAGAAAGTGTGAGGAGGTTTTTGTCGCAAATGCACATGCGGCTTTTCGACAATTCGTTCCAAAGATCCCGTTCCATTCCCTACAAGTATCTTAAACTTTCCATACATAATGGCATACATGCTGAGGGACGATTTATCAAGTTTCAGATCTACATAATTAGCAAGTCTGGAGATATCGCAATTTTTGTGCTTTTTCGGGAAATTTTTAAGAAAGAAAAGTAATTTCCTCCAAACTGGCTGATTGAGTAGATCTGAAACTTAATATACAATGCCTCAGCATGTACTGGATTGTCTGTAAACATTCTCATAAACTTTAAGCGAGGGTGAGGAGGTCTACATTGGAAATGCACACGCGCTTTTTCGACTTTTCATTTCAAAGATCCCTTTCCATTCTCTACAAATATTTCAAACTTTACACACACTATGTAATACATGCTGAGGGATATTGTTTATCAAGTTTCAAATCTAAATAATTAGCAAGTGTGGAGATATTGCAATTTGTATGCTCTTTTTAAGAAATGTTCAAGAAAAAAAGTTATTTCGCCTACACTGGCTGATTGAAAAGATCTAAAATTTAATATACAATGCCTCAACATGTATTGGATTGTGTGTTAACATTCTGGTAAACTTTAAGCGAGGGTAATGAGGTCTTAGTTGGAAATGCACATGCACTTTTTCGACTTTTCATTCCAAAGACCCTTTCCATTTTCTACAGATATCTTAACTTTCCATCTATCTACTCCCTCTGTTTCTGGCAGGTCGATACTGCTATCCTCATTCCTATACTGCTTAACACTTTATTAATATATTCTGTTTTGCCCTAGGCGAAGAGCTCTTGCAGAAGACAACACGTCTTCATATAATTCTACTCTCCTCCAGGGCAGCCAACACAACTACCACGTCCTGAAGACATCAGCTAGACAAACATATCGTAGAAGTGAGAGCGAAGGTGTATATAAATATAGTTTGATCTCCTGTGCCAGACTCGAGTAAGTATTTCACTTCGGATTTGGACTTTATCTTGTAGTACAGCCGAACCTAGTCTCCAACTTTCCATCGGTCTACTCCTCTGTTCCTGGCAGTTCGATACTGCTATCCTCATCCCTACTCCTTAATACATTATTAATATATTTTGTATTGTCCTAGGTGAAGAGCTCCTGTAGAAGGCAACAAGTCTTCATATAATTCTACTCTTCTCGAGGACAGCCAACGCAACTACCACCTTCGAGCGCAAATGTGCATAATTCTAGATCAATTTACTACAGTTTTAGACAGTTAGGATTCAGTTATAATTAATCATATTGATTTGGCCGCAGTTTAAACAATTAAATTGTTAATAACAAAAAACTAACATTCTGGCGACTGTCCACCTTCGAAATTCAGAATCAGCAGACAAAAATACGTAAGAAAAGCTTTGGTGGAGGCGTGGACATCCATCGACCACGGAAACCTCCCTGGTGCCTAGACTAATGTCAGTATTTAGGGCACACCTGATTTTTAGGTACAAATTATATCTCCCCAAAAAGTAACAGTTTTCTGCGGGTGCACACGGAAAGAAAACTCTTACTGCTACAGTTAAAACGGCTTACTCGTGGAGTATAGGAGTTCCTTTACTATATAAGTAAGGTGGTTTTAGCAATCTTAGTAAGGGACCCATACTTTTACGGTATGTTGCTTTTCATACTACAACAGTTACACAATTATACGATCGTTGGATCAGCGGCATATACCGACGTAACAGCGTCACACGATTTTAGTATACATTGCTTCCACCTTCAATTGTAAGGGAGAAATACTATAGCGGTAACGGTTGCTACCTGCTAATACGGAAATGACAACTATTATAAGGAAGTGTTACTTATCGATAATTGAAAGCATCGAATGCGTCGTCTAGGTCTTTGAGGTGGTCAATGATGGAGTCGAGGTGATGCGTTCCGAAGTTTTTTGCGTTTAGATCCCAGGACGCATCTAATACGTAGTCAAAGTGTTCGGGGTAGCCGATGATGATGTCTAGGTCGTGCGCTCCGTAGTTTTTTGTCTCTAGATGTTGGAACGTATCAAATGCGTGGTTTAGGTCTTTGTGATAGCCGATGATGGAGTCTAGGTTTTTTGCATTAAAATATCAGGGCGCATCTAATACGCAGTGCAGGTGTTCAGGGTAGCCGATGACGAGGTCTAGGTGGTGCGCTTTGTAGTCTTTTGCGTTTGGATATCAGGGCGCATCTAATACGTGGTCCAGGTCTTCGGGAAGCCGGTGACGATATTTAGGTGGTGCGCTCCGTAGTTTTTGGCTAATAGGTGTTGGACATGTCAAAACTTAAAGTATTACTAATCACGTAATTTTATACTATAAGTAAAAATCGTGATTATAAATAAATACTTATTCGAACGTAATTACGTTCAAATTGACATGTGTTTGTAATAAAAAAAATAGTAAATATTAAAATGCGTATAGGCGAAATACGCACAATTATTCATAATAAATAATGCGTATATGCGAAATGCGCACAATTATTTATCATACAAAAATGCGTATAGGCGAAATACGCACAATTATTTATAATAAAAAATTCGTACAAGCGAAATACGCACAATTATTTACAATATCAAAAATATGTATAAGCGAAATACGCACAGTTGTTTATAATGCAAAAATGCGTATAGACGAAATACGCACAATTATTAGTTATAAGGAAAGGTGTATGGGCGAACTTATTTAATTATAACAGGAAAGAATTACAATTACATGAGTTTATTTAGTTATCTATTTATAAGAAACTAGATGTCTTGACATAAAATTAATTCTTTTCCGTTTTTTTTCAACAAAACTCATAAAATTTGAAAAGAAGCTAAAGAAACTTATGAGCCTAGCTCAATGAAATTATAGTAGCTCTACTTTTGCCAATCATTCAGTAGCATGACAAGTATAATGCAAAGTAATTATTAATGACAATACTTCTAATAATACAAATTTTGTTAAAATGTTCAATTTGCAGTTATGCGTTTATATGATGGAAGGTGTATATTTTAAAATGCGGATCAACTTATATACCATACTCAGGTTCATTTGAAGTTCAACCCTTGGTCTCAAATTTTGTTACACCCTCCTGTTGTTTCAGGTATATGGGATATTTCACGTGAAGTCAGCAGCTCAAAATTTTAAAATCCCTCAAAACTCGTTTTCTTTTAGTTTTTATGAACAAAAAATGTTCCTCAAATTTTAGGTCGATATTTGCAAAAATGAGAAAGCTATGCAATATTGAAAATTCAATTTTTTTGCAATTTTTGGTTAAAATCCAAGTTTATTCATTTTTTAACTGAAAATCTTGAAACTTTTTGTATAGTACATTGATTGGCAAAAGGTTTGAATTTTTTCTGTAGAATGTGCCAGTATTTATTTTATGACCCTTTTGAAAGTCTCTGATTGGCTGCTTCTTAGTATACCTTCATCAAAGGATATTGAGGCTGCGGCCAAATATTCTTTATTCGACAAATTTTTTTTTTATTCTTCTTCGAAAACCCTTCAAAATGCTTTTTTATCAATACTGGCCGAGCATAGGGAAAAAAGTTACAATTTTTTGAAATATCAAGAAAAATCCATAATTTCAATTTTTGATAACATGATTAATGAAACTGAATATTATTCATACATCTTATGGCATGGACCGTACCACTGAATTTTGTTAGAGCATCAAATAGAACATTAGAAATATCTATTTTCAATAATATTAGGCTTACACAATAAGCGATACCTAATTATGAATGAAATCAAAATGAAAATTTTGACAGCTTTATAGTAATTAACCTCTATAGCTTAATTTATTATTAATTCATTTTCATTTTGATTTCATTCATAATTAGGTATTGCTTATTGTGTAAGCCTAATATTATTGAAAATAGATATTTCTAATGTTCTATTTGATACTCTAACAAAATTCAGTGGTACGGTCCATGCCATAAGATGTATGAATAATATTCAGTTTCATTAATCATGTTATCAAAAATTGAAATTATGGATTTTTCTTGATATTTCAAAAAATTGTCACTTTTTTCCCTTTGCTCGGCCAGTATTGATCAAAAAAAGCATTTTGAAGGGTTTTCGGAAAAGAATACAAAAAAAATTTGTCGAATAAAGAATATTTGGCCGCAGCCTCAATATCCTTTGATGAAGGTATACTAAGAAGCAGCCAATCAGAGACTTTCAAAAAGGGTCATAAAATAAATACTGGCACATTCTACAGAAAAAATTCAAACCTTTTGCCAATCAATGTACTATACAAAAAGTTTCAAGATTTTCAGTTAAAAAATGAATAAACTTGGATTTTAACCAAAAATTGCAAAAAAATTGAATTTTCAATATTGCATAGCTTTCTCATTTTTGCAAATATCGACCTAAAATTTGAGGAACATTTTTTGTTCATAAAAAACTAAATAGATTGAAATTTGTTTAAATTTCAATAAACAATTAAACCCTCAACCAAAAAAATAAAAACCAAATCTAAACTATCTCTTGGTAGAAATTTTGTAAACTATATCCAGAATATGTACAAAAAAGTGCAGTACTGTGCCACAAAATTTCAGATGCAGGTAATATTTTGAAATCATAATATTAAATTGGACTCCATCATCGGCCATCTAAACACCTAGACCTCGCATCCGACCTGTCCCTTCACCTGGACACAAAAACCTACGGAGCGCACTACTCGGACTCATCGACCATCTGGAACACCTAGACCTCGCATTCGATTTGTCCTGGCCTCTGGACACAAAAACCTACAGAGCGCTTCACGTAAACTCCATCATCGGCTACCTGGAACGCCTAAACCTCGTATCCGATCTGTCCCGACACCTGGACACAAAAACCTTCAGAGCGCATCACCCGGATTACATCACCGGCCATCTGCAACACCTAGACCTCGCATCTGACCTGTCCCTTCACCTGGACACAAAAACCTATGGAGCGCACTACCCGAACTCCATCATCGGCCGTCTGGAACACCTAGACCTCGCATCCGATCTGTCCCTTCACCGGGACACAAAAACGTACGAAGCGCACTACAATTTTTAAGAAAGCATTTGCAATCATGCGAGGCGACGTCCTGAATTTTGAAATGTCAATAATAACTGAGACTATATAATAAAGTGATGAATCTGCATCTCATTATTATAAGAAATGTGTATAGGCGAAATGTGCACATTTGTTTATAATAGAACATATGTATAGTCGAAATACACAAAATGATTTATTATAAAATGCGTGTAGGCAAAATGCACACGATTACTAACACTGAAAAGTGCGTATAAGCGAAATACGCACAATTATTTATAATAAAACATGTGTATAGGCGAAATACACCAAATTATTTATTATAAAATGCGTATAGGCGAAATGCGTACAACTAATAACACTGAAAAGTGCGTATAAGCGAAATACGCATAATTATTTATAATAAAACATGTGTATAGGCGAAATACACCAAATTATTTATTATAAAATGCGTATAGGCGAAATGCGCACAATTGATAACACTGAAAAGTGCGTATAAGCGAAATACGCATAATTATTTAGAATAAAATATGTGTATCGGCGAAATACACCAAATTATTTATTATAAAATGCGTATAGGCGAAATGCGCAAAATTATTTGTAATAAATATGCGTATATATGTGAAATAAGCACTATTATTAACAATAAAAATGCGTATACGCAAAATACGGATAATTAATTATAAAAAGAAATACGTATACGCGAAATACGTACAATTGTTTGTAATAAAAAAACGCGTATCTTTAATATTTTTGAAATATGTAGCGCCATCTATGTTAAAATCTATTACGATTTTCCAGAGATGGCGCTTGTGTCATATTTCATCAATAGTATGTACTTCCTACCTTACCGACCTATGGGTCGGTCAAATCGCAGAATGGAGTTTGACACCCCCTTAACTTAAGTACTTTAAGTATCAGAATCAGCCACTGGACTAGCTTTATCAGAATCTACCACATGTAATAGTTAAGTTTATAAAATCGAACTATATCCCACTGTTTATCTTAATAATTAAATCATTTGAACTAAAACACTTTCAAACCTAACATTTTAGTTTCTAGGTTTTCACTGTGATATTATAACATAGATACGATATTGAGGAGACTGAAAATTAGTCGTTGACACATTGAAATCTCAATGTACAAGCGATATTCAAACGCGCTTCGCGCGTACTTTTCTGTTTTGAGGTTATGTATGCTATCTTCATTACGTTTTACTTTTAACGTATTTAAGTATTTTTTCAAAATCAGAACTTAATCATTTTTATACTACTCTAAATGTAAAAATTCCATTAAAAAATTCAAACATTAAATTCCAAACAGTAAATTTTTCGCGCATTCTTCTTATCGACCAATCAAAATCAAGCCTTTAGATGCTTCAACATGGCCGCTCATCACTTTAAGAAGAAATATTGTGTATTTCTTATGTTTTTATGTAATTTTCTCGTATTGAAAAAGATGTTATTATTACGCAATGTTTTAAAACTTTTTAAATCTTTTACATGTACAGTAAACGACTATTATTATTATTATTCAATCACTAGAATCTCTCAAAACTTGTTATTATTATTATTATTATTATTATTATTATTATTCACTTAATAATTTGATTAACCCAACTGAAATCAACCATACCTCATACTCTTGTAGAATATCTTTGTTCTCTAAGACTATGTACGATATTTCTTTAGAATTTTGTAATCATAAAAAAGAATTATAATTATGTTAAATTATCACAACAAACTCGCGAGATTTTTTCTTATATAAATATATATTGATTAAATACACAAAATACTAAGTATTTAGTAATACTAAAGTCAGATTACGGATAGACACTACTATCGTTCTATTTTACTTGAAAAAGGAGGAAAAGTTCCAATTCAAATATTAAATGAAGAGAATTATAATATAATATTAAGACAATCATTATATATATTTCAATTAATGAGTCATGTAATAACTTCAATGACGCCTCAATTCTTTCAATTACTTTTTCTTTCAATAAAATGTATTTAAATGATTCAATTGGAATTTTTTTTTTTCAGTGTATAAACGAATAATCTACGGTAATTCACCTGATATTTTACCTTTATAGAAAAATTTAGACGAACTAAAGCATTGAAATAACATTTTGATATAGATTTGGTGTTGACTGAGACCACCAGTTACTTGATTCAAATAATAGTTTATCCATATCACTTTGTAAGAATTTTGAAGGGGTTGTTAAAAACGCCTTTATAAGACCTAGACATCAACTACAATTGAATATTCATCGATTACTCGAACCCATATCATAGGTCAGTAAGAAATTAGGCAGTATATATACTTTAAGTAGCGTAACAAATACTTAAAGTCAAAAATTTAAGATTATGATATCTTGGTTGATTAATAAATATGAAAAATATATAAATAACCTTAAATGTATATAGCCTTAGCTAATGAGTAATAAATATGATCTATGTTGTTAATCGTATTCACGGTTGACAAATTCGTCGACGAAACGTCGTAAATATTTAACATCTTGGGAGATTTATTTTCTTCCTTGCTCCCAACGGATCTAGTCAGAATTGACTAAAAACATTATCAGTAATACATATGAGTAAAGAATAAATTATACTCTTTATAATAATATAATTATTATTTGTAAGTTGATAATTGCGTTGACAAAATTTAGTAACAGAAATGTTTGAATTCGATATCTCGTAATTCTTGAAGAGTAACTTTTGTACCCGCAAGAAATCCATATTGAAAAACTCGAAATCAAACCACGATAATTATCGTTAATTAACTTAAAATTAGAATTTTGACATATTTTGATTTACATATATACGACCAGTATAATAACCAACGAACGTCAGCCTGTTTTCAAAACGTTCTAAAGAATCTGATGCTATGCATTTACAATTACCTTTTTATTACAATATTATAATCAAAGTAATTATTATATAATTTTGTATTAATTGGAGTGCTATGCACACAAATGTTCATTTATTTATTTATTTATTTTTGTTTTCAATAATTTATTTCGCAATCGATTGATATAATCTTGAATCGTACTATTTTATGAAAAAAAAGAATTAACGATCATCAAAAACCTGACAACGCACTGCTTGGCAATATATATAAGAAATTGAAAAGGAAGTGAGCGGAGTCGCAAAGCACCCTTTATACTTTATTCTATCAATTCTTTGATCAGGCTAGAAAGATTCATGCACGCTTCACGCGCCAATGTTTCTCTTGCCAAATACTTTCAAATTAGAAATAAAATTTTCTTTAGACGAACCAGTCCTTACGGCTTGTCTTTTTTTTTTTTTTTTATAATGGCTAATGTTAACTGGCGCGCTACGCACACCTGTGTTTGTCTTTTCCTCGAAAATTTTATTCGATTGCTTACATGATCGATAAGACGACAGTTCAAGAATAGGATTTTTATATTTCTATATATTTTTATATATTAAGAATATGCTTTAAAATGTAACACTCCAATGGCGCAGCATTAAAGTTAAACTTCATGACCATTCAGTACATGAGTTATATAGCACTAGTTGCATGCGGCTATCTTTCGTATTCAGCGAGACAAACAGTAGATCGAGAACTGTGTATTGCTGTAAAATCGATCCTGATTTGGGAAACGAACCTGCTCTCTCTGGTGCAGGGACTTTTTTCCTCCCATCGCCCTTATGTATCTCGCTTGAGATTGTTCTCGGCCTCTTACTCATTGAGGAAATTAGGAGGAAGATTATATTCCTTTAATCGTACATTCGGGCATAGCCATCTAAGTGCGCTTAAGCGACAAAACCGTCGAAATGTTCGGCAGTTTCTTCCTTGAATAAGTTGGCAATGTAATCGCATAAACCCGATAGTCTTTTCTCAATGAAAAAGCCTATCATTTATTTTTACTCATTATAAATGAGATAAGGAAAATTACCGGTAACTAAATTCCGAGCATTTCCTTGTTTTTCTGAAAATTAATTTGTCTTTTCAGACTCTGTCTCTACCAGATTCTTGTAAGCATAAGCTGCATTAGCGTTGCGAGATTGTGGTTCTTGTTTACCTCGCCGCCATCTATCAACTCACTTGCGAATCTGGAAGAGCAATATGCAGATCTAGGTTATGTGCTGTCTGTAGCCAGACGTATTACATAACTCTAGTCAAATTGTACAGTTTGTCTCACCTCTCGTGTGAGCTCACTGCCAACAAAAGATCATGTTAATACAGGTTATGTACAGTTTGTCTCACCTCTCGTGTGAGCTCACTGCCAAACAAAGGATCATGTAGTCATGATAATACAGGTTATGTCAAACATACGACCTGTCTCACCTCTCGTGTGAGCTCGCCGTAAAACAAAGACTACAACCCAAACCGTCTAACGGCTTAAAAAGAACACAATAAAGATCTATAGTTTATGCAGTTAATAAGAGAATTATATTTTTTCTTTTCTCTTACACATGCATAACTACAGTCCATTGAGATTTGGGCGGCATGTCTATAACTTCTCGTGTTAACACGCCGCCGCACAAAAACGTCCTGGAACGTATACTTACTTATTAATCCAAATAACGACGATTCTGAATCTGAGACATCGTCCGAAAGGTTAAGCACTAATTATCTGATTCCACAGTTGAATGCGGCGGTCGGGAAATCTTCATCAATAATCCTTCCGTAAAGGATGAAAAACGAAGGCTTCTCTTCTACCGCCATGTAGCTACTAAAGCGTGGCACACTCTACGCGTACAAGCAGCGTTATGACGAGAGAGACCGGCCGGCCTGGCGGGGCGAGCCAGCAGCCGAGTTTTAGAAGTGGGGATAGCTGAAGTCTGTGGCGACATCTGTGTACACTGGCGGTACTACCTAGTGATCTCGAGAACGAGACACGAAGCATAATTTAAATATGCTTGGTATGCTGCAGGTTACATTGACAAAAGGCCAGAGAAAGTTGAAAGTCCCCAAAAGTTTTGTTTCAATTCTAATTTTGTTACATGCGATGTTTGCGGAAAAAGAGCAATCATAACTTGCTCCTGGTGCAAAAAAACGCTATGTTTACAAGATTTTTACCATGAATATCATTATTACAAAACATATAATCCATGATCTCATGAGTTGGTACGATGTACCACATAATAATTTATATTTATAGTAAAATTCTCCTCTCTATCATTTGTTCTAGTATTATTTGCTTTACATATCTAACCGTCATGTGATAAAATTTATTTTAAACAAGTTTGTAAAACTGGTTACTACAGCATGTATTCGTATATGTAATTATGTAAGACAATATAAAGATATGGATAATAATTTATGAATGATAGTGAAAAACATCGTCGATAATAAAATGGATGTCTAAAAAAATATATAACTTTTTTGAGTTTAAGGTAGCTTTAACCTCTTTTTAGGGTATTCGTTAGTCAAATGTAAAATGAATCAACGCCATATACTTAATCTTCTCCCACTCTGTCACTCTGCTCTACAATAAAATCAAGTCAGGAAGATCAAGTATATTTGCGTAATCGGCTTTCACACTTTCATTGAAACAGTAAAAAATTGCATTGAATAATTATTCAATTCATTTCATTTCGAACAATAATAGTAATAACGTTGGCCACTGATTTTATCGATCTACCCGAGGCAATGGTTGTGAAGGGTAAAAAAAACTACAACATTTTTCTTATTGTCTTTGACGTTTCGACGAACAATGTCATCCTCTTCAGGAAAACTGCCAAATTTATTAAAGATGTTATAAATATATACAAAGAATTTTTTATAATATAAAACAATATCGCTGGAGTCAAACTTACAAATTACGGAGTAGTCGCTAGTGTGTATATTTTTCAAAAACGGTATCCATCTCCGCCAGAGAGGCGGGGAGAGATGGTGCAGAGATGTTGGTCTGCAGCTACTTAGTTTTGAATTTCTGCGAACGTCGATTTCGCGGCGCTTATATACATTGTGAAGGGTTTGGCGATTTGTTGACATTTTACGTGCTGTAAGAGCTCTGACGTCACATCGCTATTGTTTCTTGCTTTAGTCGGTATATTAGATGTGTGTATACATTATTGAGCTGTTCTGTATCTTCTTTTTTATTTATACTGCTTTTTTCTAGGTGGATATGTAGCATTTCAGAAATTAATCGTTTATTTAAATTTTGTTCTCTATCCTTGATACTAAAATTGTCAAAATTGAAAGTGTGATTGGATTTATTTGTACGGTCGAAGACTACATTTTTATTTGATTTTCTATGTTCATCAATCCGTACACACACATTTCTTTTTGTTTGACCTACATATGTAGCAAGGCAGTCATTGCATTTCAATTTATAAACAACGTTGTTCTCAAGATTTTTTTCTTTTTTATCTTTACCTTTTATTACAATGTTGCGCATCTCACTGTTTATTTTCGGAACTGTTTCGATTTTGTTCTTTTTGAAAGCATGACTGACCTGCTCATAGAAACCGTTGACATATGGTAGGCAAACGATATTACGTCTATTACTATTACTGCTTGTCTGTTGTCTTGGATTTTCAGTTGATTTTAATACAGACAATCTTTTTCGCACGTATTTATTGATAAAATCGCTGGGACAGTTATTTTCAAGCAGTAATTTTTTTATATTACAGATGTTTTTATTGTGAAATTTTTTATCGGCTAGTTTTATTGCTCTGTCGACGAGATTGTATACCATGGCAATCTTTTGCGGTCTTGAATGTTGTGATAAGTAATTTAAAAATCTGCCTGAGAATGTTGGTTTCGTATACCAATCAGTTGTTAATTTGTTTTCGTCTTTTAAGAATAAAACGTCTAGGAAGCTTATGGAATTGTCATTCTCAATTTCGTGAGTGAACTGTAGTCTATTATTGTAAGAATTAAATATTTTTAAAATTTCGTCTATTTTGTCTTTCGGAATACATGAATTATATCGTCTACATATCGGAAAAAGAAGACAGGTTTGAAAGATAGTTTTGATATGCAATCCGTTTCGAGATCATCCATGACTATGTCTGCAAACAATCCCGAAATCGGAGAGCCCATTGGTGTACCGAACAATTGTTTATAAAATTTGCCATTAAATTGAAAATATGTACTATCCATAAGTATCCATTTGCATGCCGCCAAAATTTTGGTAAAAGGTATCTCGAATTTTTGCGCAATTTGTGCGTACCTCTTTTCGACACTCTTTTTGACTAATGTTTTGTCGATATTTGTATAAAGCGATTTTACATCAAGACTAATTAAACAGTGGTCTGGAGGAACGATGACATTTTTTATTTTTTCTATAAATTCGTAACTATTTTTAACGTATGATGTCGGTTTTTTGATGCTGTTGTGTAAGATGTTGAAAAGTTTTTTTGATAAAAAATAAGTAGGTGAGCCTATTGTTGATATGATCGGGCGTAATGCGAGATCTTTTTTGTGTATCTTTGGTAAACCGTAACATTTTGGTAAAACTGTATCTGTTTGTGTCAATCTGAATTTGTTATATTTTTTGCCGAAAAACCCATTTTTATTCCGAGTATTTAGGAACTTCTTTACTTTCGTTTGTATTTTTGTGAGTGGAATTTTAGGTATTTCTATATATGTTTGTTTATCAGATAGTTGATATAATGATAGTTGACAAGAGAGAATATGATGTCTCTGTTATTTTTGATGAAATTTTTTGTTTCTTTTAATTTATTCTCGAGAATTGTGTCTTCTATTTTGATATGTTTTGTTTTTCGTCTATTTTGTGTTATTTTATTGATCAGTGTATTGCGTATATTATTTGCAGTGTTTTCTGGAATGTTTTTGTAAGTGATCAAATTTTCTAAATTCTTAATGCATTCAATAATCAGAGTTTCATCAAGTTCTCTTCTTGGATTGAATTTTCTTCCTAGTGCTGTTATAAATTTTACATTAGTTGGAATTTCTACATTTGTAAGGTTTTTAAACCATTTTTCACAGTTCGACTCAGTGGTAATGTCTATTTCTAATTTATTGTTAAATTTGTTTTCATGTTTACTATTGAGTTTTTCTCTGTATCTCTATTCTGTTGCAATAGCAATATAATGTTCTATTATGTTTTTTGGTATTATTCTTGTAAAAAACTTTGTAATTTTTCAGATTCTGATTGTAAATAGTTTATATGTACACAAATGTCCTCGATCTCTGTGTTTAGAATTTTTCGTTGAAAATTGTGAATGAGTTCGTTGAGATCTGGCTCTTGTCAATCTGCACAACGGAATTTGACAAGAGCCAGATCTCAACGACAGTTCCTACTCCGTTACAGAACATACGACACGCAGCCCACACACATCACGAACATAGCAAGTAATCTAAGCCACTTCACTTTTCATCGCGACTCGCGAAAAAGTAAATTCAGCAAACTCATTTACAATTTTCAACGAAAAAAACTAAACATAGAGATCGGGGACATTTGTGTAAATATAAAAAACATAATAGAACATATTTTTGAAAACCAGGACAAAAGTAATACTAGATACCGAGAAAAACTCAATAGTAAACATGAAAACAAATTTAACAATAAATTAGACATAGACATTACCACTGAGTTGAACTGTGAAAAATGGTTTAGAAACCTTACAAATGTAGAAATTCAAACTAATGTAAAATTTATAACAGCACTAAGAAGAAAATTCAATCCAAGAAGTGAACTTGATAAAACTCTGATTATTGAATGCATTAAGAATTTAGAAAATTTGATCACTTACAAAAACATTCCAGAAAACACTGCAAATAATATACGCAATACACTGATCAATAAAATAACACAAAATAGACGAAATCAAAACATATCAAAGTAGAAGACACAATTCTCGAGAATAAATTAAAAAGAAACAAAAAATTTCATCAAAAATAACAGAGACATCATATTCACACTTGCTGACAAAGGGAATGTAACTGTCGCAATGTATAAAACCGATTACATCGAAAAAATAGAACATCAACTATATGAGAAACAAACATATATAGAAATACCTAAAAATCCACTCACAAAAATACAAACGAAAGTAAAGAAGTTCCTAAATACTTGGAATAAAAATGGGGTTCTCGGCAAAAAATATAGCAAATTCAGATTCACACAAACAGATACAGTTTTACCAAAATGTTACGGTTTACCAAAGATACACAAAAAAGATCTCGCATTACGCCCGATCATATCAACAATAGGTTCACCTACTTATTTTTTATCAAAAGAACTTTTCAACATCTTACACAACAGCATCAAAAAACCTCCATCATACGTTAAAAATAGTTACGAATTCATAGAAAAAATAAAAAATGTCAACGTTCCTCTAGACCACTGTTTAATTAGTCTTGATGTAAAATCGCTTTATACAAATATCGACAAAACATTAGTCAAAAAGAGTGTCGAAAAGAGGTAAGCACAAATTGCGCAAAAATCAGAGATACCTCTTACCGAAATTTTGGCGGCATGCAACTTACTTATGGATAGTACATATTTTTATTTTAATGGCAAATTTTACAAACAATTGTTCGGTACACCAATGGGCTCTCCGATTTCGGGATTGTTTGCAGACATAGTCATGGATGATCTCGAAACGGATAGCATATCAAAACTATCTTTCAAATCTGTCTTCTTTTTCCGATATGTAGACGATATAATTACATGTTTTCCGAAAGACAAAATAGACGAAATTTTAAAAATATTTAATTCTTACAATAATAGACTACAGTGCACTCACGAAATTGAGAATGACAATTCCATAAGCTTCCTAGACGTTTTATTCTTAAAAGACGAAAACAAATTAACAACTGATTGGTATACGAAACCAACATTCTCAGGCAGATTTTTAAATTACTTATCACAACATCCAAGACCGCAAAAAATCGCCATGGTATACAATCTCGTCGACAGAGCAATAAAACTAGCCGATAAAAAATTTCACAATAAAAACATGTGTAACATAAAAAAATTACTGCTTGATAATAACTATCCCAGCAATTTTATCAATAAATACGTGCGAAAAGGATTGTATTAAAATCAACTGAAAATCCAAGACAACAGACAAGCAGTAATAGTAATATGCGTAATATCGTTTGCCTACCATATCTCAACGGTTTCTATGAGCAGGTCAGTTATGCTTTCAAAAAGAACAAAATCGAAACAGTTCCGAAAATAAACAGTGAGATGCGCAACATTATAATAAAAGGTAAAGATAAAAAAGAAAAAAATCTTGAGAACAACGTTGTTTATCAATTGAAATGCCAATGACTGCCCTGCTACATACGTAGGTCAAACAAAAAGAAATGTGTGTGTACGGATTGATGAACATAGAAAATCAAATAAAAATGTAGTCTTCGACCATACAAATAAATCCAATCACACTTTCAATTTTGACAATTTTAGTATCAAGGATAGAGAACAAAATTTAAATAAACGATTAATTTCTGAAATGTTACATATCCACCTACAAAAAAGCAGTATAAATAGAAAAGAAGATACACAACAGCTCAATAATGTATACACACATCTAATATACCGACTAAAGCGAGAAACAATAGCGATGTGACGTCAGAGCACTTACGTCAGCACGCAAAATGTCAACAAATCGCCAAACCCTTCACAATGTATATACGAATGTCATTTGATAAGTACCTAGCCTACAAATGAAAACACCAAAATTTTACAAAAAATAAAATTTATTTTTCAATGTAGTCTCCTTTTAGTTGAATACACTTGGTCCAGCGGTGTTCCAATTTTTTTAACCCCGTTGAAAAAAATGTTTTCTCTTGGTTTGCAAAATAGGCCTCCGTGGCGGCGATTATTTCGTTATTGGAGTGGAATCTCTTCCCGGCGAGCGAATTTTTAGGTTCGGAAACAAAAAAGTCGCACGGAGCCAAATCTGGAGAATACGGTGGATGGGGCAGCAGTTCGTAGCGTAATTCGACCAATTTAGCCGTGGCGAGTGCAGAAGTGTGAGCCGGTGCATTATCGTGGTGGAAAAGCACTTTCTTTTTAGACAAATGGGGCCGTTTTTCTTCTAACACGGCGTCAAATCGGCTCAATAGTTCGGCGTAGTACTGTCCTGTGACCGTTTTGCCCTTCTCCAGATAGTCAATAAAAATCACACCTTGAGAATCCCAGAAAACAGTGGCCATCACCTTTCCGGCCGACGGGACCGTCTTCGCCTTCTTCGGAGCAGGTTCACCGGGTAAGGTCCACTGTTTTGACTGCTCCTTGGTCTCTGGAGTGTAGTAGTGAATCCATGTTTCGTCGACGGTCACGTAACGACGCAAAAACTCTTTTGGATTGCGATTAAACAGCTCCAAACACTGCTCTGAACTGGTCACACGGATGCGCTTGTTGTCTGCAGTCAGCAAACGCGGCACCCACCTTGCTGACAGCTTCCTCATGCCTAAAATCTCATGTAGGATATGCCACACGCGTTCTTCTGAGATGCCTACTATCGCAGCTATCTCGTGCACCTTTAATCGGCGGTCTGACAAAACGATATCGTGTATTTTTGTCACGTTCTCCTCCGTAGTGGCTGTTTTCGGAGCACCTGGGCGTGGATCATCAAAAACCGACGTACGATCACGTTGAAACTCGTTATACCAAAATTTAACGGTCGCCATCGAAGGAGAAGCATCCCCATACACTGCATCCAAGCGTTCTTTAATTTCACTGCGCGATTTCCCTTCCAAAAACAAGAATCGAATCACCGACCGATATTGTTCTTTCTCCATTTTTTCAAAAATCAACGGACACATTTGCTTTCACACGCTCTCAAAAATAAACTACAACTCCGATCCGGCTGAAATTTCGTCTGTAACCGTTTACAGGAAGATACTGCACTGTAGTGTATTTCTGGTGCGATAGTGGCACCATCTGGCGGTGAGGCTAGGTATTTGTCAAATGACCCTCGTAAGCGCCGCGAAATCGACGTTCGCAAAAATTCAAAACTAAGCAGCTGACAGACCAACAGCTCTGCTCCATCTCTCCCCGCCTCTCTGGCGGGGATGGATACCGTTTTTGAAAAATATACACACTAGCGACTACTCCGTAATTTGTAAGTTTGACTCCAGCGATATTGTTTTATATTATAAAAAATTCTTTGTATATATTTATAGCATCTTTAATAAATTTGACAGTTTTCCTGAAGAGTCGAAGACAATAAGAAAAATGTTGTAGTTTTTCTGGCCCTTCACAACAATTGCCTCGGGTAGATCGATAAAATCAGTGGCCAATGTTTTTGGAAAATTACCGAGGGATAGAGTTAATAATAGAGAAAATAATGTTCTCTAATACATAATAATAGTAATAGTACGGTTACTAATATGTCAAAATTGTATAAATAATATAATTTTTCAAATATTTTTTAAATATTTTATATTAAATGATTAGTGCAAAACATATATGTAGACAGTTTCGAAAAAGTGATATTGAAATGTTTAAAAAAAAGGTAAATGTAATAGATATAAAGACAACATTATTAATCACACGAGTTTATAATCTTATAGACGTTAAATATTAATAATTTATTACTATTATAATTACTATTATTATGAATTAAAAAAAAAAATTGAAAATTCGTCGATTTTGAATCAAATTATTGATTTTTATCAATTATAAATAAAAATTTGTTTATAAAAAAGATGATGACGCACCTTAAATAAATAGGGATACAACCCTGATGGGTTTACGAGTAAATGACATGGGTCCTATATGCTACTGGTACTTTTTATGAGGTAAAACATCTAAATCGTTGGATCAAAAAAATCATATATACTCTAGATTACGTGTACTTTTTATAAGAAACATTTTCCAATTTGTTTCATAAAAAAAAACTTGAATAGAAACAGAGATATACCGAAAAAATTATGAAATTCCTGCGTGGATTTAACCCTCAAAAAGGCCTTGGTTGCCGATAAAAAAAATATATTTGTGAATATCTCATGGAGGACTACTATCTAGTATAGTTATTATAATTTTTTGAATTTCTCAGTTCGGAACGTTTCCTTGTCAGAATTATTTGGCGTGTTTGAGGTGTCGATTACATCGATTTATTTATTTATTTATTTATTAAACCAGAACAAAATTACATAGAGTAAAGTCCTCAGAGATAGATATTAACTACCTGTACGAGGGCTGGTACATGAATACTTAAGACTATACTTATACACTAAAGCTTATATACTAAGTATTAAATATTTAAACCTTAAACATTTAATATTGTCAATAGAATTCTCAAAACTTAACGCAATTAAAACAATATGTATACATTTGTTTATTATATATATTTTTTAGTTTATTTTTTAGTTCATGTTTCCTATTAACACTTTTGCAATAGAGCTTTTTTAAAATTTTCAATCTCACTGCCAAAGTTTGTATCACTTAAATTAAAAGTTTGTTGATCCCTCTTGCGTATTTTTGGTAGGCGAACTGAGGCTGAGGTCTTGTTGTGAGTAGAATCTAGATCTTGTTGTTATCGATGTAAGTGAAGACGAACTTCCAAGCCTGGGTTTTGCCAGTATTAATTCAGTTCCGCCCACCTGAGTTTGTAATGTAGTTGGTGATTTAGTTAACTCTTGCGTCCGTTTCTTGAAGTTATCTACCTTACCGAGGTATCTCGGTAAGTCAGGTTTTATTATATATTCAGTAGTGTTCATAGCCTTGTTTACCTTAGCATTCAAAATTTTGCATTCTTGTCTGCCAGTGGTAACATGATCAGTATTATAGTCGTTTCCAAATGTCTTATTTGAGAAGCTACAGTTGACGCAGCACTGTTTCTCTGATGTGCACTTTTCTGTTAGATGCGTTCCCGCACATTTTAAACAGGTTGGGCTGTTCTTACACCTTTGGCCATTATGACCCAATCTACTACACTTATAACATGGTTTCACATTTATTATATCGTAAACTTTACAATTCTGATAACCAACGAATAATCTGTCTTTATTTTCTTTAATATGTTTGTGCATTTCACCCGTTATTTGCATGATGACCGTTACTTTACTGCTTTTGTCATTGCCAGCTACGTGTAATACGTTACCCTTTGTATCTAAATTTGAAAAATTTCTTTGGTTTATGTCATTTTCGATTGCTTTTATATCAGACTTGAATTCATTTTCGATGCCAGTTATTCTTATGACAGGCTTACTAAGCTGTTCTTCTTCGACCTTGTAGAGGTGGTTGAGCTTGGCGTCTAGTAATCTTTTTGCTGTCTTGGCACTTTCCTCGTTCATGCATGTTATTGAAATTACATCTTTACTTTTCATATCAATTTTTTTCGTTTGGATTGATTTTTCTTTAAGTAGATAGTGGAATACTTTTTCCTTTATCACAGATTTCTCTGCTTTGTCTTTTCTTGTCACTACAATTTTCGGCACTTTTTTGGATTGTGGTATGTGCATCTTTTTTGACATTATATCTGCATATGTTTCCTTGTATTTACTCGGTCGTTCCTTTTCTTTCGTTAGAATTTCGTTTAAAAGCAGATTTTTATGTTTCAATTCAGTATTTAGTTCCCTAAGCAGCTGGTTTTCTGTTATTAGTGCACTTACTTTATCACTGTCCTTGTCTTCGCTTGTAGTCTCATCCAGCTCATCAACTTGCATTCTGTTTTCTTGAAGGAGGCCTTCATAGTTGATTTTAAGTTTACTGTACTCTGATTCTATTTTCCTATAGTTTTTACTAAGATTCTCAATCGCTTTAGTTTTGGTTTGCAGATCTTCTTGTAGTTTTAGTAACACAACACGTGTGGGATCTTGATTTGAGGTTATGCTCAAATCGTGTTCATCACAAACAACTAACACACTGTTTATGTATCTTACATTTTTTTTTCTATTAAAGTCACTTTTATGAAAAACATTGCAACACCATATACATACTACCGTTTTAACCGCTTGCGTATTGTGACATCGATAGTATATATTGGGAGGGACTGCCTCCGGTGGCAGCCCACTATCCTCATTCTTGGATTGATTCTATTTATTTCTATCTGTCGGATAATTTTGGGGATATGAATAAGTTGAGTTAATATTAATAGTATGCTTATTAGCTACTAGGATTATATCGGTACCCGACACGAAGAACCACACCGTTCGACGCGTGTCGAACAATAACACCGTTCGCCGGACTTTTACGAAGAGTCACACCGTATGCAGCAGCTGACGAAAAGCCACACAGTTCGTGCAGCTGTGACGAAGAAGCACACCGTTCGTGCAGCTGTAACGATGAAGCACACCGTTCGCGCACCTGTGACGAAGAAGCACACCGTTCGCGACCCTGTGACGAAGAATCACACCACTCGCGGAAGCTTTGTCGAAAAACAACACCGTTCGCGCAGCTGTGACGAAGAAGCACACCGTTCGCGAACCTGTGACGAAGAAGCACACCGTTCGCGACCCTGTGACGAAGAATCACACCGCTCGCGGGAGCTTTGTCGAAAAGCAGCACCGTTCGTGCAGCTGTGACGAAGAAGCACATCTTTCGCGAAGCTGTGACGAAGAATCACACCGCTCGCGGGAGCTTTGTCGAAAAACAGCACCGTGTCTACTTCGAGCTCGCAGACAATAGCTTCGAAGTTCGACATAAAAAGGTGCGAACGCTTCAGGTAATATCAATGGGTGATGTATATTTCTGTGGTTGCCAGGACAAACAATATGAGAATTATATAGTTACTAAATTCTAAACGTTTATATCGCTAAATAAGTAATATTAACTGTACAATTCTTGAATGCTCTATATGTTTTACTGTAAAATTAAATAAATTAAACTAAAATTCTATAATTTTTTTCTCATGTACTATTGTTGTTAAAGTATTCTATGAATCTTCATGAAAAATAAATGTTAGAGTCATTAAACACATTTTTATGTGTTTTTCAATAAGAAAACTCTATTTTTTTCATTTTACTCATTAATATTACATTATACTTCTACGCTTTTTATACTTTTTAAGAGAAGAGTACGGTCGTAAATGGTCAAAAAATAACTTTTTCTTTTTATTGAATAAAACCTTTTTTCATCATTTTTTGAACAATTTAGAAGAAAAAATACTTTTTACTTGGAAATAACGAATCTTTCATGACTTTTTCATCTTCAACAGTAAATTATTTCCTATCCTCGAAATGTTAATAATAATCTTTAAGCTCATTTTTCTCATACTAACTCTTTTTTAACTTTAAAATGTTCCTTATGCCTCATTTTTGTATTAATCAAGCTGAAATTTTTGTTATGATTACTTGAATATATTTCAAGTAAATCTATGAAAAGATATTTTCGATTTTAATGAAGAATTACTTTATCAAATGAAAGTTACTCACAAAATTCTTTTTTAAATTGTTTTTATTGCAGTTGATCAACAACGCACCTGACGTCGGCTGTAGCAGACTGCTCAGGCCACCAAAATATTAGAGAATATGATATATTTGCTTGTATTTTTATATATTATAATTTGAATGAATTTATTATTTTCGTATCATTTTTTACATGCAAGAAGATATTTCAATTAATTTATACGTGAAATCACTCTAAGATACTTACGACAATTGAAAACATTTTCTAAATTAAAAAAACAGTTATTATTTTTCAGTATTATTCATGCCACTTGAACATTATTGTAATAACTGTAAACAAAATTTAATTTGTTAAAATGAATGTACTTTTCTAAGTTATCGAATACTTCAAAGTAAAAGATAACACCTCCCTGCTTTAAAAAATCTGCTGCGAATTTGGCCGCATTTCGCAGCTGATTTCGCAGCTGAGTTTGCAGCTGAATTCACAGCTGAGTTTGCATAATATTTTTTAAAGCAGAGCTGTACAATGAACTCATAATAATTTTTACAAAAAAATTATTTAATTGAAAGAAATTGCTAGATGAGATTTGGCCTGCGATGTAATTTTTTTTTCTTATTTATGAAGTTAAATTTTGAAATCCCTGATTTAACAGAGAAAAAATTATTTATTAATTGATAACGTTTGTTTGGTATTAATTATTTTATACATGATCGTTACATAATAATTGTTATTAAAAATAATGATGTTATTTTTAATAAAAATAATTATTACACTGTAAGCCCAAAAGAGTAAAATCAGGATCGTCAAAGAGTAAATTTCGCAATTTACTCTTTGAAAGTATCTTTTTACTTTCGTAAATAGTAATAATTCCATTTTATACTTTGAAAAAAATTAAAAGGAAAAAATTACCTTTTATAAAGAGTAAAATACTAACTTTGCTCTTTACAAAGAGTAAAAATGTACTCTTATAGCACTCTAACCACAAAATGGAAAATTCCAATTTCTGGCTCTCGTGCTACAAAATACTATACGAAACTGGCGCGTAACTGATTATTCAGCACATGCGACTTTTCACCCTCGCTCCGCTTAGGAGAAAACCGTCCCACGGATTAAATTAATAATCACCTTCCGCACCCGTGTCGTAATGTACTATTCTCAACTTACAACATTTAAAGAGTAGAAGTTAAATATTGCCACTTTAAAAGTATAAAATCAATTGTTTACTCTAATCGTAAAGAGTAAATCGCTAAATTTACTCTTTGGCGATCCTGATTTTACTCTTTAGGGTTTAGAGTGTTAAATTATTTTTAATAATTATTCTTATGTTTAATAAGATTAACGGTGTTATTCTTCGTCACAGCCGCGCGAACGGTATGGTTTTTAGACAAAGTTCCCGCGAGCGGTGTGACTCTTCATCAGATCTCAGCAAACGGTGTTATTCTTCGTCATCGCTGCGCGAACCGTGCTGTTTTTCAACAAAGCTCCCGTGAGCGGTGTGAGTCTTCGTCACAGCTTCGCGAACGGTGTGCTTCTTCGTCACAGCTGCGCGAACGGTGCTGTTTTTCGACAAAGCTCCCGCGAGCGGTGTGATTCTTCGTCACAGCTTCGCGAACGGTGTGCTTCTTCGTCACAGCTGCACGAACGGTGTGCTTTTTCGTCACAGCTGCGCGAGCGGCGTGCTTCTTCGTCACAGTTGCGTGAACGGTGTTGTTCTTCGACAAAGCTAGCGAGCGATGTGACTCTTCGTCAGCCACTTTGAGTGGTGTGCGTTTTCGTCAATCGTTTTGAACGATGTGATTCTTCGTGTCGGATACCGATATTACATTGGTAAGCACGCGTCTGACTCACATGGGTTTCTCGTGGCGACTAGCTTTGCATGCGCTGTCGGCGCTCTCGGTACTCTCACACACACTCTCTCATGCATGTAACTATGTTCAGAAGCGTACCATTTACATATATTCCAAAACGCCTCCTTAAATCTACAATCCTGAACTTTTTACAATCTTTTTATCTTAGTTAAACTTTTGTCTTATACAATCAATTTTAATGCGTTTCTAATTTTCACAAATTTTGTCTTGTCAAGACTCTTTGTCAACATATCTGCTAAATTCAAACTTGTATCAATTTTTACAATGTCTATTATTCCGTTCTCGTAGTTTTCATTTATGTAATGGTATTGCACTCCAATGTGCTTTGAGTTCTTAGTAAAATTTCCATACTTTGCAATTGCAACTGCACCTGAATTATCTTCATACAATTTTATAGGTTTTTCAAATTTTACATCAAATGATTCAATTAATAAGTTTCTAATAAATAATATTTCAGTTACTGTTTCTGACATTGCAGTATACTCAGCAAAAGTTGAGCATTTGGTTACATTATTTTGTTTATGTGTTTTCCAAAATATTAAATTTCCATAAAGTCTAATTATAAATCCTGTTGTAGATTTTCTATCGATATTATCACCTGCATAATCAGAATCTACCATACAATCTAACGTCTCATATTTCAAATTATCATAATAGGTCAAGTTTAATTCTTTAGTTTTATATAAATACTTCAATATTCTCATCGCATATTTGTAGTGCGTTGCATCATAGCAGCTTTGGTATCGACTTAAGTAATTTACAGGATATGTTATATCTGACCTTGTGCCTGTACTTATGTACAGCAATTCACCAATCAAATTTCTATACTTTATACACTCGTCAATTTCGCTTGCTTGTTTTAATTTCAAATTTGCTTCCATAGGAGTGTCATATAATTTTGCGTTTTCTAAGTTGTATTTTACAGCCAAAGATTCAATGTACTTTGTCTGACTTAAGGTCATTTTAATTCTATCTTTACTATAATCAATATCAATGCCAATATAGTTTCCAACTTTTCCTAATTCTTTCATTCAAAATCTTTTCATTGAACTTTCTTTAATTTCGTCTATCATATTTTTACTTTTGCAACATATTAAAAGATAATCTACAAAAACTAGTATGTATATTGGATCTTTGTTTGTGTTATTTACATATAGACAATAATCTTAATTACTTCTTACAAAATTCAACTTTTCTATAAATTTGTGAAAACAATCATACCAAGCTCTTGGACTTTCCCTTAAACCATAAAGTGCCCTTTTTAATTTATAGACTTTATTTTCACCTGTTTCATAGCCTTTAGGCTCATTAACATTTACTTCAGATTTTACATGTAGTTTCAACGTCCATTTGCTCTATGTATAAATTGTTTTTACAACAATGTGACAATAAAATTTTCAAAGTTTGCATTTTTCCTACTGGTGGATAAACATTTTCAATATATTCTTTTTGTTGAAAGCCTCTAACAACTAGTCGTGCTTTATATGTATTATCACTTTTCCTTTTATAAATCCACTTAACATCAATTATGTTTTTACCTTTGGGTTTATCAACAATTTGCCATGTATCATTTTTCTCTAAACTTTTTATCTCTGAGTCCATCTCTTTCTGCCATTCTTTATATTCATTACACTTTATCGCCTCCTCAAATGTATTTGGTACATTTGTATTCACATAGTTTACATAGATACAGTGAGTTACAGGATTTCCGTATCGTGTTACTGGACTTTTCTTTCTATTAGATTTTCTTGGAATTGTTAAATTTTCATTACTTTTATTTTCATTTTCATACTCAAAATTTTCATTGTTTTCATATTCAACATTTTCAAGACTTGTTTTTTTATCTCTAGTTGACTCGAAAGTCAGAATAGAAGATAATAGATTTGTTTCGTTTTCATCAACATCATTTTCAATTTCAGACTCACTCTGATAATTTACTCTATCTTTCTCATCATCAATTTTTTCTAAACAAATCAATTTAGTGCTTTCTTCAACGACTGTTAGATGTCTAACATCTCTTACTTTACCATTTATTAACACGCTATATACATTATTTGTGTAACCAACTTATACTCCTAATTGAGCTTTATCATCCCATTTACTTTGTCTTTTTACTTCAGGTATTCTTACAAAGACTCTACTTCCATAAATTTTCAAATGTTTTACATTAGGTTTTCTACTGAAAAATATTTCATTAGGTGTTTTATTTTCTACAGTATTAGCAATTGTTCTGCTTTTTAAATACGCTACTGGATTCATTATTTCTGGCCAATACCTCCTATGTATTCTAGCTTCTTTTAATAAGCATATGCCAATGTCCATAGCAGTTCTATTATACCTTTCGGCTACGCCGTTTAATTCATTTACATATGGTGGACATGGTAATAATTGTATGCCTTTTTGTCTTATAAAATTATAAGTTTCTTTGTTCAAATATTCTTTTCCATTATCGCATCTTAACTTTTTGACTCTTTTATTAAACTGATTTTCAACTAAGTTAACATAGTCGATGAAACAACTCGCAGTTTCTGATTTATTTTTAATGCAATAAATTCTGGCACATTTACTGTAATCATCGATAAACGTTAAAAAATATTTTTCACCACCATAACCCAAGGTGTTATGTGGTCCGTTCAAATAAGTATGGCTCAATTCTAGAGTTTCAGTTGCTCTAGTTCTATTGTTTTCAAACGGATCATTTGACATTTTACTTTCTATGCAATTTTCACATTTCATATGTGTGCTTTCTATTTTTTCCGGCAAACCATCTAATAATTTATTTTTTATTAGTATTTTTAAATATTGGAAATTCACATGGCCTAATGCCCTATGCCATTTCTCTTTTTCAGTTAATTTTGTGACATTAGTATAAATTTTACTTTGATTCTTTTTTACATAACTTTTCATTTTATATAGGTTGTGATCTTGATATGCAACAGCTAATAATTTTTTATTTTGATCAAATATTTTTGCGTTACTATTTTTCGCTGCAATAGTACAGTTATTTTATGTTATTCTGGAAAAGCTTAATATGTTTTTTCCTATATCTTTTACATAGTATACATTTTTTATATCAATTTCATTTTCGTTACCATATGTTTTAAAATAGGTTTTTACATTGCCAATTTTGGTGGCTTCCAAAATTTTACCATCAGGTAATTCTACATATACATGATTTTCTAAGTTTACATATTTTTCGAAGAATTTACAATCGTTTACAATATGGTCCGAGCAACCACTATCTAATAACCATTTCATTTCGTTTGGATTTTCACTTGTTTCACTACACTTGTTCACTTGGGAACTAAACTAGTGTGGCCCATGTTTAAGCTCCTCTGGAATTGTCTTCGTGGTGACCTCTTCCTCTTGATTGATTCTGATGATGACCTCTTCCTCGGCCACGACCTCTGTAACACCCTTCTCGGTTGACGCCTCGCTGATGACTCTGTTGGTATCGATGTTCTTGTTGATTATTGGACCCTGCCTGCCAACAGTCCTTTTTGAAATATCCAGGTTTTCTACAAACAAAACATTCCTTATTAGTTTTGGCATTGAAAGTGCTAACATTTTTCTTTTCATTTTGATTTCTGTTCATATTTTTCTCCTTGATTTTAGATTTTAAGTAATCTACTGTTCTTTGATCTTCGGGTATCACATCAATAAAGTCCCCGATATAACTGTAATTAGGTGGTAATGTTTTTAACAAATATGTCATCTTTTCGGACTCATCTATATTTCCTCCAGCTGATTTGAATTCATTCACTGCTTTTTCAAAATATATGAAAAATTCTTCTACTGTGTCATAGTCCTTTAGCTTAATTTCATCAATTTTTCCTCTGCACAAAATTTGTAAAGCTGTAGATTTATTCGTATACCGGGTGTCCCATTTTAAAACCACCAGGCAAATATCTCGAAAACTAAGGGAGATGGAAAAAAACTTTTAATACAAAAGTTGTAGGGTTCAGAGGGGCCCAACTGACCGTGATCTTGGTTATGACCTTGAGGTCAATGAACAAGGTCATTTGAAGGTCAAATCGATTTTTTCAAATGGGAACCCCCACTTTTGACCTCGTAAATGGAAAGAGCGGAAAATTTTAAGTTCCGATATGTCCTTGAGTCAAGGTCATGGTCATGGTCATGGTCATGTTTAAAATCAAAATCAATCAACGCATCAAAACATTCCCATAATTAGGCATACGAGACAAATTGTTAAATACAAAAGTTGTAGGGTTCAGAGGGGCCCAACTGATCGTAACCTTGGTTATGACTTTGTGGTCAATAATCAAGGTCATTTGAAGGTCAAATCGATTTTTTCAAATGGGAACCCCCATTTTTGACCTCGTAACTGGAAAGAGCGGAAAATTTTACGTTCAGATATGTCCTTGAGTCAAGGCCATGGTCATGGTCATGTTTAAAATCAAAATCAATCAACGCATCCAAACATTCCCATAATTACGCATACGAGTGTTAAATACAGAAGTTGTAGGGTTTGGAGCGGCCCAACTGATCGTGACCTTGGTTATGACCTTGAGGTCAATGATCAAGGTCATTTGAAGGTCCAATCGATTTTTTCAAATGGGAACCCCTATTTTTGACCTCGTAAATGGAAAGAGCGGAAAATTTTACTATTTCTACTATTATCAATATTTACCAGGGTTAACCACTTATATCAAATAATAACAAAAGTTAATAAGTGTTGACCACCTGTATCCAATAGTGACCGGTAGTATTCAGCATTGATCGGTAATAGTCAATAATTATTACTGTTTACATCAAATTGTTTTCAAATGGAGCACACTTATATTGGCACAGAAAATTAAACTTTTTCGTTTTAAAATATTGTATAGTATAATAACATATTATTTCTTTTGTGGTGTGTTTTGATAAATAATTGCATTTACAACTAAAAAAGAATGCCTGACTATTCTGCTAATGAAATAGTTGACATTCTTCTTATTTTAGGAGAATGTCGACGAAACTATCGAGAGGCAAGCAGATTGTATCGTGCTCGGTTCCCTCAACGACAACATCCTGGTAATACGTGACATTGAACAGCGCGATCGACAAGGAAACTTCGTTCGAAGAAGGAGGACACTGAATGAACACGATTATGAAAATAATCCTCGCTTTCTTGCTGTTCTAGCCATGGTACATTTAAATGTTCATGTCAGTTTACGCGAAATCGAGTTAACAATGGGTATGCCAAGATCTACGGCCAGTAGATATTTACGATATGCGCGTTACCATCCTTACCACATTACTCTAAATCAAGCTTTAACTGTGGAAGATTATCGACGGAGAATAACATTTTGCCAATGGGCAACACAACAAATTACTGATGATGAAAATTTCTTTAACAATGTTCTTTTTAGCGACGAGGCTACATTTCAGAGTACTGGTATGTTGAATCGCCATAATTGCCACTACTGGTCTCCTGTTAATCCTCATTGGATGCGAGAAGTTGATCATCAGCATCGCTGAAATGTAACGGTATGGTGTGGTATTATTAACGGATGTCTGATTGGACCTTATTTTTTTGAAGGTCGCGTAACTCAACATACTTATTTACAGTTGCTGAGAGACGAGCTGCCACTCTTTCTAGAAAATGTTGATCTCCATACAAGAGCCAGAATGTGGCTACAACAAGGTGGTGCTCCTCCACATTATGCCAGAATTGTTAGAGATTTTCTTAATGAAAGGTTTAACGGTCGATGGATTGGTAGAGGAGGTCCCGTAGCATGGCCACCAAGATCTCCAGATCTGACATCTTCAGATTTTTGTTTATGGGGCTTCCTAAAAATTACAGTCTACCGCAACAGGCCAACTACAAGAGATGACATGATTCAAAGGATTACACAAATCTGCTTAAGTATTCCACGTCAAGTATTATTAAATACTGTTAGAAACTTTAAAAGGAGAATAGAATGTTGTCAACAAGTAAATGGTGCAACTTTTGAGCATCTTCTTCAGTAAATGGTGACCGAAACACTTGGATCCTATGACTAAATACACATGAACGTGGAATTTTCCAATGAATTTTTAGCTGGCCTGATCATCCCCGACCTTGCCTTAGCTGGCCGGGTCATCCCCGACCTTGCCTTAACTGGCCAGGTCATCTCCGACCTTGCCTTAACTGGCCGGGTCATCTCCGACCTTGCCTTAACTGGCCGGGTAATCTCCGACCTTGCCTTAGGTGACCGGGTCATCTCCGACTTTGCTCTTAACTGCACGGAAACTGACCATAACTTTGACCATGACCTTGACCCAAGGTCATATCAGAATTTTTCGGTTTTTCTATTTACGAGGTCAAAAGTGAGGGTTGCCGTTAAACAAAATTGATTTAACCTTCAAACGACATCATCCTTGACCTCAAGTTCATGGTCAAGGTCACGATCAGTTGGGCACCTCCAAACACTGCAACTTCTGTATTTAACACTCGTATGCGTAATTATGGGAATGTTTGGATGCATTGATTGATTTTGATTTTAAACATGACCATGACGATGACCATGGCCTTGACTCAAGGACATATCTAAACGTAAAATTTTCCGCTCTTTCCATTTACGAGGTCAAAAGTGGGGGTTCCCATTTGAAAAAATCGATTTGACCTTCAAATGACCTTGATCATTGACGTCAAGGTCATAACCAAGGTTACGATCAGTTGGGCCCCTCTGAACTCTACAACTTTTGTATTTAACAATTTGTCTCGTATACCTAATTATGGGAATGTTTTGATGCGTTTATTGATTTTGATTTTAAACATGACCATGACCATGACCATGACCTTGACTCAAGGACATATGTGAACGTAAAATTTTCCGCTCTTTCCATTTACGAGGTCAAAAGTGGGGGTTCTCATTTGAAAAAATCGATTTGACCTTCAAATGAACTTGATCATTGACCTCAAGGTCATAACCAAGGTCACGATCAGTTGGGCCCCTCTGAACCCTACAACTTTTGTATTAAAAGTTTTTTTCCATCTCCCTTAGTTTTCGAGATATTTGCCTGGTGGTTTTAAAATGGGACATCTGGTATATTCCAACACTATCAGTAGCAGATTTGAAAAGCCATGTATTGATTATTTTATTTCCTTTTTTAATGATGGTGTCGTCTACTTCATTGGTCATTTTTTACATATTGTTCCAGTTATAGTTTGATATTCGGTGGTACGAACGATTATGTTGTAAGATGCACATACCGTTTGCACATACATATGTGCGGTTGACTAATGAGATTTCATCAAGTGATGCTGTCTCCCCAAGAACTTCCAATGCAGGATATGCAACTTGTTAGTCACTTTTCTTCTGCTCGGTGTACATTCACTGGCCTTTGCTGGCATAGATGCCAGAGCTGAAACTTGTCATTGGCAATATAATTCATAAAACAGCTTTTTTACTTGGTGACAATCCATCTTATTAATATTAGTAGCCATAATGATGCCTATTTACTGAAAATATTTAGTTTTCTATCTAATAAGAACAATTAATTCAGAATTGTTGTTTTAGATGTTTCCTCTTATCCATTGTTTTAGTTTTATTTTTTCTCTGTGTTTATTACTAATTGTTTTTAAATAATCTAGTAGGTTATTGAATTGCATTATTGCTTTTATATAACTGTTTTTAATGCTAATGGTCAAGTATCTTCTTGGAATCTGTATACTTTTATTCCTATTGGAGTTAATAAATTCTGACTTTAAGTCTTCCAAATGATAAGACAGCGATTCATAAGAAAAGATTTGATCTAAGTTCATAGGATTTTTATCGACCGTAAATTTGTTTTTGTTGATTATTTTAAGTAATCTAATTTGTATTCTTTTGAGAAAATTTTTTACTCTTAACCTCCCCAGGCTATCATTCCATATGAAATAATACAGTGAGATATTTTGTTTTGTTGTATATATATTCGATGTGGTCGTTCCATCTCCTGTTACTATCGAAAATTATGACTAAATATTTGGTACTTTCAACACTTTTGATTTTTGTGTCCTGTATGTTTATGCTTAAATTTTTTAGTGTGCGATCTACTTGATTACCAAATTCAATATAAACTGTTTGTCCGTGTTTATAGTATTGAGAGCTAGCTATGTTGATATTTTATACAGAGTTTCATTCATTTTAGTTTCGACTTCTTTTCATGTTCTGGCTGTCTTTACTACTGTTGTATCATCAGCCTATGAAACTATAGTATCTTCAGGCATATCTAGTAGTAAGTCGTTGATATATAGTAAGAGAAGTAGAGGTTCCAACATAATAATTCCATAATTGTATAGTTTATGAAGTAATATTTGATGATTTGCCGTATCAAAAGCTTTGGCGAGATCCAAGAAAGTTATGACGATTGGAGTACTTTTGTCTAATTTACCACATATTATATTTGATATTAGGACTAGAGCATCTTTTATACTTCTATTTTTCCTAAAACCATATTGATTTTTGGCAAGTATTTCGCACTTGTTGATGAAATTAGTTATTCTTTTGTGTATTATTTTTCTAATATTTTTGCTAGGTTTGAAATAAGTGATATAGGTATGTAGCTAGTGACGATATGTTTTTTCTGTTGATTTATGTATAGGTATAACTTCTGCTGCTTTCAGAGCATCTGGCTAGATGGCCTTATCTATACAGAGGTTTGAAATGTGAACTAGGGGGTCTACTAAATGTGCGACCAGTGTTTTCAATGTTTTGGCGTTGATATTATCAATTCCACCATTTTTGTTTTCCATATTCTATATTAAATTTTCAATTTCCTGGTGGTTAGTTGGCTCAAAGAAAATACTTTGACTGTTCATTGTCGGGTGTTTAATTTCCTCATTTTTCGGGAGTCTTATCTTATCACTTAGCTTTTGCCAATGTTACAAAAAAATTTCTTCAAATGCTTAGCAATATTTTCAGGATCAGATATTTTCTTATTGTTATCAATTATATAGTTAATGTTATTATTCCTTTTACGATTTTTTCCAATTTTTTGATTTAGCACATTCTATATGCTCTTAGGATTATTCATGTTAGATTCTATTTTTTTTGTATCATACAACTTTTTTTATTTATACTTTTAATTTATTTTGCTTTATTTATGATATTCTTCAGGATATTGATAAAATTCTTAGATTATTCTCTTTTTCTAATATTATTAGGTTCTTTTTCCCATAATTTATATAGTTTTTCTTTGGTACTACAAGATTTCATAATTGCCTTAGTTATCCAATTTTTCCTTGATCTCATGTTGTTAGTTTTGTGAATTTTTTTAGTATATTCAGCTTTGCCTATTCATATTTTTATGTTATCAATAAGATTATTTTAAGCTCCATTCGAATCATTTATTAGTGACAATTCATTCCAATTTATTGAATCGATACCTGTCTTGAGTTTATTGTAATTTATACGATTTATAGTATATGTATTTTTAGTTATTCTTATCTTATTTATTGACATAAAAAGTGGAAAATAGTCTGTTAGTGGTATACGAATTGTGTAAATGTTTTGGAATTAACCTACGAGCAAGGAGGGGAGTTTTAGGTGGTATTCTTGGACACTGTATTTCTCCTCTCGGCAAAAAAAAACTACCGTTCCCTCCACTTACCTATCTGCTGCCCCTTCACCGTCCCCTCCACTTTTTAACGTTAAATTCATTAAAAAATCACGTTATTTTTCGAGCTCAGCCCCTCCACCCTCTCTACCGTCCCATCTCCCCTCCACCGACCCCTCCACCGTCCCCTCCACCTTCCCCTCCACCATCCCCTCTACCGCGAAAACAACGACCATTGAGGTATTGTTGTAGGCGCGATGAGTTTTTGATGATATCAAGGAGCGCGGGAGCGCTCCGAAGGCAAGTATAGAAGAAGCCTGAAGGAGCGACAACCCGCGCTACTTAAACATTGAAATGGGTGCGCCAGAATTTCACTAATTTTTTACGCCTTGGAATTATGTTTTTATCTAATATATAAGATATCAATGGATAGCTGCTTTGATGTATTACATGCATAAAAAATTTCAATTAAAAATATGCCGCCATTTTCAAGTTATACTAGGGTAAAAAATTCGAGGGCCGATTCTTTTTCAAATTTTTTTCTTTTCTCTTTCCTTCAGACCTCGATCAGCTGTTTTGTTCTGACCATTGGTCTCTCGTGATTGGTCTATTCTATATATCTCCTCCACAGTCCACAGCTCTATGCTCTGTGGGAGAGAGAGAGAGAGAGGGAGAGAGAGCCCAGTCACGGTGCTGTTGCTGTATAACCTGTCGCATATATATCGCATACAATTCCCAAACATTCCGCCCGCCACCAATCGAGAGTTTGATTTAATTCCGATATTACTGGCACGACGGCGAGTTGCTGAATTCCGAGTAGATTGAAAAGTGGTGGTCTTGAGTTTTTTCTTGTAAGGTTGAACATTTCTTGATGATGTAGTCCAATATCTTCTGAGAGTAGCCATCTATTATGTGAGGATTACCTGTATTAAGTACCATGAACTTCAATTGATTTCGTGACATGAGTGTTGCCTTCTTAAAGTACATTGAGACCGTTGTTCAGTCGACTGTTGCTGCCAAGGTTACTGAGTTTTTCATTGAGAAATTGCGAACTGGACAGCTGAAATTTATTGAAGTTTAGAAACCAAGTGAGACAATGAGTATAATTACTTATAAATGAGAAATAATGTAAAAGTGAGAGTATAGATATCTTCTGAATCTTCTTTGATTGGTTCTAACGGTCTTGAGTTGAGCAAACCTTCAATTGAGTCAGTAAAGATGATAAAGTTTCAATTTGAGAACGATGTCATCCATGATCTGTTGGTGATAAAATATTATTGATTTCACCACTGCTTTCCACTTACATCATATAAAATGACGTAGGTGGTTTGAGTATCCGTGGAGTGTCATCATTGATGTGAGTTGTACCACGTTGTTTTTTTTGTTGAAAAATGCTGTGAAGGTAGTCATTTTTTTTATGTAAACCATATGCATACCGTAATAAAAACCATTCGATAAGTGGTCTGTGACCAAGTATTGATGAACAGCTGATAACAGATGATGCTGTGAGAGTACATACATACAAATCCAGCACTTGTATGGTTTGGACTCACGCCCATTCGATGAGTTGATGAATGGTCCTGCTAAATTGATCCCAGTGTGAGTGAATGGTGATGATTGGATGAGAAGATAGTTGCCTGGAGAGTTGCTGAGTCCGATGAGTCCGATACCTTACACAAGTCACAGAATCTAGAATGAATGTCTTGGCCGGAGCTCTGCTTCCAATAATCCAAATTTCCTCCCTGATGTGTGCAAAGTGAGTTTTCTCGGTGCCACCAAGAAATATTGCTACTTGAGAATGCCGAATGATCAGTGCTGTGAGTTGACTGCTTCTTAGTATTAGAGCTGGATGCCTTGAGTTATGATTCAGCTGAGTTTTGTTAAGCTGACCTCCTACCCTTGATGAGTCCTTCTGAATCTATACATGCAGTCAATATATTGAGTAGATGATTCCGTGAGACTTGAGATATTTCAGCACAAGGAGTTCAGGATGGAAATGAACATGCTGAGTTTTCTTGATCCAGAAGCATTTTTCTTTGCTGATCAGATCAGCTGTGAGTCTTGTCTCTGTTGAATTTTCCCCTTTGTCTTGAAATGATCACAAGCTAGCATTACCCAGCCAGTAATTTGAGTAGTCTATTGTAGTAGTGAGTGTTGATTGACCAGATCTTATGAATTTTCCGAATGTGATATGGCTGCAGTGAGTGTGACCTTTTCCTCTTTCTGGAAGGCGTTCCTCTTCTTGTGAGTCTGTTTGAGATAACCGTGATGATTATTTTCCTTTGGTTGTTGGAATTACTCTTTGACTGAGTGTAACCCTAGTTCTAACAGATTCCTTCCATCATGAGGCACGTGCGATTATGCGTGTGTATACCATATTCTGATCTGTTCATAAATGAACATGAGCGCTTGGCAACTGAACATTGTCCAAACATACCTTGTGAGTAAACCTTGCCGCTCTGAACTCCAACCCAGATATGGAGTGTGGGTTGAATGTTGCCTCTCTTCTTGATGAGACTAGAAATAATAAGCCAATTGTAGGAAATGTGGTTTACCATGGGGTGCTGTAGCCGTTGCCTGTTGCGAAGCATTCGAAAAGCCCTGAATTTTCAGAATAGAATCTAGTTGAAGGACATCTTCTCGAATGTGCAGCCATTATTCGCAATTGAGTTGAACTTGTTTGTCCCATGAGTACTTGAGTAGCCACAGCTCTTGTAGGAGGATTTGAAATAATTACCACAGATGAGATTGTCCATGCGGGATCGAGTAGTGGTGAGTTTTGAGAGAGAATTATCCAGTTGTGATTATCTCTTGAGTGAGCGGCAATATCATTCTGATGTGAATTTATTTGAGAGTGAAATCCGTTATAATCTGAGAAATTTCGTGACGAAATTATTAGAATCAACAGCTTGAGTTGCTGGAGAGGAATTCCTTGAGAAACATCAGCAAATTGAATTTGCAATTTGACTAATGAATAGCCTCCCGCCGTGCAGAACCCTGATAACTGCATGGCACTTGCCACTGAGTATGTTCTTTGATGCATCCCCGCCGAAGTTGTCATCCATATCCTTCCAAAGAAGATTAAGTCTGTTGCCAGTGGATTATTGATTCCTTTATTCGTCACCAGCTGAAGAAAAATGCAGATATCCAAGTAACAAGTTGCTCGTATTCCATATGTCAATTTTGCTAAAACGAAGTGCGTGAGTTGATCCGATTCATTTATCTATTATATGCGTGGTACCAATTTTTGTAGATGCTATCGTGAGTGTGATTGACAGTAACCTCTTGAGGCACGCTTGAGCTTTGCCAAATGAGTTGTCCAGTACATCAGCTGAACTTTTCAGATAATGTTACTTGATGTTTTCATTGTGTCAACAAAGCGTTGCTCATATAATGCTTCTTCCTTCTTGACTTTGCCTATAGTTGTTGAGGGTCGTTCTTCTTAACCCAGAAATGTGTAAGTAATTTCTTCAATTCTTTTGCGTTAAGTGCAATCCAATCTTAATGTACTGTTTTCCGTTGAACAACTGATTTGAATGATTTTAGTAATGACCAGCCAAAAATTGATAATTGTGCAACTGGTTCAATCACACTACCATTGATGAGATTAGGTTTGATGATTCGACCATAATAGTCAGCACCGATGAGTACATCGAGGGTTGAGTTTTCCAAAATGTAGGGTCTGCCAAGTTTGACCTTTCTGTATGACTCCACATGTGTTGCTCACATTGCTCTGATGGTAACATCAATGAGACTTGGCGAATGATGTGAGCAGTGACTTTGAGATTTCTGGGGATGGGCCGCAAATCCAATTGAACTCTTCCTAATGTATGAGTTGCGTACCTCCAATTCCAATGATTGGGATAGATGAGCGTTGCCGTGGAAGGTTCCAATTGTTGAGTATTTTTTATCCAAGTGGTAAATCTTGAGTGAAAATTCCTTGGTCCTGCACCTATGTGTAACGTACCTTTATTGATGCATAAATCAAAAAATCTGAAGCACAGCACAATTGTAAGATGAATAGGAAGAGTGTAATTGCATCTCTTCATCTCGATAAATCTGTTGACCATTGTGACCGCCACAATATAAGAGTGAGATTACTTTCAATAGGTGCAAGTGTGATGAGTAATACATGTTAAATGTATCACTTTCGGTAGAGATGTTCTCAGGGGCGGATTAGACATTCACGAGGCCCGGGAATAATATGAAGATGGGGCCCACTTAAAGGCAGCAAAAAATTATTATGTTGGGAATATAAATAAAATTACGATATTATTTTTGTAATTTATTATTATAAATATTTTTCTTTTAATACTTATATATTAATAACTATAAATTTTAAATCTAATTAAAAATATAATTAAATATAATTAAAAATATTTTTTCTTGACTTTGCTCTGGCAATGTCACTTATCAAGTCATCAAGGCCAATCGATCGACGTAAATCTACTATAATGCTCAAACTCGTTAATACAGATAATCTTTCATCTAACATAGACATATACATACTTTTTATCCTCTTTATAACTCTAAATAACCTTTCACATTCACAGTTTGCTATTGGAATCGTAACTAAAATTCTGTACGCGATATAAACATTCGCAAATATTTATTTATTTATTTATTTAAATAAATATTTGCGAATGTTTATATCGCGTACAGAATTTTAGTTACGATAAATACTTCAATCATATTCATATTTACAATCCAATTGAGAACTTGCAAAGCGCACAAGATTTGGTCATTTTCACTAGTTGTTTTCTGTGTTCGATTAGAAAAAAAACCTTTTGGTTGTAGCTTTAAGCGAGGTATAAATTTTTTTAATTCTAATAATAACTCATTTTGTAAATCATTTGAATATACCTTAATAAGATTTGTTGTTTTCGTTTCTAATTCATCAGTTTCTATAAATAATAATTGAGTAAGAAAACTAAATAATTTTATCATATGGCTATGCGCTTAACTTCGGTTTTGTAACTCGGCAACAACTTTGTCTAGAATAACATAAAATGTATTTATTTTAAAATTATCAGTCCAACTTAAACTATCAATTTGTACTTCCTTGTCGGCAAGCTTACGAGTGATGTTTCTTTTATTTCAATTCGAATATTCTTGGTTCACATAAGTACTCAATTCCCTAGCTTCTTTTTCAATGTCAGAAAATTTATCACGCAATTCCTTAACAGGATCTACTAATGAAAGCAGCATATTATTAGCAGAAATTAAATCTACATTTATGTTTTGAAGATATTGACTTATTGTGTCAAATCGTGGGAAAATGAAATTCCATAAAACCGCCATAAAAACATTTTCAATCTCAACTTGTGACATGGCAAATTGCGTGTCACTGGATCAGAGGAAAAGTATGTTGCACGGTAGTCTCGGTGAGTGATGATTAGGCAACGGCGCACACACACCCATGCGTGCGTCCGTTTCCTTCGCTGCCCCTTCGCCCCGTGAGAAACTGCCTTCCAGATCTTCCCACCCATGCAGCGCTGGCCAGTGTAAGTCAACCAGCAGCAGCTACAGCAGAATCAAGCTGTAGCCGGAGCAACAGCGAGCGACTCCCTCCCAGAGAGAGAGAGCGAGAGAGAGAGAGAGAGAGAGAGAGAGGGAGGGAGGGAGGGAGGGGAGGGAGGGAGAGAGAGAGAGAGAGAGAGAGAGAGAGAGAGAGAGAGAGAGAGAGAGAGAGAGAGAGAGAGAGAGAGAGAGAGAGAGAGAGAGAGAGAGAGAGAGAGAGAGAGAGAGAGAGAGAGAGAGAGAGAGAGAGAGAGAGAGAGAGAGAGAGAGAGAGAGAGAGAGAGAGAGAGAGAGAGAGAGAGAGAGAGAGAGAGAGAGAGAGAGAGAGAGAGAGAGAGAGAGAGAGAGAGAGAGAGAGAGAGAGAGAGAGAGAGAGAGAGAGAGAGAGAGAGAGAGAGAGAGAGAGAGAGAGAGAGAGAGAGAGAGAGAGAGAGAGAGAGAGAGAGAGAGAGAGAGAGAGAGAGAGAGAGAGAGAGAGAGAGAGAGAGAGAGAGAGAGAGAGAGAGAGAGAGAGAGAGAGAGAGAGAGAGAGAGAGAGAGAGAGAGAGAGAGAGAGAGAGAGAGAGAGATCCCGAGCAGCAGCAGCGTCTCGGTCGTCGGCAGCCACGGCGCGCGGGAGCATCGGCAGAGGAAAGGCCGGCGCCGCAGTAAAGACGACGGCCGATAGCTGAACTTGGGGAGCGACGAAGGAGCACGAGCGATAACGGCCAGCATTCCGATGCCTAGTGCCGTGCCGCCTGCTGCGAGAGGTGCCTCGTGAGTGTATTCCGACGATATCGCAAGTGACTCTAGCACCTGGCGCCCAGTACATTGCACAGTTGTATGAGTTTTGCTTCCTCCCGGAGGAAGCTTTGTGATAGTAATTTTTTGAGTTGCTGTAAAAACATGTTATAATTGGTTTCCGAGGTATTAGGAATAAAAATACATGGTTTTTGAAAAATGTCTGTGTGTGTGTGCGTGTGCGTGTGTGTGCGTGCGCGTGTGTGCGCGTGTGCATGTGTGCGTGTGCGCGTGTGCATGTGTGCGCGTGTGCGTGTGCGCGTGTGCATGTGTGCGTGTGTGTGTGCGTTTGTGTACCTGGATCTCAGCTTCTACTCGGTTGATTTTAACCGTACAGATCTCATAATTTTTGTTTTTTTTTATGTGATTGCGGGTCAAAAATCCATTTTTTGATTGGGCGGATGCGTATTTGTTTTATTTCGAATTTTCGATCTTCTCAAAATTGTTTTTTTGCTTTTTTTTAATGATAGGATCGAGATATTTGAATCGGATGGGTCATTCGGAAGAAAATTAAAATACCTATATTTTCTGAAAAAAAAAAGGTTTTTAGCTATGACGATGCTTTTCTTAATAACAAAAACTTGTTTTTTTTTTCAAACCTTATAACTCCCAAACTAAACGATAAATTTCTTGAGAAAAATCACGTTAATGCAGAATATAAATAGCTATAATCTGTAAAAATTTGAATTCATGCGGTTGGTTAGTTTTTTAAAAAAACATTAATGAATGAAAAAAATGAGTTTTGTATGTCCAACGATTACGGGAGTAAAACTGACTTAATCGCTTCAACATTCCTTGTGGAGGTAGATTTTGGATAATTCTCGGCCGAGTTCTTTGGGCAAAATGATTGGTTCATAAATTTCAGAGATATTTGAGGTTAAAATTTTTTTAAACTTTTTTTCAAATCGCAATTTCTCGAGACCGGCGCCATGTTTCTGAACCGAATGGGTAGCATTCGAAAGAGAATTACAATACCTATATTATCTACAAAAAATAAGTTTCTAGCTATCACAGTTCTTTTGTTATTAAATAATTGTAAACATTAAAAATGAAAAAAATGAGTTTTGTATGCCCAACGATTACGGGAGTAAAATTGACTTAATCGCTTCAAAATTGCTTGTAGAGGTGGATTTCGGATAGCTCTCGGTCGAGTTCTGTGGGCAAAATGATTGGTTCATAAATATCAGAGATATTTGAAATTAAAATTTTCTTAACCTTTTTTCAAATCGCAATTTCTCGAGAACGGCTCTATGTAAAAGCTCCATATTTATAGAAAATATGATAAATGTGATGTAGATAATATGTGTGCTAATTTTCATCAAAATCAAACGCTTACTTTTTGTGATATTCATATTGAAAATTTTTGTATTTTATACAAAGTCAATTTCTTTGTCGCATGATAACTAATGAAAAAGATTGATTTAATCATGTTGAAATGTTGTGGAAATGTAGAGTTTGTACCTTTATCGTATAAGTCCTTTAGGTAAAAGAATCGTCTATTTAAGGTTAACATTTTTTTACTGTTATTTACAAAATCGTGATTTTGAATAATTACACTTCATGTATCAGTTTGAAATTTAAGACTATTTTGTGTATGTTGATTGTTGATTCAGGATAGAATTTCGGAGACGTGGAAAGAGTGGCCCTGGTAAATAACTAGGCGCAAAATAATTGAAAAGAAGACACTCTTTATTATAAGCTTCGAATCGCAGCTGAAGTTCGGGGTCTGCGTCGCTTGTCGCGGAGTAGTACAGAGAGAGGTTTGCGCGCCGGCATTCGGAGCCAAAAGTGTTTAGTGTAAAAGTGTGCTCGGGTCGCGAGGTGGAGGGGGGGCATTGTAAGAGACGCCGCGGTCTCACCTATATTCACGCATACAAACATTAGGCGGGTTTCAATTGGTCCCTTGACTATCACCTGACTGTGACGCAGCTCCTACGGAATAAACGAAGGAGATCGCTTTATGTGTCTGTCTCTCTCTCTAAAGTAGACTCTTTCCAAAAAACGCGACGCAATTTGCAACGTACTGCCCACCTTCTCCGGTGCAACGGCGAAAGTAAGGAAGCTTACAATTGAACGTAGATGCATCAGTCATGATGAATCAGTTGGAAGTATCACCAACTTTACAATAGGTCGACGCAATGTTCCTGTGCTAGTCTTAACAGAGACTACACGTACAAAATTATCACTACCGGGGCGCAACGCAGAAATTTTACCTAACGGCCACTTTCATGGTGGAGTATTCTCGTTACGCAGGAGAACGAGATCGCCTATCTTAGGTGTAGATTTCGGATGCAACCATTTACCCCTAGCTTTCAATGTGGTCAGGTACTCATTTCTCCAACGGTTCCAGAAGTGTTGTGCCATTTGCGATAGCAATCGCCAACGCTTGCCTATCGGTACATTTTCCTTGGCTAGATCAGGCTCTGGTACAAGATATGAATGTTGCTGTATGAGAAAATGCACTGATGTCAAATAGTGCAAATCAGACGGATCATCCGATAATCTGATAAGTGGTATCGAATTCAAGCATGCTTCTATTCTACATAATAAGGTGTTGAATTCAGAAAAGGTGAGAATTTGTTCCTCAATCACTCTTCGCACGTGATGCTTTACAGATTTTACGCCTGCTTTCCAAAGGCCCCCAAAATGTGGAGCGCCAGGTAGATCAAATCTCCAACTCGTACCTTCGCTGCTGAGTTTCTTAGAGGCTTGTGTGTAAATTTCGGAACTAGCTTGTAGAATCGCTTTGAGCTCTTTATCAGCGCCATTAAAAGTAGATCCTTGATCAGAGAATAATTCTCTACAATGTCCGCGTCGAGCGGTAAAACGGTGAAATGCCGCTATGAAAGACTCCGAAGAGTCCGCGACAAGTTCGAGATGAATTGCCCTAGACACCATACATACAAAGATATAAATATAACTCTTTAGAGTTCCCTTTCCTTTCGCCTTTGTCACGTATGCTTGACGGGATCTTTACGAAAAATATGGCGCTGATTTTTTTTATAAAGTCATGCAAAATTATTGCCTAATTATTAAAATTGTTGTCAGCTGCCATAATTATTATGAAATTGAATGTCCATTGTAAAAGAAATAACAATTTTTTAATAGAAAGCAGCAGCTCTCTTGGCGCGAGCCGAGAGGCGAGCCGCGACTGTATGTGTGCACGCGTGTAATCCAGAATTCAAGACTTTTTTTTCAGAGTGGGCGCAAAGATCAATAATTGTCTTTCAATATATTGTTAATATGTTGCTTTATTTTTTTTTCTAGTTAAAAGGCTGTAAGTCAGATTCTTACATTAGTTTTCATACAGCCAAATAAATAATATTCGTTTATATAAATCGCTGGTAGTCACCGTGACGATATCTAACGTTCGAATATGATATAGTTGGCGTTACGTGGCAGGACACGTCATGTGCCTTGTGTTCTGCTTCTTTCAATAGGGGCAACAGCTCATTGTAGCAACAAGTGGTATTTTCGGTATACGTCGTTGTATTTGTCAGTGGTTTTTTAATGTTTAATTAACTTTTCGGGGTTAATTGTTGTGATTTTGTCCATGTGCTCGCGTTTCTCTCATGCTATATCGTGTAGAGGTTAGAAGAGTACCGAAAATATACCATGTGAGAGGTTATGTACTTTTGATATCAACTTCGTCTTCTTCATATTAAACAATTGTTAGTTATAAAGTAAATCTAATAATGTGTCTGATTTATTGTGAAAGATTTTTTGTGTTGTGTAGAAGGATCTCATTTACGTAGTTCGTTAGAGGTTATGTATCATGGGAGCAACGTTGAGGTAATATCGAATAGTACCTGCTAGGTGATTGTTGTGCATTTTTTTATTCAATATGTACATCTAGTGCTAGTCAGGATGTTGAAGCTCGCCTTAACGTACTGCAGAGTCAGTGCAAGATAAGTAGCATCACAAAGTAAGATTCTAATTTGTCTATAAGTTGATCTAATTTTAGTAACGTTTTGCTAGATACTGAGCTTTTTACACACATAATTATTTCCAAAATTGCATGTGAGATTCAAAATTGGTTTTTAGAATGGACTTATGTTGTTTCTTTCGATTATCGAGCTTCTTTTTCTACGCGTACGTAAATTTATTGAGGTAAATTTTTACCAGTATTGCATGCTCTATTTTGTTTGCTAAACTGTATGCTTGTACCCTTTACTATTTTTCATACTTTTTATTATTCATAATTGATACCTATGAATTTAGGTTATCACTAAAAGATAGCATGGTGAAAATTGAAAAACGAAATCATGCGCATAGCAAATATGAGTTTTGACTCAAAATCTTTTTAATCAAACCTATAACATCTAAAAGCATGGCTTTGAAAACATTCTTACCACTAAACCTGCACGCTTATTCTTTACTATTTTATATACCCTTTTATTATTTTTAAATTTAACCTATTTATCACTGGCAAATAATTTTATTTGAGACGTACCGTGTTATCACTAAAAGATACTATGATGATAATAAGAAAACGAAATCAAGTGCATGGCAAGCAAAAGTCTTTGCTCAAAATGATTTCTGTCAAGTTTAGTTGACCTCAAAGCATTACTTTGAAAACAATTTTTATTCTTTGCATATTCTCTTTGCTATCTAAAACTCTATGCTTTCTTTTCACTATTTTATGTATTCAGCCATGGTACATTTAGATGTAATAGCAGCAAATCATATGGTGGCAAATAAAACAATAAAATATTGAATAAATAATAATAAATTGATTGTAGGCAAATACATATTTCTGTATTTGCATATTATTTTATTATTTATTGTCCATCTGCAATATGAAGTTGCTTTCATTGATTACCATATAACTAAAAAAATGTTTTTGCTTTTGCGCGCTGGATCGAATCAGCGCCCCCGCGCCCTCTCTGTGAAATATGAGTTACTACTCCGCTGTTTGCGTATGCAAACATGGCGTCGCGTCGGACTTGGGCAGTTGCGGCCAGTCCCATTTTGTATTTCCAATTGTTTGAAAAAAATAGATATCTGTGGCCAAGTCTGACTGATGAATATGATTCATTATTATCATGGCTACGCTGCTCAGCTCTTTGTTTGATGCGCAAATTTCTATTTTTTCGACAATTACTGTTCAAAGTGACTAACGTCACGAATCTCCCACCTGGCGACAGAGCCAGTGTCTTGGTGGCGATTTGGTGAAACTTTTTTTACGACATCCCCTTAATTTTACCAATTACAATTATTTATTACGATTAAAGAGTATTTTTAAATTCTGTATAAAATATGAATAAAATAACAGGTGTCGCTGAATTATCAAATTATGTATAAAAATTACTAAAATTGTTAATTATAATATTAAATTGAAAACTTTTTAGAATTACTTAATATTTACTTTAATATAATATTTACTTCAAATCATATTTTCTTAATGAAATTTTACAGTTATGTTGCGTATATATACCACACGTAGTTATAGAACGAATGGTCTGAGAGAAACGCGCGATTTATTTACGAAGAAATTTTTTCATAATGTTTGGCTCAAATGAACATTCTTTAATAGTTTAGGAATATTCATTATCTCTTAATACTTGGGTGTGTTTTATGGTAGCTGTAATAAATCGCTGTTATACTTCTAAAATCAATAAGGTTAGGAGAGCGCTTTGAATGCGGCCGAAATTCGGTTTTTGTATACCAGCAATACAAGTAAGCGCGTTGCTTCGTGAGATGCGAGTCGGCATGTCTCTGCTGCGTGCGACTAACCCTTTTACAGCTTTACTGGGATTTTTTGTAGAATTACGTTGAATTCAAGTATTAGTGCCCTCTCACTTAAGTACCTATATATTAATCAAATTCAAATACAGCTTTTAAGTAATATTTATTAACTCTTAACGAGGCATTTCTTAACTGTTAAGGTGATGTTAAATGCCAATAGAATCATCCAAAAAAATCTGAGTATAGTATTAACACGTACGAAGCGCTTGACAAACGTGTTTTAAAAAAAAAATGAGAATTTATTTAATTAAATAAAAACGGTACTGTCGGTAAGTAGGAATCTGCAATTGACCTACTTTTCAAAGGAGCGTATCTAACGAAAATGCTAATAGAATCACTCAAAAAAATTCCTGGATATAGTGTTTATGTGTACAGTGCGCTTGACAAAATTTGTTTTCCGAATAAACGCTTGAATGTTGATTTAAAAAGTATTGAAATTCACGGTTTCACATGGCCTTAAGGAAGAGCGTCGGTAAAGTTGAACCATGTCAAGTATTTACGACAACTGCTTGATTTGTTAACTATTAACCTTTAGAGGACGGGAATATCTCGACCACCTGTCAGGTCGGGGATGTACAGTGAGTTATTTGTTGATAATATGGATAAATTTTGGGTCTAAAAAATGTCGATTTGAACCAAAATTTCCCCGTCCTCTAAAGGTTAATCCGCCGGTATTTGCCACCACTCAAGTGTACCGTTCATTAACAGTAAAACCAGAGACATTGCATCAAGGCATTCTTTCTACCAATGGTACAAAATGGCCTATAAATTTCATGTTCATTCATAAAGCCGTTCTCAAGAAATGACGATTTGAAAAAAATATGATCTAAGCGATTAAATCAATTTTAATTCATTCATCGTGCGATAAAAAAAATCACTTTTTAAAATACGAAAATTTTCAATGTCAAATAGCTCCAAAAATAAAAGTATGATTTTGATATAATGTTGCACGCATACAGGGGCGGATTAGATATTTACGAGGCCCGGGACTAATATGAAGATGGAGCCCACTTAAGTGTAGCACAAAATTATCATGTTGGAAGTATAAATAAAAATTACGTTATTATTTTTATAATTTATTATTATAAATATTTTTCTTCTAATGCTTGTGTATTAAAAACTATAAATGGTTAATATATAATTAAAAATATTTTTTTCTCGACTTTGCTCTGGCAAAGTCACTTAACAAGTCATCAAAGTCAATCTATCGAAGTAAATCTACTTCAATGTTCAACCACGTCAATGCAGATATTCTTTCATCTAACATAGTTGACCTATACATATTTGTTATCCTCTTTAAAACTGAAGATAACCTTTCAGATTCACAGTTTGCTATTGGAATTGTAACTAAAATTCTGTAAGCGATGTAAACATTTGGAAATACTTCAATCATATTCATATTTACAATCCAATTGAGAACTTGCAAAGGGCACAAGATTTGGTCATTTTCACTAGTTGTTTTCTCCGATCGATTAGAAAAAAAACCTTTTGGTTGTAGTTTCAAGCGAGGTATAAATTGTTTTAATTCTAATAATAATAATTCATTCTATAAATCATCTGAAAATACCTTAATGAGATTTCTTATTTTCGTTTCTAATTCATTAGGTTCTACAAATAATAATTGAGTAAGAATGCTAAATAAGTTTATAATATAGCTATATGCTTCACTTCGTTTTTGTAACTCGGCCACAAGTTTGTCTATAATAACATAAAATGTATTTATTCTAAAATGATCAGACGCACTTAAACTATCAATTTGTACTTCCTTGTCTGCAAGCTTACGAGTGATTTTTCTTTTATTTGAATTCGAATATTCTTGGTTCACATAAGTACTCAATTCTCTAGCTTCTTTTTCAATATCAGAAAATTTGTCACGCAATTCTTTAACAAGATCTACTAATGAAAGCAGCATATTATTATTAGAATTTAAATCTACATTTATGTTTTGAAGATATTGACTAGTTGCGTTAAATCGTTGGAAAATGAAATTCCATAAAATCGCCATAAAAACATTTTCAATCTTAACTATATGACTCAATAAAGCTAAAGCTTCTTGACGTGTATCACACTTTTGATCAATATCATTAGCTAATATTTGTAAAGCCTCATAAATTCCATCGTAATCCTTGACTATAAGTTTTGTGGCATCTCCGCGACATGACCATCTCGTTTGTGGTAAGCTGGTTAATCTAGATTTTTTAGTCAATAGAACGTCCCATCGTGTTGATGCACTAAAAGAACATATAAGTATTGCGCGATCCCGAAGAAATTCGTGGCGTCAAGACATTTGTCGACGCTACACTCTCCTACCAAGTTCAGTGAATGACCGACGCAAGGAAGGTAGCTTGCTAATTTATTTTTTCTTTTATACGAGCTTGAAGGCCGGAGTATTTCCCGGACATATTAGAAGCGTTGTCATAGGTCTGAGCTCGGCAATTTTCAATATCAATACCATTTTTTTGTAATAAGTCTAACACAACATTGCTAAGCGACTTGCCCATGTAATTTTCAATCTGCACAAAATAAAAAAAACGTTCATAAACATGACCATTTAATTAGTATCGAAAAATGATTGGCAAATGATCAATATGAGATACATCGGGAGTAGAATCTATCGCAATGTCGCAATATTTTGCACTCTTTATTTCACTTATAATATGATTTAATACTTTTGTAGCCATTAACTCTACGAATTCTTCAGAAACGGTTTTTAATAAGTATGTACTATGACCTTTAAGAGAATACAATTTAATGTGCTCTTCTATAAAGGAATCAAATTCAGCAATCAATTCCATGCTACCGAGGAAATTCCCATTATTAGGGAATCCTATTACTTCATTTTTTCCTCGTAGTTAAAGCCCCCGTTCTGTCAGATACCGAACACCTGCTACAACTCTTTTCAAAACTTTAATCCAATATTGCACTTCATTTTCCATGTCTCTTATAATACTTGCTTCTATATTCGAATCTTTTTGTAAATATTCGATATAACTCATCATACAGCTGTTATGTTCTTTACTACTTTCGTGAGACCTAATGACTTCATCTATTTTCTTCCAACTTGAAAAGCCTTCTTTAACAAATTTGTTATCGTTGTCTTTCGAAAATAGTTTGCAAACATAGCAAAAAATTGAGCCTTTCGATTCTGAATACGTAAGCCATTTTCTTTCATACTTCCCTCCATTCTGTAAATTTCGCTCAAAATAAGTTGGTGAGAAATATCTACTCTACTTATTATACTCTCGTTTAGATAGCTTAAAATTAGAATTCTTGTTTTAAAAAAGCCTTATCCCTTTCGTAAATATTTTTGACGTTCGTAGCCATTTTCGTTTAATTTTAAAGTATTACTTATCATGCGCAGGATCTTTGTGCACATCTACAAACAAAATATTACTTATCATGCATTAATTTATTACTCGAATGTATATAAGTGTCACCTCATACCTGTAATAATGTCACTTGCTAATTCAAATTTTCTCGAGCTACTAACATCGAAAGATAAATCGTCATCAAATCGCCTATTATTTAAACTATTTTCTTCTAATAAAGATTCTGCAACATTTTGGTGTAACGCATCTAAAAAAGGGAAAATATAATTTGTTTTCTAAGAAGAAAAGAAACTCCAAGGAATATTATATTTAGACTATACATTATGCACACGAATTAACATTTTATCGGACTATTTATTTCGAATTTTCTTATAATAAAATTTTAATTAAACATAATATAAATACGAGTGAAAACAATTAATTATTTTTTTTAGTCTGAAAGATAATTAGAGTAAGAGTGAAAATGTAATTTTATATAAACGTTTGCATGACAAATTAGAAAAGACAATAAATATGTATCAAAATATCTCAAAAATTATATTTTCTTTCAACACTGTTTAAAATACCTTTTTGCTATTGTTAAGTTCACAAATTGTGCTCCTTCCAGCAATAGAATCACTTTCTTCACACACTAGCACTTGGCTTAATTGATTTTTATCTGTATCTTTAGTTTGTGTGATAAATGGTGTGATAGATGGTTTTGAATTGCCAATACCACGTATATCAATCGCACTGCCATCCTTAACCGAGTCGCTCTTTGCTCCAACTTCTATTTGGTTTGATTGATCTTCAGTTTCTACGATAGATCGTTTATAGAAATCAGCTACAGTAGGTCGTTTTTTCACTGATTTCTTCTTTACTTATTTTGCTTTGCACTTTTCTGCCCCGCTTGGATACTTTCGTTTCAACATTTTGGTAGTGTAAACTTTCTGGACCACAGTCAGAAGCATACACACTGCCGCCACAAGAACGGCAAAGCCCGTATGAACTTTGTCTTCATTGTTTTTCTGTGTATCGAGTGATGCCCGTAACGACACGCGCGTCGGCGCCGTCACTACGATGTTTTCCGCGAAATGAGAAACACATCAAGTGGTTTCTGCCATAAGCCTCGAAGCGTAAGCGATAGTGAGCCATAAAGGTGCCGTTGCTACAGCCTCTTCCAAACTAATTTCGATACGTTCGGTATTTTTTCATGATGTTTCACTCTACTAATTGCTCAAATAATTAGTTCAAGTTTTTCAAAATATATTTTTCGATTGTAGCGCGAATCAGAGAAAACGTTAAGTAAATAGTCTTTGAATCATTTATTTTTTTCAGTATACAAATATGTATCCGTATAATACTCAGCTATAAGAGGGGCGTTTTCTGCTCCAGTAAAGCGCTTTTAGCTAAAACAATATAAGATAATCTGAACGCATTTACTTTAGTAATCATATTTTAAAAAAGTATGTAACTTTTTTATATTTATAATTCATATATAAATTTTAACTTCGTGTACGGTTAGATGTGCAAAATTAAATTACGTATGTTTTGCTTTCTCAAAGAGAAAGCATGGTAACGGTGAAATTTTTCGACCTCGAGATTTCCATGATTTTCGATATTTCTGAGCTCCCTGAGTCGAGATATGCATTTTCTAGAAAATGTCTGTGTGTGTGTGTGTGTGCGTGCGTGCGTGCGTGTGTGTGTGTGTGTGCGTGTGTTGTGTGTGTGTGTGTGTGTGTGTGGGTGCGTGCGTGCGTGTGTATGTGTGTGTGTTATAAATTTGTCCGTAGCATAACTCGAAACTGGCCAACGATATCAAGTTTATCTGTGGCAGGTAGTTAAAGCTTATTTTGAAGTTGTACAAGTTCAATTATATAGTTGATCGGATAATATTAAGTCGGCTAAAAAAAATAGAGCAAAATATCGAAAAATAGAAACTTTATTTTTCGTCGTCGAATTTGGATATCTGTGGGAAGTAGTCCCACCGAAAAGACCTCGAAATTATCTATCAATCCATATTTTTGTCGGCTCAATCGGATATTAAGTCGGTTAAAAAAATAAAGAAAAATATGGAAAAATGGAAAATAATTTTTTTTGGCTCTGAGTTTGGATATCGGTCGGAAGTAGGACCATTATCTGAAAGGTCTTGAAATTACCTATTAACCCATATTTTTATGGGTTAATAGGTAATTTCAAGACCTTTCAGATGTTATTCTCCACTGATCGACGTAGGATATATACGGTTATAATTTCGGCCTGATGAGGTTGGCGTACTAATCCAACGAAACGTTGCCAAAAACGAAATAAGATCATTTCATTTTGCCTCCAAAGATCGTCCTCAACTATTTAATACAAAAATGGATGGCGTTATACCTTCAACATAGGCCCATTTTGTGAAAGGTCTTGAAATTACCTATCAATCCATATTTTTGTCGGCCCAATCGGATATTATTAAGTCGATTAAAAAAAATAAAGGAAAATATGGTATAATCGAAATAATTTTTTTTCTTCGCTGCGTTTTGATATCGGTCGGAAGTAGTCCCATTTTCTGAAAGATCTTGAAATTGCTTATCTACTCATATTTTTTTCGGCTCAATCGGATATTATTAAGTCGTGTTCGGATATTATTAAGTCAGGAGGTTGGATTACAAACTTGCTTATCATAAAGTAATAAATATGTAATATTTTAATATTTAATAGAGAGAGATCTGGCGGCACTCTTAAAAAGCGAAATATTAAGAATCGCTGTAATATGAGAAGGGAGAGTGTTCCATGAGCGTTTTAAATGATTAATAGTCCCTTCATAAAAAAGTGATGAGCGGCCATATTGAAGCATCTGAAAGCTTGATTTTGATTGGTCGATAAGAAGAAGGCGCGAGAAGTTTACTGTTTGGAATTTAATGTTTGAATTTTTTAATGGAATTTTTATGTTTAGAGTAGTATAAAAATGATTAAGTTCTGACTTTGAAAAAATACTTAAATAAGTTAAAAGTAAAACGTACTGAAGGTAGCATACGTAACCTCAAAAACAGAAAAGTATGCGGAAGTGCGTTTGAATATCGCTTGTAGAGTACAAGCCGGTATTCGAGCTACAGGTTTGTTCACATAATGGTCTGAAATGACGTAAGTTGTACGCGAGTTCACGTTCGGTAAACAAATCACCAATTGAAACATAATTGATTAAGTCATCTAAAACTTTAAATATAAAAACACAATCATGATAATAATACAATGAAATGATAGTTTAAATGTTGACGGATAAGGCTATTTCAGTTAAATCATGATTGAATCTATGCATAGGCTTATTAATTTTGTAAGAGATATAACGGAGAAATTTATGCTGAATTGATTCTAATTTGTCTGCTAAAACTGAAACATGTGGTGGCCACATGAGAAAACAGTATATTAAATTAGGTAAAACTAACATATTGTAAATATGAATAATCGCTTGTGTATCTTAAAAAATTAAATGTTGTGCGCTTAATAAAACCAAAGAGGCTTAGCGACTTCGAGACAATCGTATCGATATGGTATGAGAACGATAGTGTCGTATCTAAATAAACTCCAAGATCCTTAACAACATTCACTCTATCCAGTTTTACATTATTTATGAAATAATCAGGTAGTAATGAGTTTTGACATTTGTAAAAAGAGATAGTGTGACATTTTTTTATATTAAGGTCAAGCTCGTTTTCGATAGATCAGACTTACAGCGCGTCAATGTCGCATTGGAGATTTATAATATAATTTGGTGAATTAATCGTACAAAAAAGTTTGACATCGTCAGCATACAACAAAATATTAACATTCTTAATTCTACTGACTAAATCATTTATAAATATACAAAACAATAAAGAACCTAAGTGTGATTCCTACGGGATCACAAATGTGAAAAAAATGAGTTTTGTATGTACAACGATTACTGGAGTAAAATTGACTTAATCGCTTTGAAATTTCTTGTAGAGGTAGAATTTGTATAGTTCTCGGTCGAGTTCTTTGAACAAAATGATTAGTCCAGAAATTTCAAAAATATTTGAGGTTAAAATTTTTTTAACCTTTTTTTCAAATCGTAATTTCTCAAGAACGGCTCCATGTATCAGCTCCAAATTTATAGACAATTTTGCATGTGATATATACAATATGTGTGCGAATTTTCTTTTTGAAATATTTGATTTTCAAAATTTTCGTATTTTACAAAGTTATTTTCTTTGTCGCATGATAACTAGAGAAAACAAAAATTGGTTTAATCCTATTGAAATTTTGTGGAGATATAGAGTCTATATATTATCGTATAAGTCCTTTAGGTAAAAGAATTGTTTCATGATTTTTAGAGATATTTAAGGTTAAAATTCTTTTACAGTTTTTTTCAAAATCGTAATTTCTCAATGACGACTTCATGTATCAGCTTGAAATTTATAGACTATTTTGTATGCGATAAAGGCAATACCTGTGTGAAATTTCATTCAGATTATATGGTTCTTTTTTGAGATGTTTGATATTTTATTTTTGAAAATGACTTTCTTTGTTGTCGCACAATAAAACTACATTAAAATTATTTTAATTTCTTTGATATTTGGTGGAGATGTAGAGTTTGTATATTATTTATTAGAACAGTTCTTAGGGTAAAAGAATTCGTTTATGAATTTCTGATATATTTGAGGTTAAAACTATTTTAGCCCTCTTTCAAAATCGTAATTATTCGGGAACACATTTATGTATACTAGAAAATGGAAATGACATGCGCTATGGGCTATGCACGCGTGTTGTGTACCTGCTTTTGATTTTTAATAGCCATTTATTAATTTTAAGGTTAGAACCTTTTTCTTAGATCGGAAATTGCAGAAAGAGCACACAAATACGGACAGCATACTACTAGATACACGTACCCTATGTGTGAAATTTCACAAAGAAAATATAATTTGAAGTAAAGGTTATTTAGGAATTTTAAAAGGTTTTGACGATAATATTACAATCAATGATTTTATTTATTTTTCACACATAATTTAAAAACCGCTGCCAATTCATTGGCACGTAGCTTCCTCAAACTTAATTTACTGATTCCTTTAATTAATTTTTAATTCCAATTTTAAAATTTAATACTTTATTTTGTATGGTGAGAAAAGCGCGCTGTAAATTAACTTTAATAAAAAATAAAAGCAAGTAAACAACACGCACGCGAGCACGCGTCATTTCCATTTTCTAGTATATATACAGCTGTTCACGAAAAAATACGATTTGAAAAGAGTGCTAAAATATTTTCAATCTCAAATATCTCTGAAATTCATAAACGAATTTTTTTACCTTAAGAACATATATAATACATAACATACATACTCTACATTACCACCAAATTTCAAAGAAATTATAACAATTTCTCTAGTTATCATGCAACAACGAAAATAACTTTGTAAAATACGAAAATTTTGAATATCAAATATCTCAAAAAGTAATCGTACGATCTTGATAAAAATTCACATACATAATATCTATATCACACACAAAATTGTCTATAAATCTGTAGCTGATTCATTAAGCCGTTCTCGAGAAATTACGATTTGGAAAAAAATTTTTAAAAATCTTAACCTCAAATATCTCTGAAATTTATGGACGAATCATTTTACTCAAAGAACTCGACCGAGAACTATCCAAAATCTACGTCTACAAGAAATTTTGAAGCGATTAAGTCAATTTTACTCCCGTAATCGTTGTACATACAAAACTTTAGTTTAGGAGTTGTAAGCTTTTTAAGAAAAAAAAAGACGTTTTTGTTAATAACAAAAGAACCATGATAGCTAGAGAAATTTTTTTTTTTTTAGAAAATATAGGTATTTTAATGCTCTTTCGAATGCTATACATTCGATTCAAATATCTCAGCAATTTTTTTTTCTTTATCTAATAATTTTCCTCAATTTTACACAAGCTCATATGTAAGTTGTTAAATTTTTAAGTCGCTAAAAATTTTTTTCGCGAAGTTCTACGATTTTGACACAAAATTTTCCAGTTCTGCCTACTGTGTGCAGCCTCGCGGCCATCTAGAAACAACGAGCCGATGAGACACGCCATGTGATGAGACGCCGCTCGAGTAGCACTGCCACATGCGAATATGCTATCCGAAACTGCACAGTGCGACACAACACTGTCGTAAGACAACTGATAAGTTGTCGTGTGAGACTGTGCCGTATGAGATGTCCACGTAGCGAGAGTGAGAGAAACCGAACTTGAATTTCTCCCATGAGAAATGCCGAAAGTGCGCACTGAGTTTGTCCACGTGGTCGACCGTTACATGAAGAATATCTGAGTGAGAGAGTTTTGAGTGAGAACATCCGTCTTCTTCCTCGCCTCGTTGTCACCGCGGCGTGAGTCAAATCAGCGTCTCTCTCATTGACATGTGTAAAAGTGAGAGAGACAGCATGATATTTTGCCATACTCGGTTAATCAGTGTAGCAAATCAGGTGTTCCGAAGAGAGTAGCTGATGAGTGCTGCCGTCGCGCGACCGTCTGCTTAGTTATGCCTCAGTCGCATAACCGCGGGAAGTTCAAAACATTGATAATTCCCAAACACAATGTAATGATGCGGTTGCTGTTGGTGTCAATTTCCCAGCAGGTTGCGATGTTAGTTCAGCAGCGGGCATAGCAGGATCACACGTCAGGCCATAATAAAAGCACTTATTACCACCTCTTCACACCTTTTCACGACACTTTATTCGCATGCACTTACGCTCCAGCACTTCCGGTTCAAGACGATGCAGTCTGCGCCCATTTCGCCGCCATCTCCTCTAATAATTCAGACAAAGCTTCTAACAGGTCCGAATCTGTCACTCCTGTACCGTTTCTACATTCCTCTATGCGGCATGAAAATTCTTCCGTGCTAGAATCCGATTCGCCTTTCAATTTAATTATCCAATCTCGAATCATTTTCTTTGAGTATGTTAGCCACGGCGTCGCGAATGTAGAGCGATACGCGTCTCGAGTGTCTGGGGCATGCGATAAATTTTGCTGCGCTATTCGCGTCTCGGCCTCGTTACTATCGCTCTATACTAAGCGAATATTTACTCAACTGTCTAATTAACCATGCTACCATTAAATTTTCTACCCACACTGTGATACCGTACTGTGATTCGAATTGTGGGGTTTCAATTAAATTATTTTAGACTGTGCGTTCCATTGTTTACTTTTACTAACGATTAAAATTTTAAAAATGTTTGAGCTTGAGTATTCGAAATTATTTGACTATTACGATATTTTCAAAACAATCAGATAATTATTAAGCTGTACCGAAAATTACTTTAAATCATCTCGCTTATTATTTAAATAACCACGGAACAAAGTAAGATTTTTTAAGTAAATTTAGTTATCGGAAAAAAAAATAAGTTAATGGAGCGCACTTTATTTAACTCGGTAAAATAGAATCAAAAGAGAAATTGACGAATTATTATGCATTATTAATAATTTAATTTACGATGCAATATTAAATTAACAATCAAAATTATTTACAAATAATACGTAACATTAATTTTTAATTAACGCGCAGAAGTTAATTAAGTAACCAACAGATATTAGCTAAACTAGAAAAGCATACAATTTACAGGGTAACAATTAACTACTAAATTAAAACAATCACGTACCGAGCGCAATTATATAACTATCACAATGGCAGTATTTCGGCGCTCTGATACTGTGTGTGCGTGATTTCGCGAACCGTACCTATAACGCGTAGAGAGAGAAAATCCTAATAGCGCGTCGGCGCTGTCTCGCTGTGGCCAGTTACGGCGCTTCTAGTACAGGTGTAGTCGCGGCACCCGCTGAATCCTATACCTGCACGAACTGTGGGCGCTTGGCTCTCCCATATACCGCGCCGTTGCCGCGCCTATGCGACCGCTCTCTCTCTCTCTCTCTCTCTCTCTCTCTCTCTCTCTCTCTCTCTCTCTCTCTCTCTCTCTCTCTCTCTCACTCTAGATCAAAATTCTATTATTAAAATGTAGGTCAAAATTATTATTATTATTGTTACGACTAAATTTTATTCTTTTTATACTATCACTGTAACTATCATTGTAAAATTGTACAACACATTGTGCGCAAAATAAAAATTATCTATCTGTCTATCTATCTATGTCTCTCTCTCCATGGCTCCCCCGCTGCTGGAATCGGCAGCGACGTATGCCTACTATATGGCTCGCTCTCGCACAATTCTCGACTCCGCGTGCTACCGACTTCGCTTGGTTCGCCGAGTGTTACCGACTTCGCTCGGTCCGCTCCTTGCCTCCCGACGACATGTTGGCGTATGAATATTTCTTCGCGAATCTTGCCTCTGCAGTTTATTTTCGTTTTGAAATTTTGATTTAATTGATAAGATTCTGGCTTAGGCATATGCAATAACTTCCATATTTCAATTATAAGTTTAATTATTAATTTAATTTATTGGTTTTTGTCCAAACCACATACGTACATTTAATTTTACAATTCAATTTGCAAGTTTTACATAGTTTTATGAATTTGCTCCGTTAAGAATGTTGTTCCGTAATCTTTTTTGTTGTTTTATTATTTTTTGGAAAGACACACTAAAAGGGTCTGACACATGACATTAAAAAAACTTCTCTTTTATGCTACAAGCCCGTTAAAAACCTTTTGTACATTATTTATTTCATTATATCTTTTCAGGTTTTTGGATGGAATAGTGCTATAGCTATGGTCTGCGGAAATGCAACAATTTGGAAGAGTGCTCCAACAACCCCTCTAACTTCAATAGCTATAACGAAAATACTAGCTACAGTGTTTGAGCGTAATAAAATTTCTACAGCTATTGCCTCGTTAATTACAGGAGATGCAGATGTAGGTGATAGTTTGGTTACAGACGAAAGGTAATTATATCCTTCTGGCAATAATGATTCAAAAGAAATGAATGAAACTTATTTAACATTTATGGAAAAATCCACAATAGTTTGAACTATAGACGAGTATTTTTTCAAGTAATTTATTGCGGCTATTACTTTGTCCTCCGAAGCATAGATACTAAACGATACTAAACTGAATGTAAAATCTTCAATGTAAACTAGAAGATAATTCCTGTAATCGGTATGAGTGTGCAACGTAGAGAACAGCCTGAGGATATAGAAAAATGCCTAAAAAGGTACACTTTTCAAAATGGAATCTTTTTAGACAATTTTTTACTACGCCATGGATCATTTTTACCATCTTTTTTTATAACTTGTTCTTGTATGCTTTCTAATAGTTTTTTTATTTACAAGAATACACACGCCGAGCAACGCGACCCTCCGAGCGCTAGGTCTGCTTAGCGCCGTGCGACCGATGCGACCGCTAACATTCATAAAGTAATTTACTATTCAGTTAAAGAGGTGGCATAAACCATCCTAATATGTAACACTTATATGAGTAATTCCGCGATACTTTTCAAATTCGAGTTAATCTTTGATATCATTAGATATACTCACTACATGGAATTCTGTACAGGTTATAGTTCTTAAATGGGCTTAGGAGAACATCATCTTGGTACCAAAACCCGACTTAGAATAAGTACAAATTATGTACGATAAGGAGAAAGACTAAAATTAAAGGCATACTCAAGTGGTACTCGTACCAAATTATTATCTTCTTCATAGGATTTAAAAAATGACTTTTCTCTAAATTATAGTTTCCCGAGTGGAAGCGAATCATTGACTAGTGGCAGCTTCTTGCGTCCACTTATATTAGTATAAGCTTAAGTTTTATTGAACCTTGAGAAGGGGTGACAATAAATCACCCGAAGCGTTGGAATTGATAATTTTGTTTTATTATTCCACTACCTTGTTGGGCAGTAGAACCATTCGCTTCCACTCGGGAAACTATAATTATTCATCGCTGCCATTTGCATCATTTATACGACTTTTCTCTAAATGTTTAACATGTACTTTCAAGAAGTCTACTCCAGATATGTGAGTCTATTAATAAACGACTTACATAATGAGTTATTTAAGGGTTATAAGATTTTTGCAAATATTAAATTATTTTCTATGTACTGCTTTTTAAAAAATGGCTTTGCATTTTTTATGTCTTTCTCATGGAAAAATCTTTGTTTTAGAATAACACATAATATGATATGTTACACATCAGTGTGCCGCTTATATTATATATATTTATAATTTATTTTAAATTACTTTGAATGACGTTATTAACTCGTTTTAAAACACACAATTAATCGCTAGCACACTGACAAAGTCAATGAAAAATAACTTTTGTGTAGCGAGATCGATAGATTTTATCCCTCAGAAAAATATATACCGAATGTTGAAATAGGCAAGTAAGCAGTTTTTCACTTACTATATAAAAACCGACGACTTTTATACAGAAAACATTATTAGAAACAACTAGATGTTCCCATAGCTTTTATGTGAGTTATCCGGTAAAGAAAATGGCTTTCAAAAAAATGAATAACGCTCCACTTTTTCACTATTTAAGGTCTAGAAAGGAAGAAAGAAGGTCATATAAAAGTGTGCTTTTAATTTCTTTTTTAATTTCTCTCCAGCTCAAATTTGAAAAGTTCGGCTGAATTACTCATATATGCTCTGTTTACAACTCAACTGAAAAGAATGACAAATCATTTTCACTTGGAGTGCCAAACTTTTTACTTGGGCTTCATGTATTTACAATACATTCTACTTTTGTTCCTTTTTTATTTTCGAATACAGCAATTTTTATTTTAGAACCATAATTTGAGTTTTATTCATTTGTAGAAAGTTTAAGAAATCATATTTTGAAGTTTTTATTTACTATTGCAATTATTATGAATTTTGTGATTTATTTTATGGAATTGAGCTTTTTGCTTTCTCCTAGAAGAAGCTTTGTGATAGTAAAAAACGAATTTGTTAAGAAAATCTGTTAGGAATGGTGATTAACACATTTGGAATCGAAATACACTATTTTTAGAATATGGATGGGTGGAGTAGTGGAGTGCGTGCGTGCGTGCCTGTGTGTGCATGTGCGTGTGCGTATGCGTATGTGTGTGCGTGTGCGTCTGCATGTGTGTATGTATGCGTGTGTGCGTGTGCGTGCGTGCATGTGTGCGTTCGTGCGTGGGCGTGTGCGTGCGCGTGTGCGCGTGCGTGCGTGCGTGCGTGTGTGCGTGTGCGTGTGTGTGTGGATGGGTGCGTGCGTGCGTGCGTGCGTGCGTGTTTCCGTATACACTGATATCTCATGATCTAATCAGACAGGGATAATTTTTTTTTTAATTTTCCTTACACACTTTGAGTCAATATTCTATTTTTGTCAAAATCTGATTTTTTTGTTTTTCATAGCGATTTTTCAATTTTACAAAGTTTTATTTTCGATTTTTTTAATATTTAGCACTAATATTGTTTATATATAATGAATTCACTCTTTACAGGATAAAATTCTCTGCAATTTAAAAAAAAAGTCGATAGCTATGTTTAGTCATAAGTTATTGATGAAAACGTAATTTTTTGTAAATAGGTTATATGAGGCGTTTCACGTCAGCTCTCCAGGCGCGGCGCGCGAGCGCGAAATCATGCTGTTTTCAGCTTGTGTTTGAAGGGCTAAGATGTATCTAAAAAAAAATAATCCCCAAGTGATTTCGATGTATTTTTTCCTCAGCTTTCCGATGGTGCTATTAGTTTCTCAAAATTTTTCAATTCTAAGTATTTCTTGAATAATATCTTGAAAAAATCAAAAAATCCCTATGTAGAAAAAGGCTATATCCATGTAAAATTTCCTCCTCTTTCGATTTAGCAGGTCAAAAAAAATATTAAAAATATAGTTTTTGAGATATAACACGTTTTATGTTTTTTTGAGGTTAGAATTGAAAATTTTTGAGAAACTAATAGCACCATCGGAAAGCTGAGGAAAAAATACATCGAAATCACTTCATGTTATTTTATTATATTTTAAGCTGATTATCACCAGCTAGAAAACTTAAGGAAGCCCAAGTTGATGTGCCAATGAATATAAAAACGAAAAAATAAAGTTAAAATGGTTATGCAACAATGTCTTTCAGTTAATTGCAATGTTTGTGCGTGCGTGCGTGCGTGTGGGTGTATGTGTTTATGCGTGTGCGTATATATGTGTGTGTGTATGTGTCTGTGTGTGTATGTGCATGAGTGCGTACGTGCGTGCGTGTGTGTATGTGTATGGGTGTGTATGTGTATGGGTGTGCAAGTACATAATTTTTAGAAAAATGAACAATTTACTATTGCAGGTTTAAAAAAAATTATTTAAAATTAAGAAACCGAAACATCCTGAATATATACAAAATTTTATTGCATATTTTTTAACCTTTTAAACCTTAAATACGCTGCGTAGAGTAGTAATAAATCCGTGTAAAATTTAAGGGCATTTGTTGATTTCTGCACATGTTATTGTGAAATAACAGAAACGATTTATGTATACCAAGTATATATGTATATAACGAAATATATTGTAATTTCTCTAGTCAAATGTCAAAGCAAAACAAATATCACAGCGAGGTGTTTTGAAACTTATTCTCTGAATCAGTGTACTTTATATCTGACGTACGAATAGCAAGAGCCAATCTAAAATATTAAGAGGTGACCTGTATTTCTTTCAAGTAAAATATTTTCAAAAGAAATTACGTTATTTCAGAATAACGCGTAGAAATAAACTAACGTCCTTAAATTTGACGCAGATTTATCACTACTCTGCGCGGCGTATTTAAGGTTTAAAAGGTTTAAAAAATATTCAATACAATTTTGTATATATTCAGGATGATTCGGTTTCATAATTTTATATAATTTTTTTTAAACCTACAATAATAAATTGTTTATTTTCCTAAAACTTATGTACTCACGCACGCACGCACGCACGCACACACACCCACACACACACACACACTGCAATTAACGGAAAGACATTCTTGCATAACCATTGTAACTGCATTTTTTCGTGTTTATATTCATTGGCACATCAACTTGGGCTTCCTTAAATTTTCTAGCTGGTGATAATCAGTTGAGATATAATAAAATAACATGAATAAAAAGTAAATAACATCAGAAAATAATAACAACAAATTTTGTTGTGTGGGTGGATGCGTGAAATTCGCATAAAATGTGATGAGGCATCTTTGACTGAAGATTTCTAGGGTTTAAATAATCACAAACGTATTTTTGAGGTGAGATTTGGATTTCTTGTTCCAAAATCTACAAAAATATGTTTTCTGCGAAAAAAAATACCAAAAATTAAGGTTTACCAGAGGAAACAATAGAAATTTTTCTCTAAAACTCATACATTTGACCTTGCCGTTCAAGGTCAAATTATTTCTTTCTTAAATAAATCATATTTTTTTATATTGGAAATTGCATCTACTTTCCAAAAAGTTTTGGTTGATTATGATATCATATTTATGTCCGGAGCTCTACGATTTTGTCCAAGATCGAATTGAATTAGTACACTGTGCGCCGACGAACTAGAATCCTGCGAAATAATGCGGGAGAAAGATAATATTTTCGACGAAGATATCAATAATGGCTTTACAGATGATTAACTCGAGCGCCTCAATGTTTGCGTATTTATAGAAAAGGACAGCGATAGGGTTGTAAGAATATTTGAGGCAGCGGATCGAGACACGCTGAAAGCACTAAATGAAAAAGAAATAAAACACATTCAAAATTTAATAACAGAAAGGCCACATTTTTTCGGGCTCTCAGGAGAGAAATTAAAAGCGACGCATCTAGTCACGCATAAATTAGTAACTACCACAGACATACCGGTGCGCGTTAAGAGGCACCGACACCAGCCCGCGATAAAGGAGGAAATACAACGCGAAATAAATAAATACCTAGATATGGGAATAATAAAGACATCGGATATCCCTTATTCCTCCATGATGTGGGTCGTACTGAAGAAAAACAGAAAAAACGGCGAAAAAAGATAGCGCATGGTAACAGAAGGTAGCGACGGCCAAGTACATCACAGCCATCGATCTAAAAATCGGTTTTCACCAAATACCAATGGACTCCGCCGATGCCCACAAAACAGCCCTCGCCGGATCCTATGGACACTACGAGTGCAACCGAATGGGCATAGGATCGCGCAATTCATCGGCCGCCTTCCAAGCATTAATGGATCTGATCCTAAGCGGGTTACAAGGGGCGGAGCTACACGTATACTTACACGATATTATAGTTTTTGCTTCCGATTTCGAAGAGCACGGCAACAAGTTTAGGCGACTGGTGAAACGTCTAGACAAGGCCAACCTTACTATCGAACCTAGTAAATGGCAATTTCTGCAGGGAGAAGCAAGCTTTTTGGGCCACATTGTGGGGAACGGACAAATACGGCCGGACCCCAAGAAAATAAAAGCGGTGCGATGTTTTTCGATACCAACTACTAAAGGAAAGTGAAACAATTCTACGGACTCGCCAGCTACTACAGAATGTCAAAAATTTTACTGAAATCGCTTAGTCACCAGGTACGTCACTCGTTCGGTGAAAGGGACAGATTCGAAGTAAACGTACCGCACCAGCATGACAACGAAAAACTCACTTCATATTTGGAAGATTCTGGTAACATCGATAGATCCGGATTACCCAGACGATTCGGATATAGAAAGGCGGTATTCGGATATCAAAAAGGAAAAGAAACGGAAATAGAGAAAGCAAGCTGATAAGAAGATGGGCCTTAAGTTTCCATTATGTGAAAGAATAGGCTTCCTAGCGAGGAACCAATTTTAAGTCAAGCCTAGAGAGCCAACAGAGACTTAGCTTCTCTGTATAAAAGTGTAAATATGCGAATTGAAATCCAAGGCGTTAGCACGTCTGTGGGAAATATCGTGTTACCCGCCCAAAAACTTCCTTTTCACTGACCAGCACTTAGACAAAAGCCGAGATTCACGAAGACTCAAACTTCCTTTTCATCGACCTGCACTTTGACAAAAGCCGAGATTCAGGGATGCGGACATAGAGAGCGAATCAACTTTAGATAACATAGCGGCACGACCGGAACTGGCATAATCAAAAAGCGCAATAGCAAAAACACTTGATCTGGATGACCACACCTCATAGCCACCATCTCCATTAGAAAGAGACGAGGAAATTCGGTACAATAAAGATGAATTTTTCGCGTTAAGGAATACGTACGACGAATTTTTTCTATGCCAGGCGACGCGGTTAATAATCGGGACTAAGCAACGTATACGAATACGCTGACTCACACAGACAGACGGCAGCGCTGACACTTACGTCCTCGATTACCACAATTACGTAGACCCCCACTGCATCCTTACCGACATGCAATTAGAAAAGATCAAAACGAATAAATATCGATTACTCCGAAGTGTACAAGAGCGTATCGAAGCAATACTGAAGGAATCGATATTAGCGGAACAAAAGAGAAACGTGCCGTCTCGAGCGGAGAAAGCCACCAGGACGACACCCCGGCTGAGATAATAAAAGAGGTACGGATATCGAAAGAAAAGTCATCTAAAAAAAGCAATTATAGGACATAGGAAAACTAACCGCGTGACGTTTAGCGGAAACGAGAAAACATCGGCTGACTTTTTACCAGAAGAAAGCGTTATCGAATTAATAAAATGGCAATTGTGTTTAGAGACAAGAAAGGAATTTTTAGATTCATATTTCAAACGGGAGGATACTATAAAAGAATTGAACGAAAGTGTGAAACAAGGATTCGATCTTTTTGAAATCATTATGCATTTAGGGGAAAATTAAATATTTTTGCTACAAAACAGAAAGAGAAAAAAATTAAAGAAAACACAAGTGAAACGTTGACTAAAGATTATAAATCAGCAAATTCTTCTCTTATTACAGAAAATGACAAAGAAATTTCGAAAAACGAATTTAAATTTAAAAACGAGCATTTTTCAAATATAAAAATCGATATAAAAACCGAAAAGTTTTTCATATATAAAATGTTTAATAATTTGTTTAAATTCGTTAGTTATTAATAATTCATGACAAATTATTTATAATATTGGATATTATAATATGGTATTATTTTGTCAAATATTACAAAAAAAAGTAATTACAAAAGATCTTATTATTTCCAAATACAAATTAATTATTTATTTATCATAAATAATTTGAGAATCTTTTATGAATATACTTTATTTGAAATAAAAAAGAAAGAAACCAATTTTCTCTTGAATTATTTTTGACAAACAAAAAAAATATTTTAATTGTTTATAATTACTTTAATAATTGTTAATATTAATATATTATTAATAATATTCATGGTTGCGATAGTAATGTCGTTCTTATTTTGCTATATACATTTACAGTAATGTGTATAACGCGCTAAAGGTCTTTGCTTACATATACGGAGTCTACATGTGTGAGTAAATGCAGCTCGGAGCGCACCCGATGTATCTTATGCTAGCGCTTGGGTGTGTGAGTAATTGCACGCGTGCGTGTATCACATATATGTCAGTGTATACTGCCGGTGTATGACTAATTGCAGCTCGGAGCGCAACCAATGTATCTTATACTCGCGTTTGAATGTGTGAGTAAGTGCTGAATTTTCTAAACGTAGCACGTTATTTTAATACAGCGCCAAGTATTGTATAGGCCTAGTATTACTTTAATAAAAAAAATTATGGCTGCTCCTTCGAAAGATTTCTTTATCGGTGGCATTGCGCAGGAGGTTGTTAGTTTCCATCCTAATAAGACCTTATCTGTTTATCATAGATGATGTTTTTATATAGTCATTTCTATTCACCACCACTTGTCACATTCTCCCGCCACGCTGTTATATAATTTAACATTTAAGTTTTGACATTCAAGTGAATAGAATTATCTTATTTTGATTAGCTGATTTCGTTGGTTTCGTCAGAAAGGAATATTCACAATGTAATTTGTCCCCTTCTTCCATTATTAGATATTCAGGATCACATAGACGTATGGCTTGATGAGTCTGGCACTTTTGTAGGTAGGCTTCATCTGTTAAAAAGTAGCCTTGTGGGATACTAGTTACAAATATATATAATATACACCTTTAGGTTGAACACTCACGTACCCGCTTGCTCCTGCATGTAATTCACGGGTAACTGGAAATGAGTGCATTTTGTATACTGAAAAATTTTCTAAACTGTTTAATGGAAATCTGTTTTACCATCAAATGACCTCCTTGCACGGAGGTGCTGGTTTTTGACAACATGAACAGCCTCTCTGGTGTCACCTCGGAGGCTTCCCAAGGAAGTAGATGTTATGTTTTCAACTGTTTAATGCTACTTAAAATCTGTTGTTGAGTTTACATGTAACATTGCTTAACTTTTTCTTTATATTTAAGCATTTGTTTTCCATTCTCAGCCTCTACTACAACGTAATTATTGTCTCGAATTTCCCTTATTACAAATTTCCTGTTATAAAATCCATCCAACTTTCCTTTCCTTGGTTCTTTTAATACATACACGACCATTCCTACTTCTAGATATTGTGGCCTGGCCTTCTTATCGTAATATTCTTTACTCCGCTGTTTAGCAGACATTATATTTTCCCTTGCAATATTTCTGATATTAATTAGGTTTTTCGTGAGATCGCCAACGTACGATCCACAAGTTTGTAAAGAGAACTCATCCGCTAACTTAGTCGGATTTCGAGCCTTTCGACCATAGATTATTTCGTAGGGAGTAAATCCTGTGGCAGAGTAAACAGAAGTATTGTATTCTTGCATTACAAACGGTATGACTCTATCTCAATAACTTTTATCACTCGCATGATTTCTAATGAAATCTGCTAGGAGCACGTGACTTCGTTCTGGCGACCCATTCGATTGAGGATAGTAGGTAGTTATTGTCACAAGTTTGAATCCAAAGAATCTAGACAATTCTTTTAGTAGTTTGTTTTGAAAACTTCGTCCTCTGTCACTTAGAATAATTTTTGATACTCCATACTGGGCGATGATGTATCGGGCTAATGCATCAGCTATCGTTATTGCTTTGATATTAGGAATTGACACTGCAATACAAAATCTAGATAGTAGGCATTGCATGGTAAGAATATGTTGGTTACCTGATGCGGCCGTGGGCAGTGACTCTACTGTGTCTATGGCTATTTTTGCGCAGGGCTCACTAGGCGTGTCTGTAATTACCATTGGTACCTTTGTTTTAACACGGGTCAGCTTTTGCATTTGGCAAATTCCGCATCTCCTTACATAATCATGAATTTCTCGCTTCATTCCTTTCCAATAAAATCGTTCACGTATGCGTCTATACGTTTTCTCCATGCCTCGATGCCCTCCGAGCAGGCTGTCATGATGATCTTGTATGACCCTTTTCCGGTCTTCCTCCGGTATTGGTCTGCAAGCACCCGAACACCCGGTGATGGTTAAATCCAGTTCACCTAAAAATTTTCTTAGCCCTTCGGTTAAGACTTCCTTTGGTATACTATCGATGATTTCGCCGTTCTTTCCTATACGTATGGAATGTATGTCGAGATAACGCAACTTACTTGCCAACGTTTTTAGACAAGTAGCTAAATTTTTGGATGTGATTGCGTCTCTACTATTAACATATATCACTAGACTGAATATATTATGATTTCGATACGGAGTAATTATTACATCACCTACTCGAGGATTAAATTTTGATAGTTCCTGTTGACTGATAGCTTCGAGATCTAACAAAACTAAATTATTGTCAGAATCAAGGCTTAGATCCTCGGTGACGAAATGTACCCAATTATCTTTCAAATAGGTACGATTCTCTCCAATAGGGACTGACCTAAATGCGTTCTGGTTAGATGCCTTTCTTGCGAATCCATTCGTATCTGGGCTTAAGGTGGTGGGTAGGAATGTGTCATTTACAAAAACTCCAGATGTTTCTTTAGGCTTCTTCCAGATCGTGAGTGTTGACTCTAGTGTGGGTTGATTTTCACTTGGTTCAATAGTCTCTTCTTCCGTGCTATCTTCTTGTTGAATTGTTGATAGCTGGGGTTGTTGGTATTGTGATTTCGGAGGGGTTGTTGGAATTGGGGTAGAACGTGCAAGCGGTCGTGTCTCGGTCTGTATTGACAAAGATGCTGAGGCAGGCGCTACTTGACTTATGTCTGTGTCTAAGAAGGTTTCCCTTCTCCACGACCATACTACCACTGGTACGACTTCTTCTTTATCTGCACGACCTCCGTATTCGCTTAGTGGGACGGCTTCGTGAGGTTTCACAGGTGAAGGTGATAAGGATTTAGCATTACGAGAAATGAAACGGACGGGTATGTCTTCAAAGTTACAGGAAATTTGCAACTCTCCATCCTCGTCTATCATCGGTGGCGTATGTGAGTCTTCACGAGCGATTTCCAGCTCCTCAATAGACTCTTGGTTACTCCCCGGCTCATGGGTCTGTTGCTGGTATGAATCCCACCATAGGCTAGTCGTATTCCATTCCTTGAGGAACTCGCTTTTGCCCTCTCGACTGAAATTCGTTGGTTGCATACCTTCCTGATCGGTTTTCGTGGGCAGGACGTCTGGCACTACTGACCGTCGCATAGTAGACTGAAAAATAGGTAATAAGTCAACTTCGAAAGATGACGACGAAGAATCATTGGATGCAGCGTGTGTGACGGAAGTATTTGGCGCGTCGTCTTCTATAAAATCCTTACTCTCGATCACGGTTTTATTCGCTTCCTCTTCAAAACTCGAGTCGCTGTTTTTTTGAGAACCCTCGGGATTTTTCTGATCTGTGGTCTCAGCTGGTGCATTAAGTAAACTCGGCATGAGGGATTGATTTCGTAAAGCTGTGGGTGGCATGGGTGGTTCTTCAGATGCCACCCTTTCTGAAGACGAGAGTTCTGTTGATCCTTCGTCCGACGGTGTAGGTGATGATTTAGCATCCAATTTCGAACCGGAACGTTCAGGCTGTATTCCTTTCCGCACACTTAGTCGCTTTGCTATTATGCTAGCATCGAGATCTCCTTAGCCTGATTCTATCCCTAGTGGTAGAACAAGGGGAGAATTTTTAGACTCTTTCTTCCTTCCACGTTGAGGACGGGTTTGCGGTACCTCAGAGTCTGACCCACTTACATCGGATGATTAGCCTGAGAAGTTTTGGTTGGTCTAGGTATTCTAACAGGGCAGGCACGAATTTTTTATTTCGGTTCGCCCTCTTCCACTGAAGTATCGCAATCCGGTGACCTCGAAGAAAAAGCGGTTTCATATTGGTGTCGTCGTAAGAGCTGACAAGGCGGATCTGCGGAGTTCGTTGACTCTCCCTCTGGAATTGGATTTCGCGATAAGGCGTCTGCATTGGTATTCAACTTTCCGGATTTGTATTTGAACTTATAATCATATCCTCTCAAACGAGCTCTCCAGCGGTTGAGGCGGCTCATGGGATCCTTGACAGCGTCGATCCATGTCAGAGGCTCGTGATATCTGTAGGCAGTGAAAGTGCGACCATATAAGTAGTGTCTGAAATACTGTACCGTATAACAGCTAAGCATTCCTTTTCCGTCGTTGAACAGTAATAAGTTCAATTTTAGTAAGACTGCGAGATAATACACGATCGGATGATCCTTCGGTGGATCACCTTGGCTCAGCACGGCCCCGATAGTTTCATTGGATGCGTCTGTAGTCAAGATAAAAGGTTTACTTAAATCTGCACGTACCAATACGGGCGAATTGCACAGTGCATCCTTTAGTATCTGGAAACTCTTTTGTTCTTCTTCGGTCCACTTCAAAGGTCCTTCATTTGTGAGTGAGGCGATTTAGCGGATGTGCTTTGTTGCGAAATCGGGAGTGAATTGTCGATAGTAGCCAGCTAGTCCCAAGGATTGCCGAATTTGCGTTACACTTTTCGGAGCTGGAAAGTTTGCTACGGCGGTCACTTTTCTTGGGTCAGATCGAACGCCGTATGATCTGATTTTGTGTCCTAAATACGTGACCTCGGGAGTTAAAAATTCGCACTTATCGATCTGCAGACGTAGTCCAGCCTTTGATAGGCGTTCGTACGTACGAAGCACTTTATCCTCATGTTCTTCCTGCGTCTTGGCATATATTATAATATCTTCTAGATAAACAAAAAGTTCCGTACCCTGCATTCCCAGTAAAATATAATCCATGAGACGTTGACACGTCGGCGGTGCGTTGTTTGATCCGAAGGGCATACAAAAGTATTCGTAATGACCATACGGTGTGCTAAACGCGGTCTTCTGCCTGTCTTTTGGCTCCATTCCAATCTGATGCAATTCGGTAGTCAGATCAAATACAGAAAAGTATTTGGCACCTCCCACTTGATATTTCTTCTTTCCATCTTGACCAGGTTTCTTTGGAACGATCCATAGCGGGCTGTTGTATGGAGACTCAGAAGGTTGAATAACATTGTCCCTCAGGAGTTTGTCGACTTGTCCTCGTACTTCTTGATGGAGCGCGGGTAGATACCTATATTCTTTAGTAAATATAGGTCGATCATCGACTGTATTGATGTGATGTTTCACTACATGTGTGAGGGGTGGTGGATCTCCTTTTAATAGGAAAAGATGATGATACTTCTCTACAATCTTCCTGATTTGTTGTGTAACATGATCATCGTGATGTCCCCTATGTAATTTCTCGCATATATGTTTTATCCTCTCCACGACTGGAGGTTCGTCAGGCATCTCACTGTCTGAACCGAAGAAATCTTCTAACATATCCACATCGAAAGGCTGCAAGTCTTGTGGTTGTATTTATATATCCACTTCGTGGTTGCACGTATTGATGGCCATTACGTAGCAGCGGCCATGGATATTAGTAACAGATGCTTCGCCGATATAGACTCTTCGAGGCGCTGGTATTTGGGCCAAGTAACCTTCGCCGGTTGGTGATGTGTGAGTACCCTTATGAAGAAATCCTGCAGAACTCTCTGCAGAATTTCTGCAGAATTTTCTATATGGTTTCTGCATAGCTTCTGCATAATTTCTGAATAACATCTGCAGAGTTCCTGCATAATTTCTGCTGAAACTTCTGCAGAAATTATGCAGAAAGTCTTTAGTAAATATGCAGAAAGTCCTGCAGAAATTCTGCATGAATTCCCTCATTTTCTGCAAGTCATTTCTGCAGAATTTGTGCAGAGCATTTCTATAGAAAATTTGTAAAAATTATGCAGGAAAATTTTCGATAAAATATCTACATATTATGCAGAATTTCTAGGCTAACATTTCTGCAGAACTTATGCAGGAATTCTCCATAATTTATGCAGAAGCTCTCCACAGTTTCTGCAAAAGCTCTCTACAATTTCTGTAGGATTTTTCCACAATTTCTGCAGAATCCATACACTATTCCTGCAGAATCTTATGAATTTAAGCAGAAACTCCTTACAACTTCTTCAAAATCACTTTAACACGGAAAAATTCGTCTTATGGGATTTTCAATGTTTCATTACAAAGATTTTTGGCCATCGGCCGCCACGGAATTAACTTCTAAAAAAGCTCTCTATAATTACTACAGAAACTACATAAGTTTAGAGGGGACATTTTAGAGAGAATGTATAAGCGCTGCGCTACCCAGTCGATTGATTACTTGTAGACCGCAAAGCTAATTGGTTCATATTTAATATTAAGCAGAGACGAGATCTCCAAGTAATAAATACGACAGCGTATATGGTTTACGAAAAAAACCTGTAGGAATCCCTATAGAGATTCTATAGGATTTCCTATAAGTTTCATAGAACTCCTATAGGATTTTCATAGGATTCCTATAAGAAAATCTATAGGAACAACGCATGATTTTTTCTGTAAAATACTGTAGGAATTCCTATAGGATAAGTTATAGAAAATCCTATACAGGGATTACAGAAACCGCATTGCGACCTGTGGAAATTCCTATAGGAAAATCTATAGGGAAAAATGCCTGATTTTTATTACCAAAGGTAACAACGGTCTAATAAACTAATCGGACCTCTAAATCTTACCTGGAGAACAGAGACAAGGAAGAAGAACATCGTAATTTTTGGTAACTTGCAACCTGAAAAAAAATAGACCGCATCAGCTAAACAGCATAAAGGTGTGGAATAGTACCTGAGATATACTCGATGGCTAATAATGCGACGTCGTATCATTGGAGACAGAAAAGATGAAGGCCACCGACGGAGAGGAAGCCGACGCTCCTATGGTCGTTGCCGTATAACGCCGGTGCCCACGCGGTATTGACGCTCGTAGATCGCCCCGCTGCTTTTACACGCATAAAAAGAGGTCCTGCGTTATTAAAGTCAAATGAACAGCTGTGCGCGTCCGAGTTCGTCTGTTCCGTATGCGCGCGTCAAACAGTGAAGAGAGTCAGCAGTGCGAGCGGAGCAGAACTCGAGCAAGCGCAGTTCTTATATCGGCATCTTACGTACACGTTGGTAGGCATGCTACGACCATGCAGACAGCAGATATACGGGTGACAGGCTAGGCTATGACTCTTTCTTGAATAAAAATGTTTTGTCATTATGCTGCAATATGTTACGTAAAAATATATTGCAGTAATAACAGTAAGTAAAACATAACAGCTATCCTTTTAATATTTTTTTCTTGATAGAAAATTGCTTTTGTATTTTAATTACTTTTACAATATGCCTGCGTATTGAGAAAAACGTTTTATTTTAATAAAAGTGATTTTAGCTTGAGATTTTAGTAAAAGAAATTTTAGCTTCAGACCAGCCTTGCGCTGAGCAAACGTATAAAAATAAAAATGACATTGCTTCTTGCGTATTTTAATTTGTTCCATTTTACTCCACCATTTATTTTGTTTATGGCTTTATTATTTTTTGATGAAAAAAGAATAATGTTAATTATTATTTTTAGTAACTGCATTTAGTAACGATTTAATTAAGTAACTAAACTTTGGGTTAGGTTTTTGGATATAGAAATATCCCTAACGCTAAAAAAACCTAAAGTTCTAGACATTTTTAGGTTTATTTTGGAAAAAGTCTTAAAAACACCCACTTTTTAAAACGGCAACTGTTTAAGTTTAGAAAGTCTTAAATATTATTTCGAAAATAAAAATAAAACTAGAGAAAACGAGCTTTCATTTACCTTTTTAAGAATTAAAAAATGTCGATTTCTTATAAAGTTATGAAAGTTTAAAATAAAGTATCGAAAATGCACTGATTGATCCCAAAAATTCACTGTTCCACTGCCTGCGTATTTTGGTGCATTTTAGATGCTCAAATTTAAACTTACTTTGGAAGGAATGGACATTTTTTACTTCTTAAGAAAGCAAATGAAAGCTCATTTTCTCTACTTTTATTTTCCAGTTTTGAAATGATATTCAAAACTATCTAATGTTAAATAGTTACTCTTTTAAAAAGAGGTATTTTTCAAGACTTTTTTCAAAAATAAAGCTAAAAAGTTCCAGAACGTTAGTTCTTTTGAGCGTTAGGGCCTAATATTGCAGCTTTCTTCGTATTTCTATATAAAAAACCTATCCCAAAGTTTCAGCCAAATCCGTGATCCGGATCCCTGACACTCTCCTAGTGAGTTACTTAATTAAATTGTTACTAAATTCAGTTGTTATAAATAAAGACAGTTGTCGGAACATAATCTTTCTAAATAAATTCTTTCGAAAAAACGCATAACTAATGACATAATTATTAAAATATATGTCAGTAAAAAGAAGAAAAATTATTTTGCACTTTTACTCTCAGACATTGACATTTATTTAGCATAAGCATTAGCAAATGTTCAGTCAAAGTATAAAATTAATTTTTTTATTTCTTAAGGGAATCGATGAAATTTAATTCATTCTGTGCAACGTTTCGGTAATACAATTATTACCTTTATCAAGCACTGTAAATTTATTTAACTTATTATTTTACAATATGTCAAAGTAGTTCTCTATTTACGAAGATAGTCAGACGTTCTTACCATATTATTTGGTGTAGTCAAGAGTGTAAAGTATGGAATAATTATAAGCACAAGTATTGATCTAGAAAAAACAACAAAAACATACATGTTTTTTGCACAAAAATTGAACACAGCTAGTTAACAATTAAATATATTTTTTATCTCCAGTCCTTCTTATTTTATTTTATTTTAAATTTTGTGGAAAATTTTAATAAGAATTTTAACATCACAATAATAAATTAACACGTAATAATACATTAACACAATAATAAATTAACACGTAATAATAAACTAACACAATAATAAATTAACACGTAAATTAAGCAAGAGCAGTCAAGATTTTAAAAAGAAGAACCGAGATGTTGATACTTTAACGTGTCAAACGTAAGTGAAATAAAAACAAAATTGAGATTTGAATTCGGCAGAACGACAACTGTCATGTGTACAAACGTCGAATTCAAATCTACATGATCATTTCGGGCTACTAGGCCCAATGGCGGCAAATTTGAATTGAATATATAAGGACTACAGTTTACAATTTTTTATTTCTTTTTAATTTTTGTAACAACTGATTATAATGTGTACTTAAATTTTGAGTGTCTTCTTTAATGTTTATACCATTATCTTGTAAACGTATGTGAATCATTTCTGAAATTAATCTTTTTCTCCAGTTACTTTCATTAGCTAAAATTTGGACGTTGTCAAATTCAAATTCATGATTATTTATGGTCATGTGTTCATTAATAACACATTGTTTGTCTACTTTGTTTGTATTGGCATTATATTCATTAACTCTCACTTTCAGCATACGTTTACTTTCTCCTACGTATGTTGCGTTACAATCTTTACAGTTAATTTCGTACACTATATTCGGTTGCTCATTTTTTTCCGTTTTATCCTTTCCTCTAATGATAAATTGGTTTAAATTATTTTCTATGTTTGGTATTGTTCTTATACCTAGATTACTTTAACTGTGGGAAACCTTCTCAAAAAATCTTGGTATATATCGTAAACTGATGTAAGTTTTGTACCTATTATTATTATTGTTGTTATTATTCTTGTTATTATTAGTATATTTTATTTTATTAATTCTTTTTTTAATATGAAATTCAATAAATTTGATTGGATATGAATTATTTAGTAAAAATTTTTTAATTAATTGTACATTTTTTTCCTGAAATCTTACATCGGCAAGTAACAAGGCCCTGTCCGTTAAATTATATACCATTGTTCTTTTTTCGCTTATTGGGTGATCGAACTGAAAATTTAAAAACCTTCCCGAAAAGGTCGGTTTGTGATACCAATTCGTAATAATACGTTCTTTTTCTCTAATTAGTTTAACTTCTAAAAAATTAATTTGTCCATTTTCTTCAACTTCATGTGTAAATTCCAATCTTTCATGATAAGAGTTGAACACATCAAGAGTATCCTTTATTTTATTTTTTGGTATGCACATAATAATGTCATCTACATATGAGGCGTTTCGCCTCAACTCTCCCAGCGCGGCGCGCGAGCGTCAAATCATGCTATTTTCAAGTCGTGTTTACGATATCAATATGAATTTCAAAAAATTATGTGATAAGCGTTTCCGACGTATTTTTTCCTCAGCTTGCCAATGGTGTAAGTGGTTTTTCCGAAATTTTCCATTTTCACCCTCAAAAAGTATAAAACATACTATATCTCGGAAAGTATATTTTTAATATTTTTTTTTATCATCTAGATCGAAAGCTGAGCATTTTTTACGTCGGAAAGGATTTTTTGCAAAATTTGCTCGAATGTTTTTCTTAGAGAAACAGAACGTGAAAGAGCAGACGCAGCGTCTCTTTCGTGCGCGGTATGCGGCGCGCTGTACAGCGCGTGGACTAGATGTATTTCGCTCTCTAGTAACCTTATTATTTTTATTTATCATTTTTAATTCTTTATGGAATATCTTTTTGCACTCCGAATTTCACTTATATGCACGATTGACATTTTCATAGGTTATTTCGCAAAAAAAAAACCGCTGCCAATTCTTTGGCACTTAGCTTCCTCAAACTAATTCATCGTTTCCTAATTAAAAATTGAAATTCTGAAAATACATTTTTCATAAAAAGGAATGCTAAAGAATTTCAATAATACTTTGAACCGATGCGTCTTATACCAGTTTCTTGCAAAATAGTATATTACGTACCTATTTTAAAAAAAGCTATGACAGACCACCAAGTTTAAAAAAAATTGAGATTAAAAAGAGATAAAAGAAGGGGCTAAAAATGGCACTATTAATACGTTTTGATATTTTAATTTACTACATTATATAAAAATATTAAAATGATAGTTCTCGAAAATAAATGTATAATATATATTCATATAGATAATCACTTAAAATTGCAACACAATATTGCCACCAACAAGTGTAATAAGTAACAGTTAAAATTTCAAGTCGATAAATAAATTATTTTTGAGATATTAATTTTTAAATATAAAAAAGTTTTCATTAATAACAAATGACAGAGTGAAGATATTTTAAATTTTAAATTTTAAAAAAAGAAAATGTAGGTAATTTGAATACCTTTTAAGAGAAGTATATTATTTTATGTAATAATTACTATAAGATACGAAAAAATCAAAAAAACTAAAAATTCAAAATCGTTTTTTGGTTATAAAACAAAAGAAAATCAATAAAATCCCAAATCCATCAGGGTACTTTCCTTTTGCCGCAAGACGAAGCGAATAAGCTTTACCCGACGAAAATCGGTTGATTAGTTTCGGAGATATTAAGAGTTGAAATATACACACACACACGCACACACACACATACATACATCCACGAAATCAAAAATCATCAAAATCAAATAATATACATATATACCACCATAAAACATCTTTTTGAAGACTTTTTTTTCGAAAATTCTTTTCACCGTTACAAAGCTTCCTCTTTGAGGAAGCAAAAACATTACAATCAATTTGAAATAGCAGACGCAACGCTTCTCACTTACTTTTTACCCGATAGGTGGCTTGCGTATAGAAAATTTTTGCCCGAGAGTAATTTGTTGTATCCAATTATATAAGTCTGATGAATTTTCGATCTTTGTTATCCTTGAAATTGTTTAAGAATTTTAACGCTGTTTCCATTATATTTGTGTTCTTCGTGTGTTTGCTGATTAAATCATAATTTATTTTTGGTTTATTTATTGCATTTATTTTCTCGCTACTGAAATGGATCCAGCTTTGAAGCTGAAATGCATAAATCCTTTTAATAAAATTAATCACTCTGTGCGTAAAAATTTGTCGAATTTTCCTTCAATATTTAGGAGTGCGTATCCCCTCGTACCAGAAAACGCGAAAATTTGTTCCAACTGTCAACGTCAACTTTATAAACATAAGTTAGATTTACCTTCATGCGATGCCAAAAAAGCTATAATTGAATGTACTGATGAATATCATAAAGCAGGCGTGGCAGTTCTCAACCAATTAAAAAAAAAATTTTTAGAATCACCGGGTAAGGAAGATAAAATTCAGCTACTCACGCTTGCTCCTGATTTTTGGTCTCGCAGAGACTTAATCAGAGAGTTCGGTTGTACTGAGTGGGAAGCTCGAGAAGCGAAAAAGTTAGTAACTGAAAGTGGAATTTTTCAAAACCTGAAAAGAAAAGGGGCAAAATATTTCCAGTTGAAAGTGTAGATTCAGTTAAACGTTTTTATGAGAGGGACGATATTAGTCGTGTAATGCCCGGATTAAAAGATTGTATATCTGTTAAGCAGGATAATGGTAAAAGAGAACATGTACAGAAAAGGTTACTACTTGGTAATTTACGTGAAATTTATTGTTTATTTAAAAAGAGCATGAATCTGTTAATATTGGCTTCACTAAATTTACTCAATTGAGGCCGCCGCATTGTGTTCTAGCGGGAAGCAGTGGTACGCATAATGTATGCGTATGTGTACACCACGAAAATATCAAGCTGATGTTAAATGCTATTAATTTACAGAGTTTAACTGAAGGTACTCGACTATTTCTTAAAAACTACCACGATTGCATCCAAGCAATCGTATGTAGTAATGCTAGTTCGAAATGTTACTTGGGAGACTGTTTAGATTGCTCCAATATGCCTGTATTACGGAAACATTTGCTTGAATGTTTTGAGAGAAATGATATTTTTCAAATACAGTATGAGTCATGGCTTCAGACAGATCGTTGCACAATAGTATCTACAACTGTAAATGTTTATGAATTCATGAACATACTGGGAGAAAAATTAATAAAATTTAAACTCATGACTTCTTTGGGAGAGAACAATATCTTTTCTTAAGCGATTTGAAAAAAAACCTTCAAAAAGGAGAATTCCTTGTTTGTTGTGATTTTGCAGAAAACTATGCGTTTATAGTGCAAAATTCAACACAATCGTTCCACTGGAACAATAATCAAGCAACAGTTTTTACAACAGTGGTATATTATAACGAAAATCAAGATCTTAAACATATAAGCATTGCTATAATTTCTGATAATCTAAATCACGATACTGTTGCTGTTTATGAATATCAAAAAATTATAATATCGTATTTAAAAAGTAATTTCATAGTCAAGAAAATTTATTACTTAACTGATGGAGCAGGTCAGCATTTTAAGAACAAGTCTACCTTCCAAAATCTTCTGTTTCATCAAAAAGATTTTGGAGTTCCTGCTGAATGGCATTTTCATGCAACAGCGCACGGTAAAGGTGCGTGCGATGGTATAGGCGCAAATTTGAAAAGAGGGGCGAAAAGAGCAAGTCTTCAACTCTCTTCGAGTAATCATATTTTAACACCAGAAGACCTTTACAACTGGGCTTTACGTAATTGCAAAGAAACTAAAGTTTTTTATAGCACTAAAGAGACCTATGAAAAAGCCGTTTTGAAACTAAAATCAAGGTTAAGTAAAATTAAATCTATACCGGGAACTTTACAGTACCATGCCGCTATTCCAATGAATAAAACAACATTAATACTAAAAAAAACGTCAATGAGTTCAGAAAATCAAATCTTCCCTAAAAAACCCGTAAAACAAAACAAAATAAAATTATCTACTTTAAAAAAAAAGAATTATTAATATAAATACTAGTTTATTGTTGCTATTATTAAGGAAATCAAAATTTTAAGTGGTTGTTAGAGAGCGAAATGCATCTAGTCCACGCGGTGTACAGCGCGCCGAAAACCGCGCGCGAAGGAGACGCTGCGTCTACTCTTTCGCGTTCTGTTTCTCTAAGAAAACATTCGAGCAAATTCTGAAAAAAATCCTTTCCGACGTAAAAAATGCTCAGCTTTCGATCTAGGGGGTAAAAAAAAATATTAAAAATATACTTTTCGAGATATAGTATGTTTTATACTTGTTGGGGGGGAAAATGGAAAATTTCGGAAAAACTACCTACGCCATTGGAAAGCTGAGGAAAAAATACGTCGGAAACGCTTATCACATAATTTTTTGAAATGCATATTGATATCGTAAACACGACTTGAAAATAGCATGATTTGACGCTAGCGCGCCGCGCTGGGAGAGTTGAGGCGAAACGCCTCATATCTGTAATAAAAAACCGGTTTAAATTTAAGCTTTTATAACACTCATCTTCCAAATCAACCATCACAATATCAGCAAATATAGGGCTTATGGGACTACCCATAGGGGAGCCAAATATTTGCTGATAGTACTGGCCATCGTATTGAAAAAAAGTGTTTTTCATAAGAAACTCAGATACATCTATAATTTCATTAAGTGGTATATCATATTTTTTCTTAATGTGTCCATATCTCCTATCTATACTACTTTTTACTAATTCCATTGGGACATTAGTGAAAAGTGAAGTGACATCTAGTGATATTAGTACATGATCATTTGGAACTACAATGTCTTTAATCTTTTTAATTAAATCATGGCTATTTTTTACATATGAATTCGGTTTTGGAATGCTATCGTGAATAATGTTATCTAGTGTTTTTGCTAAATTATACGTTGGACTATTTATACATGACACTATTGGTCTCAGTGGAGTATTGTTTTTATGTATTTTCGGTAAACCATATATTTTCGGTAATACTGTATCTGTTTGTGTAAGTTGATTTTTATGATATTGTTTTTTTAAATATTTATTACTGTTCCAATGTGTCATGATATTCTTAACTTCCTTTTGTAGTTTATTCAATGGGTTTTTCTTGAGAGTTCTGTACCTACTAAAATCGATCAATAATTCATTCATTTTTGTTTTATAAGTATATCTTGCCAAAGCTACAGTTAGATTGCCTTTGTCTGTCATTGTAAAAAAAATGTCATGATTTTTTAAGAAGGTTTTTGCTTTGCTCAATTTTTGTGCAAATATCCTGTCCTCAAGTTTTATGTGAGTCTTTTTATTCATGTGATTTTGCATGTTATTAATGATTTGACTTCGAATCATATTGTTAGGATCATTTGAAAAACTATTATTTTCAAGTAACTGTTCAACACTTTTTATTATACTTATGGCTGATTTTTCATTAATATCTGTACACTTGTTATATTTATATATATATATAACGTTAGTTCCCAGGACCCCATGTTACTGTATACCTATACGTGACTAAAGAAATAATGTCTCTTATGGGGGCCGTGTCCTCAAAACTGACGTTAGACATATGTAGATTCAGGGACTGTCCCCAAAACTAACAAATGTCTCCGAAACCAACGTTAAACATCTGGAATGTCCTGGAAACTAACATAAAACATAAATAAATAAATAAATAAATATATATATATATATATATATATATATATATATATATATATATATATATATATATATATATATATATATTGTTCCAAATGATCATGTACTAATATCACTAGATGTCACTTCACTTTTCACTAATGTCCCAATGGAATTAGTAAAAAGTAGCATAGATAGGACACATTAAGAAAAAATATGATATACCACTTAATGAAATTATAGATGTATCTGAGTTTCTTCTGAAAAACACTTTTTTTCAATACGATGGCCAGTACTATCAGCAAATATTTGGCTCCCCTATGGGTCCTATAGTCCCATAAGCCCTATATTTGCTGATATTGTGATGGTTGATCTGGAAGATGAGTGTTTAAAAAAGCTTAAATTTAAACCGGTTTTTTATTACAGATATGTAGATGACATTATTATGTGCATACCAAAAAATAAAATAAAGGATACTCTTGATGTGTTCAACTCTTATCATGAATGATTGAAATTTACACATGAAGTTGAAGAAAATGGACAAATTAATTTTTTAGAAGTTAAACTAATTAGAGAAAAAGAACGTATTATTACGAATTGGTATCACAAACCGACCTTTTCGGGAAGGTTTTTAAATTTTCAGTCCGATCACCCAATGAGCCAAAAAAGAACAATGGTATATAATTTAACGGACAGGGCCTTGTTACTTGCCGATGTAAGATTTCAGGAAAAAAATGTACAATTAATTAAAAAATTTTTACTAAATAATTCATATCCAATCAAATTTATTGAATTTCATATTAAAAAAAGAATTAATAAAATAAAATATACTAATAATAATAACAAGAATAATAACAACAATAATAATAATAGATACAAAACTTGCATCAGTTTACGATATATACCAAGATTTTTTGAGAAGGTTTCCGACACTTTAAGTAATCTAGGTATAAGAACAATACCAAACATAGAAAATAATTTAAACCAATTTATCATTAGAGGAAAGGATAAAACGGAAAAAAAATGAGCAACCGAATATAGTATACAAAATTAACTGTAAAGATTGTAACGCAACATACGTAGGAGAAAGTAAACGTATGCTGAAAGTGAGAGTTAATGAACATAATGCCAATACAAAAAAAGTAGACAAACAATGTGTTATTAATGAACACATGACCATAAATAATCATGAATTTGAATTTGTCAACGTCCAAATTTTAGATAATGAAAGTAACTGGAGAAAAAGGTTAATTTCAGAAATAATTCACATACGTTTACAAGACAATGCTATAAACATTAAAGAAGACACTCAAAATTTAAGTACACATTATAATCAGTTGTTACAAAAATTAAAAAGAAATAAAAAATTGTAAACTCTAGTCCTTATATACTCAATTCAAATTTGCCGCCATAGGGCCTAGTAGCCCGAAATGATCATGTAGATTTGAATTCGACGTTTGTACACATGACAGTTGTCGTTCTGCCGAATTCAAATCTCAATTTTGTTTTTATTTCATTTACGTTTGACACGATAAAGTATCAACATCTCGGTTGTTCTTTTTAAAATCTTGACTGCTTTTGCTTAATTTACGTGTTAATTTATTATTGTGTTAGTTTATTATTACGTGTTAATTTATTATTGTGTTAATGTATTATTACGTGTTAATTTATTATTGTGTTGGTTTATGTATTAATTTATTATTGTGATGTTAAAATTCTTATTAAAATTTTCCACAAAATTTAAAATAAAATAAAATAAGAAGGACTGGAGATAAAAAATATATTTAATTGTTAACTAACTGAGTTCAATTTTTGTGCAAAAAACATGTATGTTTTTGTTGTTTTTTCTAGATCAATACTTGTGCTTATAATTATTCCATACTTTATACTCTTGACTACACCAAATAATATGGTAAGAACGTCTGACTATCTTTGTAAATAGAGAACTACTTTGACATATTGTAAAATAATAAGTTAAATAAATTTACAGTGCTTGATAAAGGTAATAATTGTATTACCGAAACGTTGCACAGAATGAATAAATTATCTTGTGTACTCATTATTTCATCGATTCCCTTAAGAAATACAATGAACACGGGTGATAAAGTCAAGTACAATTAAGTTTTTTACTTTTCCTCACAATCATATATCATTACATGATATTGTATCATTATAACTACTATTCCAAATATCTAGACTTTGGCTACTGAAATGAAAAAGAAAAAAATAAGATTATTAAACAAAGCCAAATGTTCAGTGAGCGTACCGCTATATGTATGAAAAAGAAAAAACTTGTAATCAGTTTCCAGTTGAACAATGACTGTCAGAGCTTTGATATTTAGCATGGTAGTATAAAATGACATATGATTGCATAATATCTGTGCAAAAAAAATAGACAAATTTATTCTATATATTTACTTTGTTACACATGGATGAATTAAATATTACATATGGTTTATGTGTTACAACTATCAAAATCATCCTACGATGGATTATTTCTTGGAGTACCTTATTTTAACTTGAAGTTTAATTAATCTTTTTAAAGTTCAACTTGATAACTTATTTTCAGAAAATATCCCTCTACAAATTTTTTTTAATTAGATTATTAGTATACTGACTTTCTTTGGCGGGAATAAGTTATTAAATAACAATTTATCAAAATATTTCAGTATAGGTAGTTTGCACAAGAAAGAACTTGAATGTACGTTAATTTCCATCAGTTCTTCGAAGAGGTCATCCATCGGAAGGTGATTTTAACATTTGTAACAGATGAGCTATATCTTATAATATAGGAATAATGTAAGTCTATAAGATTTATAGATTTTGAAGGAATTTTATAAGAACTTCATAAATCACTACTGGAGGTTCACTTTAAGCAAGAATAGTTTCATATTTTCAATAAAACTACCAAGAGTACCGACAAAAAATTGGAATTTGGTTTTTTAACAAAAACTATTTCACTTACTATACGAGAGTATAATCTGGATATCTGAGAGTAAGCTATTTATCTCACGAAGGAGTCTAGAAGTGCTGCAGCAGATATAGGTGAGGGGCAACATAAGCTCTACATGTGGGCTACATTCTCGTACCCTAGGCTTGCGTCGTCCCGGTTGTCAGCTGCTGGAGTTCGTACGGTGTCTTGGAGCTGTAGGCCAATGTCCTTTTCGTCATCTCTGCTGCAGTTTTATCATCTCTTAAGATCGTCGTCATTAGTCGTCACTCAATTTTTCAGTCTCAACCTCGTCTACTTCAGCCCTATATTGCCACAAAATAGTAGAATTAGATAATCTCAAATAGAAAAGGAAGTACCTAGAATGCTACATTACGTCACCAAGGAGTTTAAGGGGCGACATAACCTCCACATATAGGTATTCCCGTGTTCGGGCGTCCACTCTGTCGTCAGCTGCTGGACTCCCGTGGTGTCCAGGTGCTATAGGCCAACGTCCCTCTAGTCATCCCTGCCGCACAGTGTTCTATTTTGAAAAAAAATGGACAAAATGAAATATCTCGCGAACGGATATCGATAGCCGGATGAATCTAACTGCATTTTAAAGTTGAAGTAATGTACAATAAAGGAAAAATAGTCCAGTACTGATCATTTGACCCTGTGACCTTAGAAATGAAAAATGAAAGTCGAATAAATAACGAATTTTCGGCTTTTTCATTGTAGACTTTGTGGCTATCAATTTTTTCGATCAAAAAAATATGTACTCCTGTAGTGTTTGATGCAAGGAATCCGAATTTGATGTCAGAATTGTCCTATCGCACACCAGTTTGTTTTTAAAGCTGAAAACTCCATAAAAAATACGAAAAATTTATCCTGGAAGAAATGGAATATTATTGAGTAATTTCGACTTCGGATTTGGATTCAGCTTATCATAATACATGGGTACACAAACGCTTGTATTTAATATAATTTTATTAAAGAGCATGAAAATATTGTAAAAAATGCCATTTTTTAATAACCCTTAAATTTTAATAATTCATATATGCACCTACAAATTTGTGTACTTGTATTTATGTACCCATTTATTGTGATTCGCTGAATCCGAATTTGAAGTCGAAATTACTCAATAATGCTCCATTTTTTCAGGGTGAATTTTTCGTATTTTTTATGGAGCTTTCAGATTTAAAAACAAATTGGTGTGCGATAGGACAATTCTGACATCAAATTCGGATTCCTTGCATCAAACACTACAGGAGTACATATTTTTTTGAACGAAAAAATTGATAGCCAGAAAGTCTACAATGAAAAAGCCGAAAATACGTTATTTATTCCACTTTCATTTTTCATTTCCAAGGTCACAGGGTCAAATGATCAGTACTGGACTATTTTTCCTTTATTGTACATTACTTCAACTTTAAAATGCAGTTGGATTCATCCGGCTATCGATATCCGTTCGCGAGATATTTCATTTTGTCCATTTTTTTTCAAAATAGAACACTGTGTGCCGTACCTTCAGAACCGCAAGAGACCGTCGTTGGCACCAGCAAGTTAAATAGCTATCATTATTTAACAAGCGCGCACGTTGTCGTTCGGCATCGGCGAGTAGGAACTGATGCCGAGTACGTCATACTGGTACGATCCGTCACGATTAGTTTTAATTTATTTTTCTACGTTGGTACAATTGTTAGAACAGTCGCGGCATCAGTTGCCGCTCGTCGATGACGAACGACGACGTGCGCGCTTCTTAATAATAGCTATTTTACTTGCTGGTGCCAACGACGATCTCTTGAGATGTTCTGAAGGTGCGGCAGGGATAACTAGAATGATGTTGGCCTATAGCATCTGGACATCACAGAAGTCCAGCAGCTGACGACAGAGTCGACGCCTGAATACGAGAATGCCTATATTTAGAGGTTATGTCGCCCCTTAAACTCCTTGGTGAGGTAATGCAGCCTTCTAAGTACTTCCTTTTTTATTTGAGATTATCTAATTCAACTATTTTGTGGCAATATAGGGCTGAAGTAGACGAGATCGAGACTGACAAATTGAGTGACGACTGATGACGACGATCTTAAGAGATGGTAAAACTGCTGCAGAGATGACGAAAAGGACGTTGGCCTACAGCTCCAGGACACCGTAGGAACTCCAGCAGCTGACAACCGGGACGACGCAAGTCTAGGATCCGAAAATGTAGCCCACATGTAGAGGTTATGATGTCTCTCACCTGTATCTGCTGCAGCACTTCTAGAATCCTTCGTGAGATAAGTAGCTTACTCTCAGATATCCAGATTATACTCTCGTATAGTAAGTGAAATAGTTTTTTTTAAAAAACCAAATTCCAATTTTTTCTCGGTACTCTTGGTAGTTTTATTGAAAATATGAAATTCTTCTTGCTTAAGGTGAACCTCCAGTAGTGATTTATGAAGTTATTATAAAATTCCTTCAAAATCTATAAATCTTATAGACTTACATTATTCCTATATTATAAGATATATCATGTGTTACAAATGTTAAAATCACCTTCTGATGGATGACTTCTTCGAAGAACTGATGGAAATTAACATACATTCAAATTCTTTCTTATGCAAACTACCTATATTGATATATTTTGATAAATTTTTATTTAATAACTTATTCCCGCCAAAGAAAGTCATTATACTAATAATCTAATTAAAAAATTTTTGTAAAGGGATATTTTATGAAAATAAGTTATCAAGTTGAATTTTAGAAAGATTAATTAAACTTCAAGTTAAAATAAGATAATCCAAGAAATAATCCATCGTAGGATGATTTTGATAGTTGTAACACATAAACCATATGTAATATTTAATTCATCCATGTGTATCAGAGTAAATATATAGAATAAATTTATCTAATTTTTTTGCAGAGATATTATGTAATCGTAGATCATTTTATACTACCACGCTAAATATCAGAGCTGTAGCAGTCATAATCCAGTGGAAACCGCTTAACCATTTTTTCTTTTTCATGTATTCAGTGGTACGCTTATTGAAGGTGTAGCATTTTAAAATTATTCTGTCCTTTTTCTTGCAACGTATAGTAGCTATAACTTTAATATTTGGAAGAACATGTGATATAATAGTATAATTGTATAATATCTATATAACAAAAATTGGAAATATTTATTTTGGACTTTGGATATTGAAATGTTAAAATTTACATGGTCAATTTGTCCCAAAGTGAAAATATGAAATAAATTTTTCTATTTTATTGCACGTATATTATGCAATCTTAGGTCATTTTATACTACCATGCCAAATATCAAAGTTCAAGCAGTAATAGTTCTAGTAGAAATCAATTAAACATTATTTCTTTTTCATCTATTCACTGATACGTTTTTTGTTGACTGTGGATCGTTAGACTGGATGGGTTCAAAAGATGAAAGGGTATCGTGTGGAGATAAATTTGCTTTATTAAGCGTGTCCGTTGTGCCGTAAAGTAGGCGTACAGTCGTGTGAGCTGCTGTTATCTCTCCTGCCGTCGCGAGCTGAATTGGTTCGCCGGCCGGCGCGCCGTAGAGTCGACGGCGGGCCTTGGTAGTTGGAAGGGAGCGGTAGAGGCGTGACTATAGCTCACGCTTCCGAAAGGGAACCTGAGCGCTCGAGTTCCTTTTGCAGGAAACCTCACATTCCCAAAAGGGAACTTGAGCTCTCGCTTGTGGCGCTCGTACGTCGAATCACGAACATTCCGCCCACCTCCGTCGAATTGGCGAAAGGAGCTCATACTAGAGGGTGGAGACGTACGACCTTAGCGATGGGGCGACGAAAAGTAGTTGTTGCCGTGCGCAGATCGACCACGCGAGTGATGCCATCACTCCCTAGATGGACGGCGATGATACGGGCCAGAGGCCACTTGGCGGGTGGAGTGAGCTCACTCCTTATGAGCACTAGATCTCCCAATGCCAGTGAATCCTGTTGTTGCCGCCACTTTTGACGGGACTGAAGCGCTGTAAGATATTCCGTTGACCATCGTTGCCAGAAGTGTTGGGCCAGTTGACTAATGAGAAGCCAGCGCTTTCCTGGAGGGACGTTGACGTGGGTGATGTTTTTCTCTGGCAATAAGAATGAAGAGCGTTGTATAAGAAAATGAGAAGGCGAAAGGTAATCAAGGTCAGACGGATCGTCAGTGAGAGCAGTTAACGGTCTCGAATTTAAGCACGCTTCAATTCGGCACATAAGGGTAGCAAGCTCCGAGAAAGTGAGAACGTTTGCAATCTCACTAGTGCTGATCTCCTTTGAACTCGGGGAGTCGTGGCATAGTAGGGATTTACAAGCAGAGAAAAAACTAAAGCCTGAATTTGAAGACGTCGTGCGCACTACCTTGGCGCAGATTTGATTAATAAATCTAAAGCAGTACGAAGCCATACGTAACAACTTATCTAACGATGAGTACTTATTAATAAGACTCCAAATTTTTGGAGTATTCTCAACAGAATTTGAAGTACTTTTACTAGCGACTAGAGTGTGACTAGATTGAAGATTCAGACTATTTACAGTGAAATTGAGCTTGTCATGAGACCTGGACTAGGGTTCATAGCTATCGGAAAGCCATGCGGGACCTTTCCACCATAAGCTATGCGAAGCTAATTTGGAGGGCTCAATACCTCGAGATATGACATCAGCAGGGTTGTCCGCTGATCGCACATGATGCCAATATGCGTCAGGTAATAGAGTGTGAATTTCCGAACACCTATTAGCTAAGAACACTCCCCATCTAGATGGGTGGTCCTTTAGCCAGAAGAGCACATCCGCTGAGTCTGACCATAGATGAATACTTTCCACCTTAGCAGGGAATGACTCGATGAAAGAGTGAGTCAGTCTAACGAGTAGCAACGCAGCACAAAGTTCTAAGCGAGGTATGCTTAGAGTCTTCAGTGAAGCTACTCGCGTTTTGGCCACTTGAAGTGTGACTAGAGCATTTTGGCTTTGAATTAAGCGCAGATAGATTACTGTACCATATGCAAACTTGGAGGCATCGGCAAATCCGTGAACTTCAACTAGTTCACAATGAGGTGTGTATCCACTCCAACGAGGAATTCTGATATGACTTATATGCTGAAGATCTTGCAACCAAGACTGCCACCGATTAGAGATGTCGAGAGGAAGTTTCTCGTCCCAACTAACCTTAAGAATCCACAGAGACTGCATAATAATCTTTGCGGTTATTACAACAGAAGCCAACCATCCCATGGGATCGAAGATTCGAGCAATTCGTGAAAGAACTGAACGCTTAGTAAATGGCAGGTAAAGAGGAGTATCCTCCATATGAAAACAAAAATAGTCCTTGTTAGGTTGCCAATCTATGCCTAAAATTGGTACAGATGTTTCTGAGGCAAATAAAGTAATTGTATCGGCAGCTAACATCTTCGACGGTAAAGCCGTGAGTACTTCAGTATTATTTGAAGTCCACTTTGGCAAACTGAGGCGACCTTGTTTAAAGAGTTGAATCAACTCGTCTTGTTTCTCCAAGGCTTCCTCCAATGAATGTGCCCCAGAAAGCACATTGTCAGAATACATCTCCGATCTTACAGCTTCAGTTGAAATTGGGTAAACTTTGCCATAGTCTTCGGCTAATTTCAAGAGCGTGCGTGTGGCTAGAAAAGGCGAACAGACCAAACCATAGGTCACTGTGGTCAATCGATAAGCTTTAATGGGTTCACTCTTGTTAAAACGCCATAAAATCGACTGAAAAGGTTCGACACCAATTTGTCGGAACATTTTCTCCACGTCAGCTGAAAGAGCGATCTTATACCTACGCCAGGCACAGATCAAAGCGACGGGATTCTGAAGAAGATTGGGTCCAACGTGTAGAAGATCGTTGACCGAAACTCATGATTTAGATTTACTCGAGCCATTAAACACAGTACGTAATTTTGTAGTTGTACTTGTTTCCTTCCACACACCATGATGTGGTAAGAATCCTTGAGGTTTGTTAAACAATGAATCAAAATTCGAGGAGAGCGACATGTGACCTAAGTCAATGTACTCTTTCATAAACTCTGTATAGGCTATTTTGAGTTTCTCGTTCTTAGCGAAGTTTGCTTCGAGACGATTGAGCGCGCGTAACGCGGCAGAATGAGAGTTTTAGAGGTGAGCAGAACTCAACTTGTCTCGACTTTTCCAGGGTAGACTTACTATATATTGCCCTGTTTCATCTTGACGAGTGGTTTTCTGATAGAACTCCTCGCATGCTTGTTCGTCAGGCGAGTAAGATTTTTTATCGACTGTTATTTCCTCCGCCCTCCAAAAATCTTGTACGAGATCCAGAGGTTTGGCTTCATGCTCACATTCGTTTGAGCAATGAAGAGACAAAGGGTCTGGCTCTATTTCTGGGATTGAAGTGGAAATATTGCCTGTTAAAAGCCAACCGAATTTAGAGCTTAGTGCTATCGGCTGAAGGCTTTGACCCTTAACAATTTGACCTTGAATGATTTGCGCATCAGCGCTTGCACCGAGAAGAAGATCGATACGTGAAAGTTCGAAGTACTTGGGGTCTGCAGCCCTCTCAAGTATTCGAGGTTCAAAATACCACCTACAACGGGAGGCTTATACGAAGATAATCTTGGCAAGATTATCGCATCAACTTCTAGAGAATAAGTTGAATCAAAATGAGGTTGTATAGAAAGACGAGCTACCTTAGAAGACACGGCAGCTCTCTTTTCACCTATACCTTGAATGTGCGTGTGACTGGTTCTACAATTTAGAGAAAGAATGTTACACAAAGCTTGTGTAACATGTGAGATTTGAGATCCAGGATCGATTAGCGCACGAACTTGAATTTTGATTCCGTTAGGACCAAGGGCGTTAACCCTAGCGGTAGCTAAAAGTACTCCTGTACATATAGTACTTACCCCACTCTGGTGGGAGTCTGCTTGAGAAGCAGATTGATCGTCTACTGAAAAGACGAGATTGCCACAGTTTGGGCTAAAGGCGCTTGACACTGAGTCAATCTGATCAGTCTGCGATGAACTGATTACTTGATTGCTGTCAGTGTGCACCAAAGTGTGATGCTTAGCTTTGCAAAGAAAGCATCGATACGTGGAAGTACAATTTTTTATATGGTGCTTCCCAAAACAATTAAAGCAAAGATTGAAAGATTTAAGACACTCTTTCCGTTCGGGAATCGTCTTATTAAGAAACTGTTCACAGCGATTTATGTAATGCGGCTCATTACATAGCAAACATTTCCGTTTCTGATTGTTTTTCGCGTTTTGAGGAGACGCTTGATGAGAATAAGCTGTATGAGCATTGTCATGTTCTGGCTTACGCGATTTTGAGTTGGGTGATGGAGTTTTAGGATTGTTATTCGAAGAAGTTCTGGTGCCAGCCTCGATGGCCTCTAGAGTGAGGGTTTGACTTCGAAGAAATGCTTGAAGTTGTTCCATTGTCGGAGGATCGATACTATCACCTAGATGCTTTTGCTATTCTTTACGAGTATTTAAATCAAGGCGATTCAGCGTAAAATGTACGATTAAATCACTACCCAACGAATCAGCTCTATCAAGGGATGCCAGACTAGCGATGGGATTGAAAATTTCCCTATAAATTCGCTTAATTTCCAACGAAGTATGTGCCTTCATGGCTTTGACTGAGAAAATTTCTGAAATATGAGAGCTAAAAATTCGACGTTGATTTTCGTAATACTCGATTAGTGCTGTCCATGCTTGTTCATAATTATCACCCGAAATGGAAAGAGATTTAATTTTCACAAGTGCCTCTCCTGCGAGGTGAGTGCGAAGATAATGCAATTTTAAAACTGGCGTTAAATCTTCGCGACGATGTATGACTGAGCGAAAGACATCCCTAAAATTCTCCCAATCAGAGAATTTACCTGAAAATTTTGGTAAATCTATCTTTGGTAAAGATTGAAACGAGACGTTAGTTGATTGGACTGAACCTGTAGTAACTGGGGCAGCATTTGAATTAAAAGAACTTTGACCAGCATCTCTAGTTTTAATAGATTCTAAGAAGTCAAGAAAATCTCCTCTGCGGTCGTAGAAACTATGTTCAACCAGATTACAGAGATTAGTTGTAAAATAGGCATGTTTCTTATCAAGACCTTCAATGAGCATGAGTTTCTCGTGATTCTCACGAAAAGTCGTATAATTTGCTTCAAGTCCGGCTAAACGCGATTCTGCATAAGCTTTCGTCATGTTATCTTTACGCTTAGATTTGAAATTTTTAAAAGAATTTGCAATTTTAACTTGAAGCTCCATCTGCTTAGCATGAAACGTCTCCATTTTGAGATCAAGTTATTTAGACTAGTAACAAATTTGACTATTTAATCTGAGTGAATTAGTAAGTTACTCTACTATTTCCCCGAAGGTAGTATTAGAGTAAAGGCAATTTCTTACAGCTAGGACTTAAGCTAAATTACAATACTTATGCTACTATGCGTAGAAGGGTGTGTCGTTGACTGTGGCTGCGAAAGCTCCCACGGCGAATCAGATGAGAATTCACCACATTGACTGCTCGAAGAGAAGTAACTGCAGGCGATGAATTCAGCGACTCCCTGCAGAATAGTCACCAACTGAGTCAGGAAAGCATCCAGGCAACGTACGAAAGCTATAGCTTTAATATTTGGACCAGCATGTGATATAATGGTATAATTGTATAATATCTATATATTAAAAAAATTGGAAAAATTTATTTGGCACTTTGGATATTGAAATGTTGAAATTGACTTAACATGGTCAATCTGTCTTAAAGTGAAAATATAAAATAAAGTTTTCTAATTTTTTTTTCGTAGCTATTATGCAATCATATGTCATTTTATATACTACCATGCTACATATCAAAGCTCTAGCAGTCATTGCTCAACTGGAAACCGATTACAAGTTTTTTCGTTTTCATACATATAGCGGTACGCTCACTGAACATTTGGCTTTCTCTAATAATCTTATTTTTTTCTTTTTCATTTCAGTAACCAAAGTCTAGATTTTTGGAATAGTAGTTATAATGATTCAATATCATGTAATGACATATGATTGTGAGGAAAAGTAAAAAAAATTAATTTTATACTTTGACTGAACATTTGCTAATGCTTATGCTAAATAAATGTCAATGTCTGAGAGTAAAAGTGCAAAATAATTTTTCTTCTTTTTACTGACATATATTTATTACATTAGTTATGTGTTTTTTCGAAGATATTATTTAGAAAGATAATGTTACGACAACTCACTTTATTTATAGCAACTGAATTTATCATTAAAAATATTACTTATGTCGACTGCAACTTACTATCAAATGATGAGAATTGTTCCATCGGTCCTACAGTTTTATAAATTAAATTAAAATAATTAATATTAATGGCAGTGAGATTGCCCTTGTTAATAATCACCCCCGCAGAATCTGAAATAAAAACTTAATTAAAACCTGAAAAAAAAACTTTATTAGCAAAGGACTATCTGACTGCCCCCTACCACCAAATTGCTTAATTTCCCAACGTTTCGATCCCGCTCCGGCTCCTCCTCAGAGACTCTTAAGTGAATTTAGTAACAATTTAATTAAGTAACTCACTAGGAAAGGGTCAGGGATCCGGATCACGGATTCGGCTGAAACTTTGGGATAGGTTTTTTATATAGAAATATGAAGAAAGCTGCAATATTAGACCCTAACGCTCAAAAGAACTAACTTTCTGGAAATTTTTAGCTTTATTTTGAAAAAAGTTTTGAAAAATATCTCTTAAAACAGTAACTATTTAACATTAGAAAGTTTTGAATATCATTTCAAAAATAGAAAATAAAAGTAGAGAAAATGAGTTTTCATTTGCTTTCTTAAGAAGTAAAAAATGTCCATTTCTTCCAAAGTTATGAAAGTTTAAATTTGAGCATCGAAAGTGCACCAAAATACGCAGGCAGTGGAACAGTGAATTTTTGGGATCAAACAGTGCATTTTCGATACTTTATTTTAAACTTTCATAACTTTATAAGAAATCGACATTTTTTAATTCTTAAAAAGGTAAATGAAAGCTCGTTTCCTCTAGTTTTATTTTCTATTTTTGAAATAATATTTAAGACTTTCTAAAGTTAAATAGTTGCCGTTTTAAAAAGTGGGTTTTTTCAAGACAATTTTCAAAATAAAGCTAAAAATGTCTAGAACTTTAGTTTTTTTAGCGCAGGCATATTGTAAAAGTAATTACGAGGGGTGTTCAAAACGTAAGTTTCCCTGCTCCGGGAAAAAAGCAAAACACAATTTTTAGGTTAAAGTAACATATGTATTTATTGTTTGACTTATAACTTATAAACTATTTTTCTACATAGTCCGCTTGGACTTGAATACATTTTTTATATCTGTTCTCAAGCTTTGACAAACCTTGTTTATAAAAATCCGTGCCCTGTTTTTTAAAGAATAATTTAACGATGTCTTTCACTTCATCATTTGAATTGAAGTGATGGCCACCCAAACTTTCCTTTAATTTAGGAAAAAGAAAAAAGTCACTTGGTGCGAGATCTGGAGAGTAGGGTGGGTGATCAAAAATTTCCCATTTGAATTTTTCCAGTAAGGTTTGTGTTTTTTTTGCTGAATGAGGCCGTGCATTGTCGTGAAAAAGCAACACTTTTCTCGATAATTTTCCAGCACGCTTTCGTTTAACGGCACTTTTAAGTTTATTTAGCACTTCACAGTAACGATCTGCATTTATCGTGGTACCGGATTCAAGAAAATCAATCAACAGAACACCTTCGTTATTAAGCCATTAAGCCCTTTTACAGTTAAAAAGCGAATAACTGCACGCAACTCACAGGTGGACACGTTTTTCACAGGTAGCTCCATGGTTTCCGAGCCGGTACCGATGAAAAAAATTTTTTCGGTAGCTAAGACCGGTTCCGCTCTTATCGGTATATCCTAAACTAAAACTATGTTCGGTCCCAGCTCGCTAGATGATGCTGGGGCAAAACGGCAGACTAGGGAAACTTACTTTTCGAACACCCCTCGTAAAATACAAAAGCAATTTTCTGTTAAGAAAAAAATGTTAAAAGGATAGCTATTATGTTTTACTTACTGTTATTACTGCAATATGTTTGTATGTAACGTATTGCAGCATAATGACAAAACATTTTTATTCAAGCAAGAGTCATAGCCTAGCCTGTCACCCGTATATGAGTAATTCCGCCGAACTTTTAAAATTTGAGCTAGAAAGAAATTGGAAATAAAAATGAAGAGCACACCTTCATATGACTTGTTTCTTTATTTTCTAGACTTCAAATAGTGAAAAAGTGGTAGCGTTACTCATTTTTTTTCAAAGACATTTTTTATAACAGAAAAAAACTGAATCGTCAAATTAAAAATTGAAATTACACAAAATTACATAAATTTAATACATAAATTTCATAAATTTTATTACATAAATAAATATTATTACAATATAATTATTCAATGTAATTATTTATTATTATTATTATGATTATTATTATTATGTATCTTATTATTACAATATAATTTTATTACATAAATATTTTTATTTTATTACATGAATTTTCATAATACAATATTACATAAATAAAAAGGATATATTATATATAATTATAATTTATTATTAAAAAAAATATATTTTAAATAATGTCACGGCCTGCCGTACCGACGTCGATAATTAGTAAGTTCGTGATAGCGAACGCTAGAGGGCGCGTCGATGCAGTATTGGAGCTGCATCGACGAGACGAGGAGCGAGCCGGCGCGAGAGAGCCCGGCTTCCATCTTGTTGTTACCGCTCGTGAGAGATACACGCGTGCGAGTTCGCGCATTTTGTTATCCCGAATTTCGCGAGTGACAATGTGTTTTGTCACGCGCTCAACCTCAGTAAAGAAGTAGTGTGCTTTACTGAGGCCATTTACTCCACCGAAGAAGTGTAACTTCACGTACTTACGTGGGAAGTACGTGAAGTATACCGAGACTGTACGGCATGCTGATTCTACCTGCCGTACTGTGAATAAAAGTGACTTCCGCGAGCACAAGAGCCGATCGCCTGGCGTTGCTACAGTTCGAGAGATCATGAAGAACCGAGCTACGATGCCAGATGAGTCGAGAGGATGCACGCGAGGATGCTAGGCCACCGAGTCAAATTCGCCGAAGACCTAATATGATAAGCATGCACGCATCATCCGCAACGCGAGTAATAACGCGTAACTGCTCGTCCAGGCTCGTCGTACCTGGACAACGGTGTCGAATAGGCGCTCTAGTGCGGAGAGAGCAAGTGTGAGGAGAGAGTGTGGGCCTCGGGTTCGCGCTTCATCAAGGTTAAACGCGAGGTCAAACCACCGGCTATTTCAAAGCCGGTGAGTGTGCACAACAGTTGCGCACACGTGTAAACCCGCCATCTACCCTCTCTCTCACACTTATACGTGTGTGTGTCGCGCGGCGATCGCGACTGCTCTCTCACTTCGCCGCTTTACTCGGTGAGCGCGCGCGTAGAGTACCGCACACGTAAGGCGTATTATACCCCACGTGCGCGGCGTAAATTACCGTGAGCGTGACGTCTGTCTCCGAGGCAGCTGACGTCAGAGGTAACGTGCTGGCGCACTGTTTAGATAGGGAATACGCGAATCGAAATTCAATTCTTTTGTATTTCTGATCTATTATCAAACCACAACTTCTTTTATTTAATAAATCATAGCCCTTTATTATTAACTTTAACTGCTCGAGTTGTTATTTCGCGACCTAGTCATTCTCCGTTCCCCGCCGCCTCCGCGGTCGTTACGTAAGGGAATACGTATCGTTTCATCTGAGCAGCCGGCACACGAACCAGTGAACGAGAGGAGAGTTCGAGTCACTGGTGAGAAACAAAGCGCAAGTCGTCGACTTGCGTGTTGCACGGTAAGTCACCAGATTAGGTTAACATTGCACGACGTAGTAGCGTCTGTTACCTAATCTGTCTACTTAATCTCAGGGAGTTGAACCGAGAGATATGGAATTGAACCGCTAAGGTACGCAGGTGAAACGTGCCTTAGTCCAAAAATCCACCCCGTGACAATAATTAACAACATAATTAATATATAAAAATAATTATTTTCGCTGTGGTATAAGCGTAAAGTCCGCGGAAAAAGTACCACTTTACTCTGACTTCTTAGTCTTAACCTTTTTTGTTTTTCTTTTATTTCTCTCTGATTTATTTTTTTCAGACTTCCCTAGTACTTTAATTTTTTTTGTACTATCAGGATTCCAACCCGTAGTTAATAAGGAAAAATATTGGCACAGAGGACAATCAATACATTCCCAACAAGAAAGGTGATTGAGAAATAACACCTTAAAATTTTCCTGGTTCCAAACAATTTGGAATATTTTTTGTGAATATGGTGCTGATTTTACTTCTGTATTCACTACTTTATCTATTGTTTCTATTTGAGCAACAGTCACGGGATAAATGTGTATTTTATTATCTGGATTTTCAGTCATAACTTTTAAAATATCTTCAACAGATGTGATGTCTTTACCAGACATAATTGCTTGATCGCACATTCGTCTGAGGTGCCAGTCGCATCTGCGCTACTTTTTCCATGTTCAGGAGTAGTGAAATTCCATGAGGCTTTTTTGAGCCGCCATCTCTCGCAATGATATTGGAAAAGTTGAAAATTTGTCTTGTTTTTATACTGCGTGGTCGGACCATCGCTTTGGAAGTGAATGACATTAACATTAGGAACTGTGGACTTTATTAATTTAAATACTGGCTGTACCCAAATAGCTGAAGCATCGTGTCTCAAATACTCTGATACAGTACAAAATGAAATGCATTTCACCTCTTTACTGGAGAATAACCTATAATAAAAAACTCCAGTATGCAGTGTTAATTGCTTCTTGGAAGCTCCGAAATGAATTGCCTGGATCTCACTAGCATATTTACTGCTATAATTTTCGGAAAAATCAATTGTAACTAGAACCTCGTCAGACTTTAAATCTAATTTACTATTTTGTATGAACGTAAATTGATGTCTCATGCCATAAACATGCTTTAGAAATAATGGTAGCTTTGAATTAATTTCATTAACTATGTCACAGATAGGAGATGTTATTTTCTTTTTAGAGGTTACATTCACATCAAACATTTTATTTTTTGCACCTATTCTCTCAACTCGCTCGGTTACCCACTGATAATAAAATGAAACTGTTTCATCATTAACAGTTTTCGCACGCCTATTTTTACATCGTGGGCATTGCCTATACATACAATCTTTTTCATTTATATCGAAAACAACTTCCTTAATTAAACTTTGTGAGCTATTACTCGATATAACTTTCAAGTATGCTAACTTTTGAACCAATAAATTGAAATTCGCGTGGGTTTTACATAAACACGTGTCACGACCAGTTAATTTTTTTTGTATAATCCAAAAGGGTTTACATTTATAAAAAGTTGCTTTTGACATTTTTAGCGATTCTTCTTGCAAATACTTTTTAAATAAGTTGTACATATTATCACAAAGAAATCGTTTTCTTTTATTACACCGTTTTTACTTATTGTGTCTCTTGAGTCTGGAGCTATAGTCGGATTCTCATTCTTTTTCAAAAAACAGCGTACCGCATCTTTAAATTTCTTTACGAGTGCTTTTTATTAATATTATTTCGACCTAAAGAAATATTTTTCTTGTCACAATATTTGCGTTGAAAATAACAACTAATTAGCTTCGACATTTTACGTTTGAGTTTATATTTTGGAACTAAACTTCCTGAGGTTATTTGTGCAAACGCAGATTTTTGGTTTTCATTATTACAGACTTCTCTTTTTCATTTCGCACTTTCTCGTGGAATCGTTATAAACGTAGATTTTCTTTTTTTTGTTTTTCTTTTTCCTTCTTTTTTTTTCACGAACTTTTTCCCTTCTTAACTTCAATTTGGTTTATTCTTCATTAACATCCATTATTAAACCTTTTGTTTAAGAGCAGCAATTTTATCGAGTTTCGGAACTCCGCGACAGTGAAATCGAAACACGTGCATGATAAAAGTGTAAGATGTAAACAAAACGCGGTATTTACTGTTTGTTGACTTTTCTTTCTTCATCCTACTTTCAGCGACATTGTAAAGTCACTCTACACAATGTCCATGATGACTGAGTCCATGATGAATAGTATATTACGCGTCTAGGAAAGGTAAAACTTGGACAGTCTACAGCTCGTGTAAATGGTGGAAACACGAGCTGTGGGCTGGACAATTTTTCTGCCGTGGTTCATATACTATTTTTCGTCATACCCGGCCCAAAAATACCACACTTCCGTTCTTGCGCCGGGAGCTAATGTGGTACTTTCGGCCAGGATATAACGAAAAATAAGTTATTAATAGTGTGTGAATTTATCATACTGCGCAATTAGACTCGCTCTCCTATACTAAAAAATTGCTTAATAAGAAGAAGGTGCGGAAATGTCTAGATATTCATGATCATTTTTCTGTATAAATATATTAACATTAACATTACTTTGATAGCGCGTCAATTCGCAAATATCACAAAACTTTTTAAAACGATTAAAACGGTTTAATTCGGTCAAGGTTTATTTGTTATATAAAAATTTAAAAATTTGGAAATTTGCAAATTTTGAGCACGAAATAACGTAGCTTCTTTCACCTACAAAATTATGTTTTATTTATGGAAATGTAATTATTTTGCTTATTGTAAACGATTTCTAAGAAAAATACAAATTCGAGTTTACGTGCCTGCACGAAATATAATTAATTAAACGAAATAAATAAAAAAATACTTACTTGCCAACTTTGACGTGGGATATGTTTTTTTAAAAGGGATCTAATGTATTGATCACGCCACAAAAAAATGACTTTTCATTGACCTTGTAGGTGTGCCAGCAATTAATAGTGTTTTTTAAAACCAGTTTCGTTTTTAATAATGATATTCAAAATAATGTAAAATAAATTCTATAATTGGCACATTAATGAGTAATAAAGCATTTTATTTGTTATGCTAAAACAAAGAGTTTAGCGCTATAGAAAATTAAAAAAAAGCATTGTCATTTTTTAAAAAGCTGTATATCGACGGCTGAGTGGAAGAAGAACGTATCTCGACGCGCGGATGAAGAACGACGTATCTCGGCGCTCGGGTCAAGAACGACGTATCTCGCCGCGAAAATGAAGAATGACGTATCTCGGCGCTCGGTTGAAGAACGACGTATCTCGGCGCGCGGATGATCTCTTACGGCCAATGCACGGCCAGTATAGTGGCGAGATACGTCGTTCTTCAACCGAGCGCCGAGATACGTCGTTTTTCATCCTCGCTCCGAGATACGTCGTTCTTCATCCGCGCGCCGAGATACGTCGTTCTTCATCCGTGTGCCGAGATACATCGTTCTTCATCCGCGCGCCGAGATACATTCTTCTTCCTCTCAGCCGTCGATATACAAAGAAATTCAATTTTTGCAAAAATCTGTAATAAAACAGTTGTAAAAAAACTTGTGTCGAATAATTTTAAAAATATTCATTTTTTTAATCGCTTAAAGAAGATAATAATTTGTACGAGTAACACTTAACTATGCCTTTAATTTTGTCCTTTCTCTTTACCATATGTAATTTGTAGCATTCTAAATCAGGTTTTGGTACTAAGATAGTGTTCTTCTAACCCCATTTAAGAAACCTACCTTTTACAGAAATTCGTATATTGAGTATATTTAAAGACATCAAAGAGTAACTCGAGTTTTAAAAGTATCGCGGAATTACTCATATCTGTTGTCTGCATGGTCGTAGCATGCCTACCAACGTGTACGAAAGATACCGATATAAAAACTGTGCGTGCTCGAGTTCTGCTCCGCTTGCACTGCTGACTCTCTTCACTGTTCGACGCGCGCATACTGAACAGAGGAACTCGGACGCGCACAGCTGTTTATTTGACTTTAATAACGCAGGACCTCTTTCTATGCGTGTAAAAGCAGCGGGGCGATCTACGAGCGTCAATACCGCATGGGCACCGGCGTTATACGGCAACGACCATAGGAGCTCGGCATCCTCTCCGTCTGTGGCTTTCTTCTTTTCTGTCTCCGATGATACGACGTCGCATTATTAGCCATCGAGTACATCTCAGGTACTATTCCATACCTTTATGCTGTTTAGCTGATGCGGTCTATTTGTTTTTCAGGTTGCAAGTTATCAAAAATTACGATGTTCTTCTTCCTTGTCTCTGTTCTCCAGGTAAGATTTAGAGGTCCGATTAATTTATTAGACTGTTTGTTGAAAATAGTATACATCTATATTATACGCATGAATATAGACAGTAGGTATATGTGAGCGCGCGACTGTGTCGAGAGCGCGCAATGTCGTATGAGTTCGAAAGTAAACATATACCTCTCCCCTTCCTAGTGTGTGCGTGAGCAAGCATCGAAGTCGAGAGGCAGCGAACGATACGGTGCTCTCTCTCTCTACTGCCGTACGCCGAACGGAAAGCACCTAGCGCTAAGCGCTATGTAGCGCCCGTCTTATTTTACACTTAAGCCTAAATAAATAAGTCATTCTTTTATACCTTAAATGTGTCTCTCCATCATTAATAATAATACCACACCACAACATGGTAGCTGGAGCCGTGGTTGGTTTGCCACGAAGTGAGTGATAAGTGCTTTTTCTCATTATCTGCTATATCGACTCTCGAGTCATATAGAGATAATTAAAGTGCCGCGTATGTGAATACCGTGTGAAACGTATATGGACGAAGAATCGAAATTGAAAATCGAGCAAGAAGAAAAGTCCGAACACGAAGGAACGTTCGAGAACAAAGAAAATAAAATGGAGAGAAAAGACATTACGACACCGGTGTTCGACGGTCAAGACTACAGCATGTGGAAGAAAAGGATTACAATGTATCTAAAGATGAAAAAGTGTGACGTAGAGATAACCAGATCAAGAGTTGCTGCAGACAAAGAAGACTAGGAAGAAAAGGATTTAAAGGCCATAAATTTGATTTACAGTGCCATTTCCAACAAACAATTGGAGTTTGTGTGTGAAGAAGATACGGCGTATAAAATAATAAAAAAATTGGATGATATGTATTTGAAAGAGTCTACAGCACTACAGACTGTGTGTCGAAATAAATTGGAAAAATTGAGACTAGAAAAGCATAGTGATACAGCAACATTTTTCAGTGAATTTGAAAAATCAGTGAATGAATTAAAAAGCGCAGGGGCAAAAATAAGTGAAAAAGAAAAATTTAATTACATGTTGAACACGTTGCCAAGCCAATACAGTTACATTGGCGATTTAATAGACACGTTAAAAGAAGAGGATCAAACGGCATCGTATGTGAAAAATAAAATCCAGATTGCTGAAATGAAGAACAATAACGAGCATAGCGAACAAAGGTCTAATGTATTCGCTGCAAAAGAGAACCAGAAAGGAAGCTGCTTCAAATGTGCGAGAACCGGGCATTTCGCACAAGAATGCCAAAATGGAGGACAAGCAGGACAAAACGGCACAACATGGCGAGGCTCAACACGTGGCCGTGGTCGAGGGACGGCAGGAAGAGGCAACTACGGCAGGGGGCGCGAAAACTTCCGTCAGCAAGGAGCCACCACGAGCGAGCAGAGCGGCGAAGGTGCGAGAACATGGATAGCTACAGCGTATGCGGAGCAGAGTAACGATAGTCAAGGTAGGCTAGGTAATGAGATACAGTGGTTGCTGGACCGATCATATAATAAATAGCGTCGACGATTTTGATAAATGTATTGATCTTAAAGAAGCGGTAAATATCTACTTATGGGATAATAGATATATAAAAGCAACGAAAATTGGAAATGTAGTTAGCTATTTTGACGCGTTTGGTAAAAAGAATGAAGTTAATATGACTAATGTTTTTTATGCCGAAAAAATGAATACAAACTTAATAAGTTTTGGGAAATTAACAGATAACAATACGATTATTTCAAAGGGAAATACAGCAAGGATAATAGATAAAGCTAATAAATTGATAGCTGTAGCATAGAAAGAAAATCGAACTTATAAAATAAATACTACCTTGAAATATAGAGAGAATTTTGTAAACATAGCCGACTGTAGCAATAATAACATGAGTTTGAAAGAGAAATGGCATAGAATGTTAGGACACGTAAATTTCGGGGATCTAAATACACTATGTAGAGAAGAGTTATTAACGGGTATTCCGAATAAACTTGAAACGGAATTTATGAAGTGCAAAACGTGCATAGAGAATAAAATGCATAACTTGCCATTTAGCAACGATAGAATAAAAGCTAAAGATATTTTAGAGATAGTTCATACAGCTGTATGTGGTCCATTTAAAACTGCAGGTTTTAATGGAGAAAATTATTTTGTTTCTTTCATTGATGATTATAGCGAAATCGCGAAGGTTTATTGAATCAAAACGAAAGACGAAGTTTTTGATTGCTTAGTTAGATTTATTAATGAATGTGAAAATTTATCTGAAAAGAAAGTAAAAGTTTTGAGATGTGATAACGGGAAAGAATATTTAAATAACCGCTTCTATAAATTTGCCAAAGAAAAAGGTATTATTTTGAATAATTATCCAGTATATGTACATGAGTTAAACGGAGCCGCGGAAAGGTTTAATAGAACGATAATGGATATGACGCGATGTTTACTAACAGAGGCAAACGGTTTTAAACGGTTCACAAACGGTTTTGGCCCGAGATTATTTGTGCAGCGACGTATTTGAAAAATCGAACGTTGACTAATACGATAGAGAGATAAACTCCGTACGAAATATTTTTTAGGAGACGGCTGGATGTCAAATATTTACGTCTATACGGGAGTAGAGTTTTTGTTAGAAAACGGGAACAAAAAAGAAATTCTAAATGGGATAAAAAGGCAGATATGGGAATCCTATTAGGATATAGTGATGTAGGATATAGAGTCCTAGTAAATAATAAAATGGTAGTTGCTAGACATGTAGATATCGTAGAGGGAAATGTAAAATGTATAGCACTTGATGATGTAGAGTCAAAATATACATCTCCTTCTACTTCGACTCTCGAGTCATTTGGAGGAGAACACAATGATCGTGATGATGATTTAAGGGATGATAATGTTTTTCAAAGCGCGGATGAGAATAATGAACAGGAATCAAAGGTAGCAAATAAGAAAAATGCAGAACTATTAAAAGTCCCACGTAGATCTACACGTGATAGAAAAAGTCCAATAAGATATCCAGAAAATATTTCAAATAATATTTATGTAAATTACTGCAGGGTAGATACTCTATATACATTTGAGGAGGCGATGAGTAGTAATGATAGTGAGAGCTGGATAAAAGCTATGGATAAAGAAATAGAAAGTTTAAAAGATAATAAAACATGGGAATGAGTTGAAAGGATACCAAACGAAAAGGTAATAGATGTAAAATAGGTTTATAGTAGGAAATCTGATGATATATATAAAGCGAGATTAGTTGTAAGAGGATTTCAACAGACAAATGTGATTGACGACATATACGCTCCAGTTGCTAAAATGCAAACTTTAAAAATTTTGTTTTCCTTTTGTTGTCAGTTTAGTCTAATTATAGAACAAATGGATGTAGTCACTGTTTTTTTAAATGGTGAAGTAAGCTCGGACGTATATGTCGGTCAACCGAAAGGTTATAGCGGTGGAACATACAGAGTTTGTAAATTATGTAAAGCATTGTACGGACTACGAGAAAGTCTAAGGGCATGGTATAAATGTTTGGATGAATATTTGACAAAGATAAAATTTAAAAGGAGTAACGTAGATTATTGTTTATACAAGGTGTCTTATTTTAATCGCCCCAGGCAAATATCTTGAAAAGTAAGGGAGATGGAATAAACTTTAAATACAAAAGTTGTAGGGTTCAAAGGGCATCAGCTAATGGTAACAACGACCTTGACGTTGAACTCTATTTTCAAGGTTATTTCAAGGTCAAAGTAATTTTTTTAAATGGTAACCCCTACTTTTGACTCCGGAAATGGAAAGAGCGGAAAATTTTACGTTCAGAAGGGTCTGATATGTTGGAGTTTCAAAGTCATTTTAAGGTCAACCAGCCAATTTAATGAGGTCGACCTGGGAATACCTCTCGGAAGGACAAAATTAACCTTGACGTTCAAGGTCAGTTTACGGTAAGTCGATTTTATAAAATGGAACCCCTTATTTCTGACCCAGGAAATGGAAAGAGCAATAGATTTTACATCCGAATATGACCTTGACCTCGACCTTGACCTCAACCGTGACCTTGAAGGCTATTTTAAGTTTAAGTCGATTTAAAATAAAAACCCTTAATTGACCCCAAAGGACCAATTTTGATACCATATGACGATACATATCTGAACGTAAAATTTTATTCTCTTTCCATTTCCGAGGTAAAAAGTAAGGGGATTTTAAAAAAATCGACTTGACCTTAAAATAACCTTCCAGATCACAGTTAAAGTCGAGGTCAAGTTCATATTCGGACGGAAAATCTTCCGCTCTTTCCATTTCCGGGGTTCCATTTTATAAAATCGACTTAGCTTAAAATAAATTGGTTGGTTGACCTTAAAATGTCTTTGAAACCCCAACATATCAGACCTTTCTGAACGTAGAATTTTCCGCTCTTTCTATTTCCGGGGTCAAAAGTAGGGGTTCCTATTTTAAAAAATCACTTGGACCTTGAAATAGCCTTGAAAGTAGAGTTCAAGGTCAAGATCGTTGTTACCATTAGCTGACCCCCTTTGAACCCTACAACTTTTGTATTTAAAGTTTTTTTCCATCTCTCTTACTTTTCAAGATATTTGCCTGGAGCGATTAAAATGAGACACCTTGTATACTCAAGGTGAGGGTATAGATCAAATTTACTTATTAATATATGTCGATGATTTGTTAATTTGTAGTAAGAGTAAAAAGAAAATTAAGAAATTAGAAAGAGTCTTGTCAGAAAAATTTAAGATGAAAGATCTAGGAGAAGTTAAAGAATACCTTGGTATTAATATAGAGTATGATCATCGAAATTGTGATATCAAATTAAGTCAAACTAAGTATATAGAGTCATTAGCGAATAAATGTCAATTGCAGACTAGTAAATTATATAGCAATCCTATGGAAACGAATCTCAAAATTGAAAAGGATGAAATATGCGAGTCAGATATTAAATATACACATTTGATAGGTGCATTATTATATATAAGTTCAAGTACAAGGCCTGATATAAGTTATAGTGTGAATTATTTGAGTAGGTATCAGAATAGTTATAATGAGACTCATTGGAAATATGCGTTACGAATCTTGAAATACTTGTATTTAACGAAAGATGTAAAGATGAACTATAAAAGAAATGTAAATTGCGAAATTATAGATTGTTATGTAGACGCAGATTGGGCTGGTGATAATGTGGACAGAAAATCCATATCTGGATATGTTATTAAAGTATTTGGAAATGTAATAGATTGGAAATCGCGAAAACAAAGAACGGTAACAAAGGCCTCAACTTATGCAGAATATGTAGCCTTATCTCAGGCAGTTAGTGACATAAAGTTTATACTAGAGTTAATGAAAAACTTTAATGTGGAAATGATTGATCCTGCAAAAGTATTTGAAGATAATACAGGAGCGATAAATATAGCGAATTATGGAAACTTTACTGAAATCTCGAAGCATATAGAAATACATTATCACTATGTTCATGAAAGCGTGAAAGAAAACGAAATTGTAATAATTAAAATTGATTCGAATGATAATGTTGCAGATATCTTTGCAAAAGTGTTGTGTAAAGATAAATTTGAAAAGTTCAGAGAATTATTGAATATGATGTAATAAATTAAAAGTGTACAATATATATGTAAGGAGGCGTGTTGAAAATAGTATACATCTATATTGTACGCATGAATATAGACAGTAGGTATGTGTGAGCGCGCGACTGTATCGAGAGCGCGCAATGTCGTATGAGTCCGAAAGTAAACATGTACCTCTCCCCTTCCTAGTGTGTGCGTGAGCAAGCATCGAAGTCGAGAGGCATCGAACGATACGCTGCTCTCTCTCTCTCTCTCTACTGCCGTATACCGAACGGAAAGCCCCTTGCGCTAAGCGCTATGAAGCGCCGTCTTATTTTACACTTAAGCCTAAATAAATAAATCATTCTTTTATACCTTAAATGTGTCTCTCCATCATTAATAATAATACCACACCTCAACACTGCTGTTACCTTTGGCAATAAAAATCAGGCATTTTTTCCTATACATTTTCCTATAGGAATTTCCGCAGGTCGGAATGCAGTTTCTGTCATCCCTGTATAGGATTTTCTATAATTTATCCTATAGAAATTTCTACAGTATTTTACAGAAAAAATCATGCATTGTTTCCTATAGATTTTTTATAGGAATCCTATGAAAATCCTATAGGAGTTCTATGCAAACTTATAGGAAATCCTATAGAATCTCTATAGGAATCCCTACAGGTTTTTCTCGTAAGGGATATACGCTGTCATATTAATTACTTGTAGATTTCGTCTCTGCTTAATATTAAATATGAACCAATTAGCTTTGCGGTCTACAAGTAATCAATCGACTGGGTAGCGCAGCGCTTATACATTCTCCCTAAAATGTCCCCACTAAACTTATGTAGTTTCTGTAATAACTATGGAGAGCTTTTTTAGAAGTTAATTCCTTGGCGGCCGATGGCCAAAACTCTTTGTAATGAAAGATTGAAAATCCCATAAGACGAATTTTTCCGTGTTAAAGTGATTTTGAAGAAGTTGTAAGGAGTTTCTGCATAAATTCATAAGATTCTACAGGAATAGTGTATGCATTCTGCAGAAATTCTAGAAAAATCCTACAGAAATTGTAGAGAGCTTTTGCAGAAACTGTGGAGAGTTTCTGCATAAATTATGGAGAATTTCTGCATAAGTTCTGAAGAAATGTTAGCCCAGAAATTCTGCATAATATGTATATATTTTATCGAAAATTTTCCTACATAATTTTTATAAATTTTCTATAGAAATGCTCTGCACAAATTCTGCAAAAATGACCTGCAGAAAATGAGGAAATTCATGCAGAATTTCTGCAGGACTTTTTGCATATTTACTAAAGACTTTCTGCATAATTTCTGCAAAAGTTTCAGCAGAAATTATGCAGGAACTTTGCAGATGTTATTCAGAAATTATGCAGAAGCTATGCAGAAACCACGCAGAAAGTCCTGCAGAAATTCTGCAGAGAGTTCTGCAGGATTTTTTCATAAGGGATAACTCAATGCTTCTCTTGAACGTACCGGAAGTCTCCGGTACAGCGTAGTAGGCCGCACTGTACATACCCTTTTCTTATTCCCGGCGATCTTTTGGAATAATCCCCGCTCCGCATCAAGGGCCTGAGGAAATCTGTTGCAGAAAGAAATAGGATCTATAGATCGGAAGGCCAGTATCAATTCTTCTAAGTAGTAACATATGCAAGCTTTCTCCTCTTTGAAAAACGGGACTCCTAAAATGGCGTCCTGTAAAATTGGAGTACTCGGAGATAAAACATGAAACTTATGATGTTTATCAAAAATCTTCATCTATATTAAGCCTAGTATTGACAGGGTTAGTAGAGATACCGGTTATTTCTAATACATGTGATGAATCTATCATAACTGACGCGGCAAGCCTGCTACTTTTTACTGCATTAATGTCTGCTGCCGTATCTATTAAAAATATACCAGTACCTCCTGCTATGTTCTCTGTTTTTACTTGAATTCTCGGGACGACGCTCCCGGAGGTGACGTAGTAGAGTGCGCTGGTTCCTCGAATCTCACTGTTGGATGCGGTGGCTCGGTATTGCTCGTCGTTACGTCCCGTCGTCGAGTACCTGAGGAGTTTAAAGACTCATCAGTATCGCGGTGAGCGCCGAATCTATTCGGCGTGACTTCTCTCGGCCGATAACTCGACTGTGACTGCCGTGGTTGTCGTGGATAATAATATGGTTGAGGAGGTAGCGTTGATAAAGGATAATATTATAGTTGATAATATCCACTTGCTTCTCTGTAAGGAGACCGGGATCGAGGAGGCGTCGGCGACATATAAGGAGGCGGTGTCCTGTTTCGCATCGACGGTCCTGGTGGTGGGTGATCCTAGTAATAAGCGAGTTGTGCTGGAGCATTTACCCCATCTTGCGTTACATAGCTTCCTCGGAAAGCTGTGTCATTCCTATCGTAGTAATATGGCATGACGTACCTATGATAACTATCTGGACTGGTGAAGTCTACATACCGAGGTGGAGGTCGTAAGTAAATTACTTGCAGTTGTTTGGACTTGCGGTTATCTTTTCGCCTGTTTCTTCTTGAGTGCTCATAGCTGCTAGACTCGTCTCCGCTGTCATCTGAGCTGGATTCGTGTCTTTTTGAACGACGTTTGCTCTTACTGCGACTCTTCTGAGGTTGGCTGATCGGCGTGGGATGTGGCACTGTATTTGCAGCAGCAGTTGTAACTGATGACGCTGCTCCTTGTGCAATGTCCGTGGGCCCGACTAACATCAAATTCTCGCATAGCAGCTGACAGATTTTGGTAGTATTTGATCCCGTCAGAACTCGGTAGCGTTCCTGGGATTATGTAGTATTTAGTGCTTGTTCCAGACTGCGGAGCGACCGCAGCGAAACTAGTAGGCCATCCATCTGATAACCTTTCGATGAAAGCGTCGATGGCTAGGTACTTCAGATGTGAAACTGAGTTAGCCTGGTCCGCTGTAGCCCGCAAGTCTTTCTTGAGAGCGGCGGTGGCTGCGGTTTTATAGCTTACAATTCGGTCGTAAAAATCTTTGGCTGACTCACCTGCCCGCATTTTTGCAGACCACATTAGCTTCACATACTCAGAGTATGTTTTCGTTTGTGTAGTGGCTGATAGCAACAGCGATTCTAGATGATCCAAATCCCAAACTGTTTGATTTATTATGGCAGTTCGTGCTCGTCCCTTGATGTGTGCGAGCACTATCTTCAAATAACTTTCTTCTAATGCAGGATCATTAAGCTCGGCACTGCCCATCCGAGCTACCTACATAAAGTCGTCTAAGGATAAACTATCTCCATCGTAGTCAGAGAGTCGTAATGACACTCGCGTGAGATTGTGAGTAGCGACCATCCGTTGCTGAAATGATTGCGCCTCCTGTCTACGATACGTCTCTACTAAATCTCACCACTTCGCGAGATCCTTCTCTTGGTCGATATCTTCCAGCGTTACCATGCTCAAAGACTTATGACCTTGTCTTCAATCCTAGAACAGTTTAGGCTAGACTCACCACAAGGGATGCTAATTGTTACGCCTGAATTTAGGTGTATATGTGTTTATAATTAAATGTCCTGGGAGTCTGCCTCGCTCGCAATTACCCACTATTCGAGGTTTAAGAAAATAAAGATTACAATATGGTTTATATATTTATATATTATTTGTTACACTTTGGTACAATTATGTACTGAAGCTTTTCGTGTACAAATAGTTGAGTTAAATATAAATAATTATATTCTAAGTTACACTTTTGATGCAATACTGCAACGAAGCTTTTCAGTCTAAACTTAAAGTTAATCTGAATTCTTTGTTGAATTGTGCGTTGGTTCGTAGACCGGTGATGCCTTCTTGACCCTCGAATCTTGCAGCGGGTACTCGAGTCTCCAGTATTTCGGCCGAAATCGACTATGCAGCAGCGTGCCGGAGGAAGTCGTGTGTGACATTGTCTCCTCATTTGGTCACGGTTTTTATACCCAACGTGAAGATAAAAAGATGAAATAAGTATTACGCGTAAGTTGGGCGCTTACGCGTAATTTCGTCAAGCGCTTACAAAACTGCTAACGGCGACCGCGATTTTATATTAACGCAATATACATTATTAATATGTCGATGACGGATGTCATCATACTACGTGACGACGGATGTCACAAAAGTATCAATTTTGGGAGATGGAACTCGGAAAATAGAAGGAGAGTCCAATACTTGATGCAGGCGTGCTATCTCGGACTGAGAGCGAACGGCGCACGGAGAAAGACAAAAGCCAGCCGTGAGCTGTCTGCACCAAAGGGCGGTCTGTGCGTAGGAGGGCGCTCGAGAGCGCAGGGTTCTGCTCAAATTGGAGCAGAAGGGCAGTTAGATCACTTGTTTGCACGGCTCCTTTGGAGCGCAGAGGGAGCTCCCAGGCAACGTGTGCGTGAGTATGGTGATTGTCGGAGCAAGAGCTCGACGCCAATCAAAACAGAAGGCGAGCAGATTACGCTCGCTACAAACTGTTTCCTTAGAGCGCTGGAAGCACTCGGGTGAAGGAGGCTGGCGGAGCAAAAAACTCTACGCCAATCGTAAGAGAAGGCGAGCAGTTATTGCTCGCAGCGTATGGCTTCCTTAGAGCGCTGAAGCGCTCGTTTAAGAGACGACTGGCGAAGCAAAAGCTCTACGCCAATCGAGCAGTTTATTCGCGCTACGAACTGCTTCCAGCTGAGTTCGCAGAGCCGTAAATGCCCGTAGAGGTCGTATCCCTCGTTGCCGGTCGCTGGGACCATTCTCCACTCAGTGAGGCTTCTACGTTCCCTTCACGTCGACTCTAGTGCGAGTCTGGACGAGAGAAAGCCCGCCCAACTTAGTGAAGACCACACCACCCAGTTGTAAGGGGCGGAGCTTCGAAGAGTCTTTGTTTTGGGTATTTATCAGGGTTAGTCCCCTGAAGGACCAACCCACTAAAAAAATTCCTGGGACCGAAAAGGCGCCCTAGCGTTGGACCGTTAGGTCCAGAGCGTCTCCCCTGGCGCTCGCTGCCGGAAAGACCACTTCTATCGAAGTGATCTTCGGTTTCTTCCGCAAACACCCGGGCTTAAGCGGAGCGGTGGGCGCTCGCTTGGTTGGGGAGCGTAAAAGCGCTGTTATCGGTGGTGGTCGCTGGACCTGCCCGACCGTAATCCTCTTTACCACTATTTGCAGTGGAGGTCGCGCTCGTGGCGTCGGTTCCATCTCTAAGAAGCAGAAGGTGGAGGAGACTGCTCCCGGTTTGGGAGGAAGGCGAGCTGAGGCAGTACGCTTCCTAGTGCGTACCGTTCAATTCGGCTATTCGGCGGTGGAGACAACCCCAGAGGCGCAGAGCTCCGTTTGCGCAGAGGCGCTCGCAGACTGCGGGGGCGGAGGCTGGCTGACAGACCCGCCCGGAGGCGTCTCGTGGTCTGTCTGCGTGGCGGAGTCCGCTGTCCGTGGAGGTCCGAGGTAGCGCACAACTGACCCGCCCGAAGGCGTCTCGTGGTCAGTTTGCGTGGCGGAGTTCACCCGCCGTGGAGGGTCGTGGGAGCGCTCAACAGACCCGCCCGAAGGCGTCTCGTGGTCAGTTTGCGTCCCGCCGTCCACCCGACGCGTTCGCTGGAGGCGCTCGAGCGTGCGCTCTCGGTTAGTTTGAGCCAGCAGAGACCGGGTCACCTGTAGCTCTGCTAGAGAGATACTCGAGAGCGCATGGACCGAGGATTCAGGAGAGGAGAGATGGATAAGGTGAGGAAGGGGGCCAATAAATTGGTCCCTCAAAAAAACGAGGCAAGGGTAAAAAGATCTTGCATCTCGCAAGAGTAATAAAAAAAACGCAAGGTTTAATTGACACACAAAAGGACTTTATTTTTTTATCCGCGTTCGCGATGTTCGGGAGAAAAAAAGGCGTCGAGCTCCCCGGCCGCACGCGCTTATATCTCCGCGGCTGGCCGGACTGACTGTGGGAGTCGCGCGGAGAGGGGGTCGCGCCGCCTAGCGGCAGCGCGCGAACTAGACTCTCGCCGGCGCCGCGCGTACGGCGGGAAATTCAAATTTGAATCTGGCGCGCACTTATATTGTCCAACCAGAATTGCGCGGAGAGTCTTTACAATAATATATTAATCAATAATTAACATTGTTCATGCATATATCATACTTACCAAATGAAAATAATCGCAATAATGGGCGCAATAATAATTTTCAAAATAATCGCATAAATCAAAACAGGGCTAATATCAATAATTATTTAGGAAATAATAATAACTTTTCACGAAAAAGGCAAGAAACGCGTATTCCTACTTGTTTCTATTGTGGAAAACTCGGTCATAACCAACCTGATTGCTTTAAATATCAGAATGATTCAAGAAGAAACGCGCAGAAAAATCAGGGAAACTCCAACGATCTCTCTCGTACGAGCGCGAGGAGAGAGACGGAGAGTGGGACGTGCCTAGTTTCATCGAGCAATGGCAAGGGTCCGTCGTCAGCCTTGAGACAGTAAAACTTACTTAAAGGAAACGGATCGAAGTATCCGCTTCTGATTTTTCTGAATTTTTGATATGTTGTAGAGGACCGAAAAATAAGAGACACGTATTTTTTTTATCGGCACAATCCGATATTAAAGGGGTGAAAACCGCCCTTAAAGTTTACCCCCGAAAACGGTTTTTACTTAATATCTTTAGTTCTATTAATGTTTTGAAATGAAACAAATTGGAAATTCTTCTCTTTGAATGACGAAACTACTAGGTACGGTTTGGTCCCCGGGGTGGCAACCCTTACTTTTTATTTCAGAAAAACCATATTTTTTAAACTATTTTTGTATATAATATTTGCAATAAAATTAATTAAATATTATAAAAATCATTTTTGGGCTTAAAATAAAAAATTAAAGTTGACGTGTTTCAGGGTTTTTGCAAATACAAGTGTTATCGGGGGTAAACAAGCCCTTAGACGCAAAATACTTTCGAACCGTTAAAATAAATATTTTATGTTATGTAATGCATAATTTATTTTTATTTGGGCTAATTTTCTTATGGTCCCAATCTCCTATTATTAAAGGGGTAAAACGCACCTCTAAAACTCACCCCTAAAATAGGTTTTTTCTAGATATCCCAAGTTCAGATTAAAATTTAAAATGAAACAAAATGGAAAATATTTCTCTTTGAAATGCCAAATTAGCGTGGGGTAGCTACCCTTATATTTTATTTCAGAAAAACTTTATTTTTTAAATTATTTTTGTATATAATATTTGCAATAAAATTAAATAATTATTGTTAAAATTCAAAATCAAAGTTGAACTGTTTCACGATTTTTCTAATAACAGCATTATCGGGGGTTAGCAGCCCCTTGGGCGCGGAATACTTACAATTAGTACCATTGAACTAAATATTTTGAGGTGTATGATGTGTATATTCAGAATAAATAATCATGAATATTTTATTTATTTCAGATTGATTTGTTTATAGGCTCAATTTTCTATTTAAAGAATAAAAATCACTGACAATGAATTTGACAATTTCGTCATTTTAACGTTCTAAATATAACAGCATTACATAAATAGAGGAATAAATAATTACATGACTATATTTTCATTTTTACTGCATAAATATTTGTATGCAGAAAAGCTTTTAAAAGCTGAGCCAAGATTGAAATTATTTTTATGGTATATTTTAGTCTTTTTAAAAATCACTGCTTGATAATTATAGTTGGCTTATAATTTTAGAATATTTATGTTTGCGTATTTAGGCATGTCATATTATATTTCATTTGTGCTTCTTCATAAATACTTATTCTTAAGTAAATATTTTCCTCATTTCTATTTATATATATGAATAAGCGATTATTTGTAAGCCCATCTTGTAATCATCGATAAAAATAGCGAATTTCACGGAGAAAAATATCCGTGCAAAGATAACGCGAGTGAGCCTGGAGTTCACGACCGCCTAAAAATAGATCAGTTAGTCAGTATATTTTTGTCAATTCTGTTACACGTTATCGAGAGCCCACCATTTGTTTTTTTCCTAAAATACAATTTATTATTTTATAAAAATTAAATAATAGAAAAAATGAAGGTGAATCCTATCAAAGTCATAAATTTATTATTGGCAGCATTCTCAGGACTTCAGATACCAGAAAGTCCTGTTAATTAGGTTGAAATGAACCTAGCTGAAAAATTCGAAAACATTTTATACGACGGTATGAATGATGTTAATGCGGTTGAAGTAATGGAAGAAGAAACATTAAATTTTCAAGAGCTATTTAAAAATTATGAAGTACAAGCAATTGAAGATGACACAGTTTTCAAAGAAGAAAACGATTATGATATTTATTCATACGATGGAAGAGTTGAGCTTCGATTACAAAAAAAGCAGTCGAATATTGGGGATCAACTAAAAATAAGAAAAATCGTAGTATAGAAAGTGTTAAACATCAACTTAGGTTAGTTAATTCAGTACGACAACTACGCCGATGGGCAAGCCAAATCAACAAAGGTGGAACTTACAAAGAAAAATTATATCAGGTTTCTAAATTTGTTTTAAGAAATCTCAAAGAATCTATCGATGCTGGTCATATGATTCACGATATTGATATACGTAGGTGGGCTTCAGAAGCTAAAAAAAAGTTTAGCATTTAATGATGTTAGATTCAAAGCATCTGATTTCTGGCTGCGAAAATTTAAGAAAACTCACAGAATTGTTAGTAGAAAAATTAACAAATTTATAACAAAAAAAACTGTTGAAAACAAGGAAACTATAAATCAAGAAGCTAGTAAATTTTTAGCAGACATCAAACCACTGATTTCAGAATTTGGAATTGAAAATACCTACAATGCTGATCAAAGTGGATTTCAATTAGAATTACATTCTGGACGTACATTAGCAGAAGAAGGAACAAAGACTGTCGCATGTGTTGTGAAATCTGTTTGTGCAACACATAGCTATACAATATTACCTACAATTAATGCTGCTGGAAAATTGTTCTCTCCATTATTTATAGTCTTAAAAGAGACTAAAGATGAATTCGCACCAATAATACAACAAAATTTGTTTCAGACAGATAACGTATATTTGATGGCCTCTAAATCTGGCAAAATGACGTCAGGTGAGTGAAATTAAATAAAGTGTACTTATATTCGTAAACTTGTAGCTTATATCTGTTTTAAAGATTTTACTTGTAAACTTTGAATTTCAATAGTCTTATATTAAAAAAGATTTACAATTATTAGTAAATTATTTTGAAAATAAGGTATTTTAACATAAACACCGAAAGTTATAAAAAGTTTTTGTAAATTATTAATAAATTTCATTATTATTTCTTTTTGTTAATTTGATTTCATGTAATAAATCGTTATCAAAATTAGTGATGCAATACAAATAGCAATAGTTTACTGTAATGATCTGCGAAATTTATTTGTTTACAATTTATTTTCAGATCATTTTCGAAAATGGTTAAGGGATGCATTTTTTCCAAATGCTGGAAAAAATAGTTTGTTATTGCTAAATTCTTGGAGTGGACATTGCACAGAAGCAGTCGAAAGAGAAAAACCTGATGATAAAAACATTAAACTTTTCAAAATCCCTAAAGATACAACTGGAAAAATAGAACCGCTGTTTGGTTTTCATATATGGAAAAATTTTGTAAGACACTTTTCCGATAGTGTAATTTTGTTGGATAAAGATATAAGTTTGTACGTACAAAATAATGTAATTAAATTACAATCTCTGGTGCACAATCAGTTATCTTCTCCTCGATACGTAAATCTGTTTAAATACTTTTGGTATAAAAGCGGTTATATCGTGTAACGGGATGGCTGGTGGGGGAAAATCCCAACAAGCCACAGGCCAGCGATGCCCTAGAACACGGTGCCGCGGGTGTCAGACTAAAATGACTTGCCCGGGGATCTGCTCCTGGAATCCCGAAAACAACGCGAAGATCGCACGAGAAATTCGCTTTCCAACTAAATGGATCGCTGAGTGAAAAGCGCGCGCTTGAAGAGTAAAGCACGCGGCCGCTACGCTCAGATATGAAAACGACCGGCTGAGTCGTTTTCCCGCGGTGGCGGCGGTAACTGGGAGAAGGAGAGGTTGTAATGAACAACGCGACGAGTAACTAGATATCACAGTATATTCCAATGACTAATAAGTACATGCACGACGCACGTGCTGATTAAAACAGTGAGTTAGTTCGCGCGCGACAGTTAAGATTCAAACACGCGAACGATACGGCGCGCGGCGAAGCTGGTACTCTCGCGCGCGGTGTTAAAGTACGGCGGGCTGACACACACCCGCACGTACACAGTACAGAAAGCTTGCACGGGGCGATTTCCGTCTCTTAGAAGGAGCAGCCGGTGCACTCGACTCTCGCTCGCACTCGCTCGCTCGCACAGTAGATGCGCGCTATGTCTCTCTGTCTCTCTCTCTCTCTTACTCGCTGTAACGGGTCGGCAGGCGGGCTGGCTGCCGGCTCCTCGCTCGCTGTCTAGTGTTCTACTCGTGGCACACACGACGCGATATCGCTCTCTCTCTATCTCCCTCTCTTTCTCTCGCACGATAGTCGGTGCCTCCACTATACTCGCGGTACAGCTATATATAAAACTCCACGACGCGAACGCGATAACTTTTGTGAGACTCGATGGAGAGAAGTTTTCAGCACGACGGCAGACGCGAAAGCCGTAGCAGCTTCGCGGGTACGTGACGGGCATATTACGCGTCGCGAGACCGTTCTAATCCGGTCAGAATGCTCGCACGCTCGCGCCCCCAGTGAGCATGCCTGCTCGGCGCGGGTAATTCGAATCTCGAATTACCTAACTCGCGCACGCGTTACACCCCTCCGTCAGACGCTGCTTAGGAAACCTGTGTCATACCTATACGTAGGGTGGTAAGGTTAGTAGAAGGAGGTTCTAAAAGGGAATTAGGAAGAATTGGAGTCACTGGATTTTCTTCTTATTTTAATTTTTATTAAAAAAAAACAAAAAAAACTCTTCGGAGCTTGGTCCGGGAGTAAGTCCGGGGCCCCTTGTGGCGAGCTTGGTTGGGGCAGTGCTTCGGCTTCTTTACCCCAAGCTCGCCACACATGAAGCACCGGGGAAGCGCCTGTGCATTTAACGCCTCCCGGGCTGCCTGCTCTTCTTCGAGCGCCCTTTGGAGGCGCTCCTCTTCTCGTAGAAGACGACGCTGGGCCTCTTCTTTGGCCCGACGCGCCGTCTCCTCCGCCTTTTCCCTGGCTCGCCTGGACTCTTCCATGCGCTCCTGCGCACGTGCCAGACGAGCCTCCTCCTCCTTCTGCAAGGCGGCGCGGTGCAGCCTGGCGGCCCTGGCCTCTGCGGCGGCCACGAGCTCTTCTCGCCGGCCTTGGTTCGTTCCGACCCATTTGCCGGCTTGCCGCTCGCCTCACCGTGGCACTGGAGAAAATCCTCCAGTGCGGCCAGGGCAGCGTCCTCCGCAGCGCACGAGGACTTGCTGAGGCGCCGCGCCTCCTCAAGGGCCAGCTCCACCGGGACCCAGGACGCACCAAATCCATCGGTCGGTGCTCCTTTTGGGACCTGGGTCGGAGCATCTTCTTCTTTTTCTTGTGCGGCCCGAGCCGCGCCGGTGTCAACTTCCGGCGCACAATGGTGGGCTCGAGCCGCCTCCTCTTCGGGAACTCGGCCAGCACCAATCGGCTCCGCTGGTGCTTCTTCTTCTGGCCGAGCCCCGCTCTTCTCCTGCTGCTCCTTCGGAGGATGAGGTCGCCGGAGCGGGGACGGACCAACGCCTGCGGCTGGTCCCGAAGGTTCCCTTCTTGGTTCCAGCGCCTCTAACTCCTCTATGACAAGTGTGGAGGGCTCTTCCACTGGCGGTTGTGCCAGTGTCACCGCGTCTATGCCCTCCACTACCTGCTCCAGGAAGTCAATGACGGCGGGGTCAGAGTTGCACTGGATTAGTCCAGCAAACAACCTTCTTCGCCATCTCTGCTATTTCTGGAGTCAGGCCCTGCATATCCTGCAACAGGCAAATTGACCCCGGAGATTGGTGAGATTGAGGATCGGAAAACAAGGATGAACACGGGTTAGTACGGACGGCAAAATTTCTGGACGACACAGTTAGCGCTTTTTGGACGCTCGGGTTCGACAGGGGCTAATTGACCGACATCCGCAGGTGCATGCTTCTTCATCGAGCCCTTTGGCCTCCCTGTGCCTCGCTTGAACTCTGTTGGACCGACCGCACGCGTAGGTCGGCCGTCGCTCGCACGCTTTCCTGGCCTAACTAACAGCGCGGTCTTACGAGATGAACCGCGCCTCTTAGCCGTCGCCCGAGGCTGTACATTCCCCTGGCTAACTCTGTTGCCCGCTGGCACATTACGTTCGGCTGAAGAGTCCCTCGGTGGTAGCGACTGTGCTACTTCTTGATTACTTTTATCCAAGTAGTTCTTGGGCTCTTCTGCGGAGACGTATCGCTTGAGTTGTTGCGCATGGATGGGACGTATCGCTCGACCATCCTCACCTTGGATTTCATAGGTGTTTTCGCCTAGAATATTCACAATCGTGTGACACACCTCGGGGACTCCGAACCGCAGACATACTCGTTCGTTGAGCCCTTTTATCACCGATTTGCCATCTGCCCTTTTTATCGGAATTACTTCGATCCAGTGTGTAAACAGGTCCTGGAAGATGAGAATGTATTCGTGGCCGTGCTTGGTTTTAGGGAGGGATCCCATAATGTCGCTGGCCACGATTTGCCATGGACGCTGTGTTATACGACGTCCCATAAATCCTGCTGGAGCGCGCTGTTCGACTTTGCACTGCTGGCAAATTTGGCACTGGTTCACGTATCTGGCCACATCTCGAGACATGTGTGGCCAATGATACTTCCGCCTTACTCTCTCTAGAGTTTTCTCGCGGCCCAAGTGACCAGCAGTTGGAAAATCATGGCATTCTCTCAGTACTTCGCGTCGCTTTTCGTGAGGGACTGCTAACTTCCATGCATCGTCGTCGCCGAGAGATTCGTCTATGACTTCATTCGGGTTGTACTTCTACAGTCTCCCCCCCGCCAGCTTGAACATGGGAAAGTCTCGCGGCTTCTGTTGAACCTCTTTCACGATCTTGAGGTACCAGTGGTCGTCTGTATCGCGCTCGAGCTCCAACGCGGCGACCGCTGGCTCTTTTTCCTCGAACATCCGTGAAAGGGCATCTGGGACATTGTTCAACGAGCCCTTTCGATGTTCGACCGTGAAACTGTGGTTCTGCAGCTCCAAAGCCCACCTAGCTAACCTGCCGGTCGGATTTTGGAGGTCACGGAGCCACTTCAAGCTGCTATGGTCCGTGATAATCTTGAAGTCGTAGGCCTCTATATACGGATGGAACTTTTTAATTTCCCATAGAATTGCTAGACATTCTCGTTCCATCACGCTATAATTCCTCTCGGCTACGCTCAGAGTTCGACTCGCGAACTCTAGGACTCTTTCATCGCCGTCAATTATTTGGTATAGCACCGCTCACAGACCTGTATCGCTCGCATCAGTTTGCGCCACGAACTGCGCGTTAGGTACCGGTCTGTGTAGAATCGGTGCAGAAGCTACTAGTGCTTTTAGCTTTTGGAAGGCCTCTGCTTGTGCTGCTGACCACTCATATTTCCGATCCTTTTTCGTTAACTCGGTCAGTGGTTCAGCAATTGTAGCGAAGTTCGATAGAAACTTTCTATACCACGAGGCCATTCCTAAGAAGCGTCTCAGCTGACGGAGGTTTTCGGTACCGGATATTCCATGATAGGCTTTATTTTCTCGGGGTCTGGCTTAAAACCATCTCTATTTACTATGACCCCGAGATATTGGACCTCATCGCGACAGAAGACACTCTTCTCGCGACTTATTGTGAGGCCCGCGTCCTGTATCCTGTCCAGAACTCTTTTTAGAACCTCTTTATGCTCCTCGAATGTCTCTGTGACTATTATTATATCGTCGAGATACGAGTAAGCAAAAGTTTCAAGTTCGGGACCGATGACTTTGTCAATCAGCATCTGGAAGGACGCTCCGGCATACGAAAGACCGTAGGGCATTCTCGTAAATTGGAAAAGCCCTTTGCCTGGCACGGTGAAGGCCGTAGTCTCTTTGGACTCCGGACTAAGTGGTATCTGGTGGTACGAACTGCTTAAATCCAGCGTGGAGATGTATCGCGCTTTCTGCAGTTTGCGAAAGATATTTTCCATGTATGGTAACGGGTACGCATCTGGCCTTGACGCTGCGTTCACTTTTCTGAAGTCCACGCAGAAACGGAACTTCCCGTTTGACTTGCGTACCGTTACCACTGGGCTTGACCAGCCACTTGTCGAGGGTTCTATTATTCCCGCGACTAGCATTTCCTCCACCTGTTTGTGCATCTCTTCCTCGAGTTTCTGAGATACAGGGTAGTACTTCTGTTTAATGGGTCCTGCAGATCCGACGTCTATTGCATGCTCGATCCACGAAGTACACCCTAGTAGTGCCAGGCTGCTAGCGACCAGCTGAGCTACTAAAGCTTCTACCTCTTTGCGATGTTCTTCTGTTGGGTCCGCCAACCCTATAGCTCATCCGGACACGGTGTTGTTTGCGGTTATGGCGGCTACTTCTAACTTTACGCTTGGATCGTCATCCTTGAGATGCAGCGTGTTATCTATGGGGTCTAAGACAGCGCTAAACTTCTTAATGAAATTCACCCCCAAGTAGCACTCCGTGTCTCGATCTGACATTATTGCGACGCGCACTTCTTTGCGCATGCCAGCCACGACCATGGGCAGATACACATAGCCAACCACTGCTATGCTTTGCCCGTTTGCCACCCGTGCCGTTAGGCCGCTGGCTGGGATTAACACTTTTCCACAGGCCGTAGCGAGCTGTAAGCCTATGCAATTCATCCCAGTCCAGGAAGCTCCTGTATCGAAGAGTGCTCGTAGCCTGTAACCGGCTATACCTACTTGAAGCCACCATCGCGAGCAAGTTTCTTGGTTGACTTCATTCGGTTGAATCACGGGCACTTCTTCGCTGTCCACTCCAGACGATTGGACCGAGTTACGCTCGGTCTCTGGTGAGAGAGCTGGGGGCGGGTATATGGTCGTGTTTACCTGCCCCCTGGCCGTTTCCCTGTTGGTTTCTGGCAGCATTGGGCTTGTTGCCTCCCTTTTGCTCATATCCGGGTTCCCTTCGGTACTCTTGCCTTTGTGGAGGTCCTTTATTTCTTGGACTATGCGGTCTAGCCTGGTGGGTCGAGCTACTACCCACACTAGGCTGGTTTGTAATTTGCCCGGCCTCCCGCCGCCTATTTTCCCAGTTACCCTTCTTCTTAGGTTTTCTGGTTGGCGGCGGGCTAGGCTTTTGCCCCTTGTTCTCGTCGGTGCTTTTCTTTCTCAAGGCCGATAAGCATTCGGCCATGACCCGACGGAACATAGCCTCGAGGTTCTCTGGAGGCTCGTGCTGTTGGTGCCCCATCGCCGCCACGCTTGGATTCTGCTTTTTCCGCTGATCCGTGGGCGGCTCAGTCGGCACATAGGCAAATTCTGGCATGTACGTGCGCTCGGGCGGTGGTGGCGAGTGATACACCTTATCTGCCGCAAGCGCTAATTCGGCTTCCCGGGCCAGGTCCGGAGCCCTCGGTAATCCGTAATTTGATTTCGCATTACGATCTTTTGCAGTTCTGGCCGCATGTTCCGGTGCAACATGTCTAACTGTTGAGCGATGCTAGGCACCGGAACCAACTTTAGGATCATGGCTTGTAGATTTACTACGTAATCACGCGTAAGTTCACTTCTGCCTTGAGTCCTCGCGTTTATTTCCGCCATGACGCGCTGCTGATGTCCCCTGTCCCCGCCATACATGTGCGTTATGGTCTCTATGAAATCTGGCCACGATCGCCATGTGTGGCGGTTACTCCGGTACTAGGTGGCTGCTACCCCAGTTAGGAGCTCTGACAACGACGAAAGCACCTCGTCGTGTATCAGATTAGCTAGAGTTCTGCATTCCTCTATTCTTGTGAGGAATAACTCGACGCTCTGCTCCTTTGAGGATCCTGAGAACCTGATGTGCCATTTTCGGACTATCTCGCCCACATCACGGTTCGTCTGCTGAGGCAAATACGTATGCCTCTCAGACGGTTCCTGGGTCGCACCATTCCTAGTCTGGCGCTGGGAAGAATTTCTGGTATTATTCCTCCCAGCCTCTGTTGGGGACTGGATACTCGGGCTGCTGCTGTTAAACTACGCATACGTGAACGTGTCTTGGAAGTTCACATACGGTGATCCTCGTCTACGGCCCGTGCTTGGAGGTTGAACTCCCTCCAAGTGCGTACTTGAGGTTGGATGTCGAGCTCCTTGCAGTATTCGTACATTTTCTTTAAGCTCTTCAACCTCCTCGAGTGTTTTAATCACCGCCAGTAGCTGCTCCGATAATATACTGTCTCCGACTGCTATCCCGGCGGTTTGCGATTCACGCTGTCGCGGCCACTCCAGGTTTTGCGACTGTGGCGGGTTTCGCGATTGCTGCCAGAACCCGTGCTGCCCATTTCGTGCTAACGACTCTTCTTTGTAGTTGCGCTGGCATTGTCGTTGCTTGCGCTGCTTTTTCAGGAGCACTTGCTGCCGCTGCTGCTGCTCCTGCTGTTGTTGCTGTTGCTGTCGTCGCTGCTGCTCAAACTGCTGTTACTGCATTTGCTGCTGCTGCATTTGCTGCTGCTGCAGTTGTTGCTGTTGGGGCTGTTGCTGTTGAAGCTGTCCCTCGGCTTCGGCTGAAGATATCCCGGTGGGTGCTGCAGAGCTCAATATCTCTGGCCCGGAACCCTCCTGGCCGTTTGCCTCTTCCGCTGGCTCCACCACTGCATTATGTGCTTGTTGTGGAGCGTTCATCCTCCGAGACTCCGAGAGTTTCTGCATCACTATCGGGTCATCAAGAAGCGTTATGAACGGGTGCGGGTGGTCTGGGTCAGTATTGGGATCCTCAATAGTCGACCCAGATTTGTTCATCAACGTTAAGTCAATGAACGCCCTTCGGGACTGCTCGCGTTTAGAACACGCTTGCTGCTCCGACAGCTCCGGCTCTGGCACGAAATCGGCGGCAATATAATCACCCATAAGCCACTTGATCGCTGTCAGCATATTTACTGACTGCAAATCTGACTGCTGTAGACCAAGGGCTTGCATGGCCTCGATAATTTCCTCTTCAGGCTGTGTATACGCCCAATTGAGTATCACAGATTCCGCAAACTGCGATGATTGGGCCATGGTGTCAATTGGCTGTGCGCTTCCCCATGAACTTACTTTACTAACCCGAGGAGTATCCGGATTGATGGCAGAGAGAGTTTGCCTTTTCAACCCGTGAGCTAGCTTTTTCAACGCGAGCCCGGGTTATTTTCTAAGAGCTACGGCGGTTGCTTTTAACTTCGATAACGCACGAGGATTTCCCGTATGTGGCTCTAAAAAGAAAATAAAAGCTATTTCTGTAAGTAATTACGATTTGTAATTAATTACGCTCCACTACTCGCACTTGTAATTTTAAAATAAATATATGTGAATAAATATATATATATATATATATATATATATATATATATATATATATATATATATATATATATATATGTGTGTGTGTCAAAACGGACAATATCACCAAAAAACACAAAAAAATAAAAACAATTTTCACCTAAAAAAATTAAAAAACAATTTTGCGCTCGAGTTTTTACTCAGGCGCACAGTCAACTTTTTGTTCCGAGAGTGCTTGCCGACTTTCTCTCGATTTTTCACTAACTGCACGAGCAAAGAAAAAAAATTTTATTTTTCTTCAAAAAAAATAATTCGTACCCGAAAGACGAGAGAAAGAAAGAAAAAAAATTTTTTCTGAGTCGAGAAAAATATTAATTAAAAAAAAAATAAATTATCGCTTAAAAAAAATTTTTGTCGTTAAAAAAAACTAAATGTTATTAAAAAAAAATTAAATGTTAAAAACAATTATCCAACGTACAAAAATTTCGCGATCAAGATCTCTCCTCGTCGGCACTCTCGGTCGAGGGTTATTGGCTATCGCTTGCCTAACCTCTCGACCGCACTCTCACAACAGCACGTCTGTGTCACGCACACGCGCCTACGAACTGCGGCACGAAGAGCCTTTCTTTGCAGCTTACGCTCAGCTACTCTGCTGATCTTCTTCGCGCCAAGCTTCGCCGCGAATAACGTACGCGCCGCGGGTCCTTCTCCACCCCCAAAACGTTGTGGCACCAGTTGTAACGGGATGGCTGGTGGGGGAAAATCCCAACAAGCCACAGGCCAGCGATGCCCTAGAACACGGTGCCGCGGGTGTTAAACTAAAATGACTTGCCCGGGGATCTGCTCCTGGAATCCCGAAAACAACGCGAAGATCGCACGAGAACATCGCTTTCCAACTAATTGGATCGCTGAGTGAAAAACGCGCGCTTGAAGAGTGAAGCGCGCGGCCGCTACGCTCAGATATAAAAACGACCGGCGGAGTCGTTTTCCCGCGGAGGCGGCGGTATCCGGGAGAAGGACAGGTTGTAATGAACAACACGACGAGTAAATAGATATCACAGTATATTCCAATCACTAATAAGTACAAGCACGACGCACGTGCTGATTAAAACAGTGAGTTAGTTCGCGCGCGACAGTTAAGATTCAAGCACACGAACGATACGGCGCGCAGCGAAGCTGGTACTCTCGCGCGTGGTGTTAAAATACGGCGGGCTGACGCACACCCGCACGTACACGGGACAGAAAGCTTGCACGGGGCGATTTCCGTGCGAGCCTTTATATGTAACGCGAGAGATGAGAGTATAAGACTTACTTTTAGAAGGAGCAGCCGGTGCACTCGACTCTCTCTCGCTCGCACTCGCTCGCATAGTAGATGCGCACTATGTCTCTCTCTCTCTCTCTCTCTCTCTCTCTCTCTCTCTCTCTCTCTCTCTCTCTCTCTCTCTGTCGCTCGCACGATAGTCGGTGCCTCCACTATACTCGGGGTACAGCTATATATAAAACTCCACGACGCGAACGCGATAACTTTTGTGAGACTCGATGAAGAGAAGTTTTCGGCACGACGGTAGACACGAAGATGGCTGCCGTGACTCGCATAAAGCCGTAGCAGCTTCGCGGGTACGCGACGGGCATATTACGCGTCGCGAGACCGTTCTAATCCTGTCAGAATGCTCGCGCGCTCGCACCCCCAGTGAGCATGCCTGCTCGGCGCGGATAATTCGAATCTCGAATTATCTAACTCGCGCACGCGTTACAATCGACAAAAAACCAAATGAATTTGTAAATCCGGTGCCCTTTAGCTTTGGTGGATCCCAAGCTCATTGTGAGGTACCAGAATGTAAAAGTACTGCTATTATAAAATGCTCATGGTGTCAGAAATCACTGTGCTTAAAACATTTTTTTGAAGATTTTCATTATGGTTCAACCTATAATCCTTAAACAAAATTAATTGTGATAAGGAACAAACTATAAGCTCATTGAAAATTCAAAACGGCGGAGGATTAATGTTTAATTAAAAATGAATTTAGACGGCGAATAATCGGGCCAGGATATTATTCGCCGTCTAAATTCATTTTTAATTAAACATTAATCCTCGGGCGTTTTGAATTTTCAATAAAATTAATTGTCTGTTCGGCTGAAATAACGCAAACGGGGCGACTTGGGGACAAAACATAGATTGAGAACGAGAAGTAGCGGTTAGGGTTAGGCAAGCATCGGCAGCCCAGTGGCGCAAGTGGTAGCGTAGCTGCCCGGTATGCAGAAGGTTCTCGGTTCGACCCCGACCTGGGCCGTTATTTTTTCGTTCTCGTTTTTTTCATCCTTTACCTTTACTTACCCTTCCTAATGTAATTTCCCTAAAAAAATACTTTCCACACACTGTTTCAAAAAGAACTTTTGATTTAAAAGTATTGAAACAAGTTGAGGTGGTTGATATGGTAGTTACCTTCCTTATCCTGGCCCGATTATTCGCCGTCTAAATTCATTTTTAATTAAACTATAAGCTCGTTTGTATAGTTTCTTCGAATCTTTTTTGACAGTTTGGGAAAATATACCTATATTTTACTTTTAATAAAAAGTAATTACATAATAACAATTAATATTTTATAATATTATCAATTAGCTTCTATTCATTAGATCAGTCAATCATTTAACTCACCCATTCTTTTCCCAGTTCCATCCTTTTTATTTACCTGTAAATACGAGCAAAATACTCGAATGTAAATTGCACAATAAGTATAAGAGTTTATAAGTGACTTCATTAATTACGTTATTTCGGTAAAAAAACTGACACGAATATAAACTAAATATGTATTATACACTTCAAAATATTTATTTCAATGATACTAATTGTAAGTATTCCGAGCCCAAGGGGCTGCTAACCCCCGATAATGCTGTTATTAGAAAAATCGTGAAACAAGTCAACTTTGATTTTTAATTTTAACAATAATTAATTAATTTTATTGCAAATATTATATACAAAAATAATTAAAAAAAAATAAAGTTTTTCGAAATAAAATATAAGGGTAGCTACCCCATGCTAATTTGGCGTTTCAAAGAGAAATATTTTCCATTTTGTTTCATTTTAAATTTTAATCTGAACTTGGGATATCTAGAAAAAACCTATTTTAGGGGTGGGTTTTAGGGGTGCGTTTTATACCTTTAATAATAGGAAATTGGGCCCATAAAATAAAATTAGCCCAAATAAAAATAAATTATGCATTACATAACATAAAATATTTATTTTAACGGTTCGAAAGTATTTTGCGTCTAAGGGGTTGTTTACCTCCGATAACGCTTGTATTTGCAAAAACCCTGAAACACGTCAACTTTAATTTTTTATTTTAAGCCCAAAAATGATTTTTATAATAATCAATTAATTTTATTGCAAATATTATATACAAAAATAGTTTAAAAAAATAAGGTTTTTCTGAAATAAAAAGTAAGGGTTGCCACCCCCGGGGACCAAACTGTACTTACTAGTTTCGTCATTCAAAGAGAAGAATTTTCCAATTTGTTTCATTTCAAAACATTAATTAGAACTAAAGATATTGAGAAAAACCCGTTTTTTGGGGTAAAATTTAAGAGCGGTTTCCAGCCCTTTAATATCGGATTGGGTCGATAAAAAAAATACGTGTCTCTTACTTTTCTGTCCTCCACAAGATAGCAAAAATTCAGGAAATTCAGAGGCGGACACCTCGATCCGTTTCCTTGTTAGTCAAAAGAGGTCAGCGCCTACAATAAAAGTAGATATTGGGGAATTTAATAGACCGCTTATTTTTTGTTAGATACAGGGGCTTCATTAAATCTTGTAAGGAAATCGGAAGTTTCTTCGTATGTTAGCATAAAGGCTTATCATATTATCACGTTAAAAGGGATAACGCCTCATTCTTTAGAAACTGTAGGTAATGTTAAAGTTGATTTTAATAATCACAAAATAGATTTTTATCTGGTAGATGAAGATTTTCCCATTACTGAAGCAGGTATTTTAGGCACTGAATTTTTTAGAGAAAACGCCACGCAAATAAATTATAGAGAAAATTACTTGGACTTTAATGGACAAATAATTCCATTTGAAAATATTTCTGATGAGATGCATGATTCGAGTAAGTTCACAGAAGGCAGAGAGAAAGTAAGAAAGGCTAAACAAAAAAGTTATTTTGATAGGGAAAATTTGCAAACAGGGGAGGATTTCAGAAATATGTGTAATGATGATTGTGATTTCATTAAGAATTTTTATGGGAAAAGAAGTGTTAAGGGAAATTATGATGGTGAAAAGTTAAAAAATGATTTTAAAAGGTGTTGTGAAAGGAATAATGTGTTTAAAGATAACAGTGTTTCAAGCAGGCGGGAAAAGCTTGTGAGAAAAGATTTTTCTTCGGAGACAAAAAAGTGTCGTGAAAATAATAATCGTTATGAAAAAGACCGTGACATAAAAGTTTTTGAAATTGACAAAAATGTCGTATTTTGTGGAGAAAAATATGTTGATAATGTTGATGAATATAATAATGTCGATGAAATTGATGATGATGACACTTGTGGTGAAAATGTTGACGGTAATAAAAATGACCGGTTACTAGTAAAACGACACGAAAATAGATCTGCGGAAGAAGATAGTGCAACCTTTCAAACTGAAACTGTTAGTGTATCGGATATATTTGAGAAAAATAAAGTCGAGGATGAAACAGAACTTTGTAAAGATGATAGGGAATTACAAAAATGTGACGTAAAAGTAAATGAAGTTATAAGTGAATTTAAAAATATTAAAATGAATGAAAAAGATATTTTGAATGAAAATAAGGCAAAACATAAGAAAAGTAAGAATTACATAAATAATGGAGAAAATTAAGGTGTCTAGTGTTGAAAATAAATTACTTGAAAATGGAAGAAATGAAAATGAAGCTATGCAAATGAAACAAAATAAAAATGCAAGTCAAAGAAAGGTTCGAGAGGAAATACTTGACGATTTATTTAATAAAAATGAAATAATATGTTTTCGTGAAATCTTGTGTAGGTATCAAGTTGATAAATTAGAAGGAAGTGAAGTTTCGGAAGATATAAAAAGTGTTGAGAATATTGAGAGTAAAGTGTTTGAAAATAATGAGAGCAAATCTGCAGAATTGTGCCAAGGTGACGATTTTTGTGAAAATAAAATCTACTATGAAAATATTGAAAGTGAAGTCAAACAAGATAAAGTGTTTATAAATGGAGATGAGATTAATGATGAATTAAATGAAATTAATGAAACGTTTTATGAGGCAGACGAAAATATGGGATATAACGAGTTAAGTCACAATTACTTACAGATTTATGAAAAACCTTACTTAAATGAAATCCAGGAAGAAGTGATAGAACAAATAAAATTACAAGATAGTTTGGGGGAAGCTAGTGAGTCAATCAATAAACGAAAGAAAGACGATGTTATTTATTACAACAAATTTAGTTTTGTTGAAACAGAAAATTTTAATCTAATGGGTTTTGGATTGAATAATAATGAGAGAAAAAAAGATCAAATATTACAAATTGTTGACGTTGACATCCACGAGTTAAGTCGAACTGAAAAATTAAAATCGGTTTTAAGGTACCAGCATTTAGAGGCAGAACAAAGAAAATCTATCGAAAAATTAATTGAGGAATATGCCAATTGTTTTTATTTGAAAGGAGAAAAACTTGGAACAACTTCAGTCATTGCGCACAAAATACCAACAATAAATGATATACCACTAAATCTACGGCCGTATGATTCCCGCATGTGTTAAAGTCAGAATTGGATAAACAGTTGAAAGAAATGCTCGAAAGTGACATTATAGAGCCATCTTGTTCCAATTATTCTTCGCCAGTATTCTTAGTGGCAAAAACGCCAGATAGCGCCGGTAATATGAGGTATAGATAAGACGTCGATTTTCGTCAGTTAATTGATCGAACTGTAAAAAATAGATGTCCCTTACCGAATATATTAGATATCATAGATCAAGTGGGAGGCGCAAAATATTTTCCTGTTTTTGACTTAGCACAGGGATTTTTTCAAATTCCCTTAGATAAAGCGGATCGCCATAAAACAGCTTTTGCTTCTTCATTTGGCTTATTTGAATTTAAAATAATGCCTATGGGTTTCTCGAATAGCCCTGCTACTTTTCAACGTTACGTTGATTTAGTTTTTGATGGCATGCAACAAACAGAAATATTTTTATTTTTGGATGACGCGGTTATTTATGATAAAATGATTGCAGAGCACAACAAAAAGTTTGAAAGATTTTTACAGAGATTACGTAAGGCTAATCTTAAATTACAACCCTATAAATGCGAATTTTTAAAAACAGAAGTAGTTTATTTAGGTCATGTTTTGAGCAAAGAGGGAGTAAAATCCGATCCGCGCAAATTAGAGGCAGTTCGTGAATCTCCACAACCGAAAAATATTAAAAATATAAGACAATTTTTAGGATTAGCAGGTTATTATTGTCGTTTTATTCATAATTTTTCGGGAATAGCAAAGCCATTGAGTAACTTGTTGAAAAACGACACGCCTTTTATATGGAGTGAGAAAACACAGAAAGCATTTGGCCTTTTAAAAGATAAACTATGTACTCAGCCTGTTCTTAAAATAGCAGATTTTTCATTGCCCTTCATATTAACTTGCGATGCCAGCGGGGTAGCGATAGGAGGAATACTTTCACAAGGAGAAATAACTAAAGAAAGACCTATTGCTTATGCATCTCGAGTACTCTCTGACACCGAAAGAAAATATGATACGTATTCGCGTGAAGCGCTAGCAATCGTTTATTCCGTTAATCAATTTCGACCTTATTGACTTGGGTGAAAATTCACTATCGTTACGTATCACAAATTTCTTATATGGTTTAAAATTTCTACAGATACCACTTCGCGAGTCAGTCGATGGCGAATAAAACTAAATACATATGATTTTGATATTGTTTTCTTACTCGCCCACCCGAAAGTACGTACTTTCGGCCCGCATCTCCGGGCCGAAAGAGAAACTTTCGCATCTTATTTTAGAGCAACCGCGTGCTCTGATTGGCTGCCGAAATTTCCCGACCTGCTGCGCTTGAGCGCCCGCGCGCATGAGCCACTCTCTCTCACTCGCACGTCCGAGCGCGAGTTGACGCGTACGAAATAAACAAAGGAAAATGCACGGGTGACGAGAAAAAAGAGTGAGTTGAAATAAAAAGTGGTGTTGTTTGATCGTGGTCATTGTTTTTTTTCTTGTTTTCTACACGTACTCTCGAGTCGTGTAGAAACTATTAAGTGACACACTACGCAAGTCCCAGCACTCTGGCTGCACGATATCTTACAGAAAAATGAATAGCTCGATACGCACTCAGACTGAAATTCTCTCGAGAAATGTAAAAATGAATTGTTATTTTCTACAAATTCTCTCGAGACATGTAGCAATAAATACTGCGTTCATATGCAGTGGTAGTGTCCGTGTTCTAACCTAAAACGTGCTTAACTAAACAAGTCAAGATTGAAAGCAATAAAATTACGTGCAATTTCTCAATTTCCATTGAGATAAAAAAATGTCTTTCAAAGAAACAAATACAGATGAATCCTCATCCAATGGTTCTGAAGACGAAGAAGAAATCTGGACTGAAATTATGAATTTTATGACAACAGCCGATGATCAAGTGTATTTAGCCACAGAGGTAATTCATTATTTATATATTCACTTCGCAATTAATACTCTTATACTTGGTTAATTTACACTATATTTTTAATATTCACAGGTAATACTTACATTTGGAATTTGTGGTGCACTTCGCTGTATATAGAAAATTCACTACATAATAGACAAATGATTTTCAATGGTATCATCCGTACAGCTACGACAAACACTCATCCAAAACCATCGACAAGTACTACACCCAATGAAATTCACTCAGACTACCATTCAAATTGGTCGCATTCCAACCAGGAATTCACTACGAAAATCCAATTCCAAATAAGCATAAAAAATATTAATATACTAGATAAGTTTGCTCGATGCCACCTGTACTACCTTTCATTCCTAACAAACTTTATTTCAGACCAACAACTCCACTTTACCACAGCCAGCAATAAGAAAATACTTACACCGGAAAACAATGAAAATCAACCCTCGACAAACCACAACAGTAAAAAGTTTCTTTCAAAAACACCAGTGAAAGTAGGATTCAAAGATAAAGTAACTACTCAACCACCTCCATGTAAAAAAAGAATTCTTGAAAATTTAAATCCTCAAATTCAAGATGAAATGTCTCATTCCAAACCATTGACACATACTACACCCGACAAAGATGAATCTGATTACAATTTAAATTAGTCAGATTTCGAAGAAGAAATCACTAGGAACAACTTCAATTCAACTTCGGGTAAGCATAAAAAACACTAATGTATAGAGTCGATGCCACCTGTACTACTTTTCATTCGTAATAAACTTTATTTCAGATCAAAAACCTACTACGACAACAAGCAATACAACAACTCTTCAACCGCAAACCAACACCAATGAATCAAAAAGAATTCTTAAAAATATAAATCCTCAAATTCAAGATAAAAATAAAAACCAAAATCAAAATAAATCACTGAATGCAAATAAAAATCAAAATCAAGATGAGAATAACTCATTGAATGATCAAATAAATTCAACTTTAAACAAATATATTAAAATTAAAAATTGTACTATCAATGGCAATTTCATTGTAAATATTAATAATTACAAATCTGATAAAGAAAATCATTTGTAAAGAAAAAAAATCAAACAAAAATCTATTTTATATTGAGATTAATATATTGAAAGTTAAAATTATTAAGACCAAAGTTTATTAATTTAAATGTAAATCTTGTATTAATTATTGTATTAATACTTGATGTTAATATATTGAAAAAGTTTAAATTATTAAAATCAAACTTTATTGTACTTATTTCATGACCTTGTTTCTTTCTTGTTTTAATGAATGTGTTTCTGATGCCCGCCCCGACCAGCAACACCTCGGCTTCGCCTCGGTCTTGCAAATATCGGGCGACATCTGTGCAACAGCGAAAGTAGCAGACGCCCAAAAAACCAGCTCTCCACGCCGTACAGTGGGGCCAAACGTCAAAATTATGTTCAAAATTCTGGCTTCACGCGAAATTAAGGTGAAAAATTTTCATGTAAACAAAACTAGGTACGTTTTGGGGTGTACTATACGTCACCGTTTCCCTCACAAGTGTACAATATCATAAAAGGGAGTTGTTAATGTGTAAACAGCGAGTATCCCAAAAAAACATACTTTCATGATAAGGGTGATTCTCTGATTATTATAGGACTAAAATATAAATTTTTTTTGCATAACTTGTTCTTGTATTACTTGGTAAAAAGCGATATAGTACAATAAAAAAGTATTACCCTATTCAAATATGTGATTATAGGTGCATCATTTTTTGTCCTCAGATCCTTTATTACAAAATAATTTTAAGCAAGAGTAACGTATGTTGTAAAATACTTATGCGCATAAAAATCCCATGGATACATAATAATAAAATAAAGTATTATTATTATTATTATTATTATTATTATTATTATTATTATTATCATTATCATTAGTATTCTTATTATTCAACAAATCATGTTTTCAATTGTTAATATCTATTTTATAAGTACTGAAATTTTGTTAAAAAAATTTTTTTCCGGTACGTGAAATACTTTTTTATTGTACTATATCGTTTTTTACCAAGTAATACAAGAACAAGTTATGCAAAAGAAATTTATATTTTAGTCCTATAATAATCAGAGAATCACCCTTATCATGAAAGTATGTTTTTTTGGGATACTCGCTATTTACGTATTAACAACTCCTTTTTATGATATTGTCCACTTGCGAGGGAAACGGTGACGTATAGTACACCCCAAAAGGTACCTAGTTTTGTTTAAAGGTGAAAATTTTTCACCTTAATTTCAAGTGAAGCCAGAATTTTGAACATAATTTTGACGTTTGTCCCCACTGTGCGCCGGGCCGAAAGAAAAAACAGTCGGTAATATCGACCGAGCTACCCAAAGCGGCCGAGAGAGGCAGTACTATCGAGCGGACCGAAAGAAAAACTAACACTCAAACACAGCTAGCAGACGACAACGCAATTTTATTAATTATTTAACAATTACATAACGTACTTTCGGCCAGGGAGTAAGAAAAATAGTATACAATACTTGGGCCGGAAATTGGATGCCCTGGGCGTGCGTCATGTCGTCATCATCATACCACGCACGCCCCGGAAATCCAATTTCCGGCCCACGTATCGTAATATACTATTATAAAGCAGGTAAAACAAATTGTACTGTGAACACATTATCTCGAAATCTAGTAGATAATAATATTTTAGTAGTACAGAAACGAAGCAGAACAGGGAAGGTAGATATTCCGAATTACCGAGATAAATGAACAAAAAAACAAATAATACTAAAAATAATGTATCAAAGAATCCTTTCGAAGTTTTACATGAAAAAGAAAATGAGTCACGTAAGATAGCTAGCAATAATAAAAAAGTAGAAAACTTTTATCCTGATTTAAATTTTGAAAACGAAAATGAAATTTTACAACAATTTAATGACGAATTACGAAATAATAATCAAAATAATTCAATAATAAACGATAAAATGAATACCCAAATGAATGATTCGTCACTAATAACGGACCAAATCTCTGCAAAGGAAAATATTTTAAGCAGTCAAAGAGTAAATTTTCATTGTGGAAAATTGTTTGTAGAATGTAAAGAGCAACTTTTTATGAGAAAAGATAATTATATATATATTACATTACCACAGATGGTACGCCGTGTGATGAAGGCTCATTACAATTATCAGAAAGAAAGGAACTACCGCGCTTTTCACATTTAAACCCTGGAGAAATTAAAATTACAAATAAAAATCCTAAATTACATTTTGCAATTGTTATTCGAGGGGAGATACCTATAAGTAAAACGGAAGTTTTGGATAATATAACTCAGGCATTAAAAGTTCTGAAGCCAATAATTATGAAAGAAAATTTACGGTCCATTATCATTGCTAAGAGTGAGAGTATTGAAAATGTACCATGAAAAGAAATTACTATCAAAATAAGAAACATTTTAAAGGGGTTATCTTTGAAAATTATTATATGTAATGGATTAATAAAATACGTTCAAGAGAAAAATCGCGGGAAAATATAATAATTGAGGAAATGCATGATTCATTGATTAAATATAGGTAGGAATAATGGATCCTTTGAGGGCCAATGTCCAAGGTGAAAATGAATTTCAGTCCATTTTTTATTTTGCGACCCTTCGCCAGACGATTTTCTGGCCTCTTCAGGCAAAGTTCAGCCAGAAGAGGCCAGAAAATCGTCTGGCGAAACGTTGCAAAATAAAAAATGGACTGAAATTCATTTTCACCTTGGACATTGGCCCTCAAAGGATCCATTATTCCTACCTATATTTAATCAATAAACAATGGAGGGTGCCACACTGCACAAAAAAGAAATGCATGATTCAGCTGTTGGAGGGCACAAAGGAATAAACAAAACTTAAAGAAGAATCAAACAAAAATATTTTTCGGAAAACATTAAAGATAATGTTCAAAATTATATTAGAAAATCTTTAAAGTGTCAACTAAAAAAAATTGTGAGGGTGAAAACTAAGCAACCAATGATTAGCTCGGATGCGCCCATGGCGCCGCTTGAAAAAGTTAGTCTTGATATAGTGGATCCTTTCCCAGTGTCGAAAAACAGTCATAATAATATTTTAACTATTCAATGTAATTTTTCGAGTATTTTAACTATTCAATGTCATTAGTCAAGAACTAATCGCTACGCGATAATAAAGCCTAAAGAGTTCGACAAATCCGTCGACGAAACGTCGCATTCGACTACACCAACACCTTTGTAGTTTTGAATTTTTACGCTTGCTCCCAACGAATCTCATCAGAATTGACTGAACTATTTCTTTAATTTGCATTTTTGGTTCTCCAGTAACGATAATAACAGATCAAGGATTGAATTTTATGAGTAGTTTAATGAGAAGATTTGCAAAGAAATTCCGCATTAAATAAATTAAAACTACGGCATATCATTCGCAATTAAATGGATGGCTGGAAAAATCGCATCACTCGCTAACAGAGTACATGAAAATATTTCTCGAAAGCAATGACACCTGGGAATTAGCAACTTTATGTTACAACACAGTAGCACATGAAGGGCATAAGTTTACGCCTTATGAATTAATATTTGGTAGACTTACACGATTACCTTCAAGTGAACCACTTGAACCTGAAGAACAACCATTAACATATAACGATTACATTACTAAATTAAATAAACAATTGTATAACATTCAAAATATTGCACGAGAAAAACTATGGAGGCGAAATATATGTATAAATATTATTGTGATAAAAAAACTAATTTTAAAGATTTTAAGATAGGTGATAGCGTTTGGTTATTAAAAGGGGACAAACCTTATAAATTAGCAAATCAATACGCTTGCGTAATTTATCTTTGATTTAGTCTTTGCGGTGAAACCACAAACTACAGTCTTAACCTTTAAATCCTTAACCCTTAAACACTTAACCCTTAAACCCTTAACCCTTAAACCATTAACCCTTAAACCCTTCAGCTTAAAACCCTTAACCCTTAAACCCTTAACCCTTAAACCCTTAACCCTTAAACCCTTAACCCTTAAACCCTTAACCCTTAAACCCTTAATCCTTAAACCCTTAACCCTTAAACCCTTAAACCCTTAAACCCTTAACCCTCAAACCCTTAACCCTTAAACCCTTAACCCTTAAACCCTTAACCCTTATACCCTTAACCCTTAAACTCTTAACCCTTAAACCCTTAACCCTTAAACCCTTAAACCCTTAACCCTTAAACCCTTAACCCTTAAACCCTTAACCCTTAAACCATTAACCCTTAAACCCTTAACCCTTAAACCCTTAACCCTTAAACCCTTAACCCTTAAACCCTTAACCCTTAAACCCTTAACCCCTAAACCCTTAACCCCTAAACCCTTAACCCCTAAACCCTTAACCCCTAAACCCCTAAACCCTTAACCCTTTAACCCTTAACCTTTAACTCTTAACCCTTGACCCTTAACCCCGTAACATAATAAAGAAAAATCTCTTTATTTACATTTGTATAAATCTTCGGTATTTTTGAACCTCAAATTGACCACACAAGTAGCAAAAAATATTTCGATCTTTATTACACTTGTGATTTGCGATAAGGCTGCTTGTAACATTCTACTCAACACAGGCCAAGTCGCCCACCTGTGAAGAGCTGTGGTCACATAATGACGATATTTGTGGGCCCGCTTGCTCACCCTGACCAGCCACCGATACTGTATTTCCGAGTTCCTGCATCGTAAAAGATACATTGCTTGTATCTGCCATGACGGCTTAAGACTTCCCAGAGATCTTGCCAGAATTTTAAAACAAAACTGGGCAAAAAAAACAAAAAATTTGCAAAAGATATACTGTTGCCCGCCGTCACCTTGTGGAGGTACACTGGGTGGAAGTATAAGCAATGTATCTTTTTTTCACACGTTTACGACTTGGTTTATGTTAGGCGCAATGCTACAGAAAGCCTTATCGTAAATCAGAAGTGTGATAAAGATCGAAATATTCTTTATTACTTGTGTGGTCAGTCAGAGGTGGAAAAATACCGAAGCTTTTTAAAAATGCGAATAGAAAGATTTTCTTTAATGCATAGAAATTCTTATAAAAGACACAACATGGGCTTCACAAGGCATGTGTAGTAGTTGGCTGCAGATGTTCAATCGATGGAAAAAGTTAAAATATGATAAATTTGTTTCATTTTTGTCGTGAACGACAAGCAGCAACCACAAACACACGAAGGCTGCTTCTCCTACACGAATGGGGGAAATGGTTTCAACACAAACATTAAATCAAATATTTAATTACGCAAGCATATCCTCAATGACGAAACCAGTTTTCAAATCACATGTGAATGCGTCCGATAAAGATAAAATAAAAGAAAGTTCTTTAGATGGTCATGAATCTATGGAAGTATATAAGCAAGGTACAAAGGAAAGAGATTTACACGAAGATGGCATGTATTGAGGAATACGAAGAAGGCGAAAGCGAGTAAACCCAAATCAGTGCATGTGAAGTAAATAAAAGCGATAATGAGTACGTTCCAGCTGGTGAGAAATGATTTCAATCAAAAGGAGTTAAGCGATTTTATCCGAGATACTGGTGTATCGAAAGATATTGTATTTACGTCCTCAGTACTGATAAGGCGTGGCTTGGCACAACCAGGGACTAAATCTTTCATATATAGAGAGCAGGAAAAAGAGTTAAGGAAATATTTTACTCTCGATGAAGATAAAAAGATAGTATATTGTGCGGACGTTAGAGGTCTGCTAAATGAATGAAAGCAAACGTATATCAACCCAATGAATGAAGACGTTTCATAGATTCTTTCTAACGTAACTTAAAAGTAGTTCTGCTACACAGCGGAAATAAGTACGTGAGCATTCCAATACCTTGCTCTACTAAGCTCAAAGAATCTTATAAAAATATGAAATACGCCTTAAAAAAAATTAATTAATTAAGCAGATCACAAGTGGCATGTTTGCGGGGACTTAACAATCATTTCTGTCATACTAGAACAGCAGGCAGGATTCACTGAGTTCCCATGTTTATTGTGCTTATGGGATAGTAGGGATCGCATGAAGCATTACAAACAAACAGAATGGCAAAATAGAAATGCACTGAATCGAGGTAGTCACAACGTTATTCGAGAACCATTGATCGAACAGTCAAAAATTCTTATTCCTCCATTGTATATAAAGATAGGCCTAATGAAACAATTCACGAAAGCTTTGGACAAACAAGGGCAACGCTTCATACATTTACATAAGCAGTTTGAAAAACTCAGTGATGCCAATACAAAAGAAGGTATTTTCGATGCTCCGCAAATCCGTAAAATGTTTAAAGATCAAAACTTTATACATCACATGAATGAGATAGAACTAAGGGGGCCAAGCCCCCCTGCGTGTCTCGCTGCGCTCGACACACCAACCCGCCCGCCCCCACACACACCTGCTCCTCACTCCGCTCGTCGCCCGCCCCTTCCCTATGTAAAAACTTCGTTTTTACATAATAGACACGACGCAATGCTCAAGAGAACCTTATACTTTCATTATTGCAAAAGTTATAATACTTTATTTATCGTTTTTGTCATTAAAATAAACATAAATATATCTACAGTAAAATTTAAATAAAAATTGTCCATTTAGTATTACACATTTATTTCTTCTTTTTTGTAGAAGGTTTGAGTTTTAATTCTACGTGTATAAGTATATTTAGATAACTTTTTAAATATGATGTATATAAATTTAATAAGTACTAATTGATATGATTAAAGTGCACATAGATATATTGAACATAAGTATCATGATGGCAGGTATATTTAAAATTAAAAACATGGTTATCAAAATTTTTATTGAAATCATTTTTATGATTTATTATTTTTATTTATGAAAATGTTAAATAGGAAAAAAAACGTTTTATTTCAATATAATTCACAATTTTTGGGTTTGAAATTTTTGCGTATAATCAAATTCTGTTTAATTATATGAGAAAAACTATTGTTTCATTACTCTTAATAAAAAAACATTGAGTTAAATTTTATTCAGTTCTAATGAAAGATGGGGACTATAGCTGCTCACAGGTGTTCCTAACTACATATACTTATACAATCTCAATTACGAAAATATATTCGCGGCATATACACACATACACTAATACTGCAAAGCGAAAAGGAGAAAACTGCAGAATTAAGAAAAAACTCAACACTCTGGCATAGCGCTGCGTGCTTAGAGCATCTACTCCTGGAGGTAGTAAGTTAAATGAGAAAATCGTGGTCGGTTTTCGTACGGTGCGAGACAGAAAGAAAAAAAGAGTTCCCCTCGTTAGTCTCTCTCGCACTATGCTGTGATTGGCTACTCGCGCTCTCCTCCAAACTAAGCTGATAGAACAACCAATAACAGCACAGTGTGAGAGAGACAGACAAGGGACACTTTATCTTCTGTCTATCTTGCACCGTACGAAAACCGACCACGATTTTTTAACATGACATACTTCCTCCAGGAGTATATGCTCTAAGGCTACGTGCACATAGGTACTACTGCAGCAGCCGTAATGGCGACCTCAACTATATATAGGCTATATATGCGTTCGCGGCTTCGTGCACACACAGCGGAAAAACGCATGCGACCCACGTGACCGCGAGCGCTCCCTGTGTACATATACCTAAGTATATCTATATATATGCAATGCGCGCGCTTTCTACTACTGTTAGCCCTGTGACTGCGGAATGCGGATTGCACGGCATGTGCCCATGTGTCCATGGCGTGTGGTGTCAACAATCGCATCGTCTGGCTCCCGGCGTCCCCAGCGATGACAGCGGCTGCTGTAGTACGTCGCCCTGGCAAATGCCATCCCTTTCAGCGTGTTCGCTGGTTGTTGATAATTCGTCGGCGACTGGAAAGCAGTGTATCAACGGCGAGAGCAGATTTGGTAAGGCCTTTCTCGTTCCTAACCTCTCTGATGGGTAAGCTGATGGTACTTTTTCTTGTTGAAAGTATCTGTGGCAGCCGGAGGAGTGTAAACAACGAACACTGCTGCAGACTGATTCTTGGATATGGAAATATTACCTGGGTTGTTTATTTATTAGTTATATGTAGTTTTTAGATGCTCAACTTTTCTTGTTTGGCTCTTAAACTAATGGCTATGTGTACATTTAATCTGCTGCGTATGACTCTCAGCGACTCTCAGACTGGGGCTGTTTCCAGCAGTGAAACGAGTGAAGGTTTCTACTAGTCCTTGCTTTCTAGTTGCTACAGGTATTTAGTGCAGCAAGTGAACTACAACCATTGCTGCAAACTTTACTTTTGTATGGTAATGTTTTTATTGGTATCATCTATTTATTAGTCATATGTGGTTTTTAAGTGCTATACTTCCCTCGCTTATGTCCTAGAGTCAAGGCTGATCTGCTATTAATGTGCTTCGTTGATCCTTATAGGTTGAGGCAGTCCATGACATTCAGACATAATTCACAGTCTCTGCCAGTACTTTTCTCCCAGATGGTAGAGTTACTGACGTAGTGTATGGCTGTTAGAAGATACTCAGTACGCTGGCATCCATGGAGTAGTGCCAACTTAGATCATCCTACCTTATTTATTTTGCTGCTTCTTCATCTATATCAGTGATCTTCCAATGTTAGTGCTTTAGGGTGTGAGGGGATAGGTAATTACGAACTGGGAGATATCATAAAAGTGTTGTGCGTGTGTGCATGCGTGCGTGCGTGCGTGCGTGCGTGCGTGTGGGTCGGTGGGTGGGTGTGTGTGTGTGTGTGCGGTTAAATGTGATACGGGTAGGTAGTTGTCGTTGGTAATATTAGCTCGTCTGGTTAATTATTAAGTTTGGTCAGGGTATAAGAACTCACCTCAGGGTATCTGTTGTATTAAAATACATGATCATGTATTTCGCAGATTTTTACCCAGTGAGACTTGCCTATTTAATAGTTTTCTACACACTGCAAGACTGACAGAATCAGCTAAAATATTGCATTCTTTATGCATTGAAATTTACCATATTACGAAATTTATAGATCATGCATTACACAAAAGTTTTTTTTTGTAAATATGATATTACTTTAACATATACTTATATAATATTACACAATTCTGATTCTTTTGATTCTTTTAGTTCAATCGCTTAGGTTCTGGGAACATACTTAACGGGTTAAGCTGTGTAATCTTATATGAAATTACTTAAATTTATCATCAAAACAGTAAGATAACATCATTATATATTTTTACCAACCTTATTTTTATACATTTTTCTAATTTTAATTCTACTACATTCTAAATTCTCTAGATCATTTGACAAGAAATTATAAGTTCTGACAGCTTCTATGTAATAGTTTTTGTTAGTTATTGCTTTACTTTTTTTTTTATTGGTATGTGTACACTTATATTTCTTGTATTAATTGTTTTTCTCTGATATTTAGTTTCTCATAATGATAGAAAACCGATTCAAAACGAAATAATTATTTAATATTTAAAGAGCATTCTTCAAACACAAAAGTATTTTTGTATTTAATTTTAAAGATTGTTTTGTAGATTATTTAATGGTCTTAGAATATTCATTTAGGTATAAAGCATCTCAAGCTATTATCCCATAATTTTTAATACTCTTAAAAAGAGCATAATGTAATATCAACAATGTTTTAGTTTACATAATATTTATGTTTTTGTAGGAAACAGGGAAATAAATATTTTTTTTCTTTAATTATTCTTCCAATGTGTTTATCCCATTTAATATTATAATCAAATGTAATTTTGTATTTTATTATTATGTTTTTGTAATTATATTATCTTTGGAATGTTATATCGATTTTTCCAATCTTATTTATAACTATTGTATCGAATATTTCTGTGTCAAATCTAATTCTGTTAAATAATAATCGAAATTCACTATACGGGATGTATTGATGCATTAAGTTGTGTTTATACATTTAGATGATATAGAAATGATTGTACATAAAAATGTTAACTGGGAATAAGTATTGTTTAAATGTTATGTACATGCTTTGTAGTTAACAGTTTTATTGAAAGTCAAATTCTTGTATGATAAGCGAAAATGGACTATTTCAGGAGTATTTAGGTATTAAAAATCCGTTTTATAGGTCTAAGAGGTCAGGAATTCATTTTAAATGAAAATGTTAAATGAGAAAAACTTTTATTTAAGTATTATCTAGAACTTTTGTATTAACATTTTTGTGTAAAATGAAATTCTGTCAAATTGTAGCCGAAAATCGTCCATTTTATATATATTTTGGGGTTTAAAATCGTTTTTATAAGTCTAACTTGTTGATTTTAGATGAAAATGTTAAATGGAAAAAGTTTTGTTTTACTATAATCTACAACTTTTATATATAACATTTCTATATAAAATGAAATCCTATCAAATTGTAGATGAAAATTGTCCATTTTATGCATATTTTGGCGTTTAAAATCGTTTTTATAAGTCTAAATCGTCAGGAGTTGATTTTAGATGAAAATGTTAAATGGGATAAAGTTTTATTTAAATATTATCTACAACTTTTGTATTTAAAATTTTTGTGTAAAATGAAATTCTGTCAAGTTATAGCCGAAAATCGTCCATTTTTGACCTTTTTTGCAGCTTTTCGCACTCATCTTGGCAAATATTGATCGTAGAAAAAAGTGTCCAACAGAAAAAATGTGTATTTTAATTAGTTTTAACAGATAGACCTATAGATATTAACTTAAAATTAATTTTTCTAGACATTAGGCTTAAAAATCGATTTCTTGAAACATTTCTTTGTGCTCGCATTTTAAAAGTTTTTCATCGATCTTTCTCAATAGAGAACCAGCAATTTAGGTACAATTAGAGGAGTATTTTCCCGGAATCCCGAAGGAATCGATCGAAAATTCATTGAGATAATCGAGAAACATGCGTACATACGGGCATACAGACATACATACATCACAGAAAATGCTCAAAACGCACTCATTCTGGGAGGAAAATGATTTTTACACATTAAATTTTCGATATTTGAATTCTTACAATTTTCACTCTGGTGAAATTATAAGGCTCTCCCGAGTAGCGGTCGTGCCTAAAAATGAGCCTGGTTGAGTTTTAAAAGAATTGCTGAAATATTTTTAAGAAATCATAAAAGTCACGAGTATGAAGAACTTGTCAATGGTTTTCTCGATAACTCTACCAACGTTTAGGTTGTTTGATGAGTGTTAAATTGCATTTTTTGCATTCTCATCTGGAGTACTTTCCAGACTTAGGTGATTACAGTGAGGAGCAAGGTGAACGTTTTCACCAAGATATGCAAGTAATGGAGAGAACATACCGTGTGGGATGTAAATATGATGGCAGACTACTGTTGGATGTTAAAAAGAGAAACTTAAAATAGAGGTATTAAAAGAGTCAGAGACCCATTGCACAGATCGTTTGAGAACAAAAGGGTTTGCTATAAAGGAAGAAAAGTATAAATAGTTTTAAGGGTTTAAGGGTTTAAGGGTTTATGGTTTAAGGGTTAAGAGTTTAGGAATACCACTGATGATATTCATGATATCAGTTTTCTACAGTATTGTAATCATTACATGATCTCGATCATGGAAATCGTTGTTGGTTAATTGTTTTTAACAATTAAAATTTTTTTTAAGAGCAATAATTTTTTTTAGCGATAATTAATTTTTTTTCTCTTGTCTTCCCTATACGAATTATTTTTTTTTTGGACGGAAAATAAAAATTTTTTTTCTTTCTCTTGCAGTTCGTGGGAAATCGAGAGAAAGACGGCAAGAACTCTCAAAGCAAAAAATTTGACTGTGCGCCCGAGTAAAAACTCGAGCGCCAAAATCCCCTCGAACTTTCCCATTTGAAAAAATCGATTTGACCTTCAAATGACCTTGATCATTGACCTCAAGGTCATAACCAAGGTCACGATCAGTTGGGCCGCTCCAAACCCTACAATTTCTGTATTTAACACTCGTATGCGTAATTATGGGAAGTTAGGATGCGTTGATTGATTTTGATTTTAAACATGACCATGACCATGACCATGGCCTTCACTCAAGGACATATCTAAACGTAAAATTTTCCGCTCTTTCCAGTTACGAGGTCAAAAATGGGGGTTCCCATTTGAAAAAATCGATTTGACCTTCAAATGACCTTGATCATTGACCACAAGGTCATAACCAAGGTTACGATCAGTTGGGCCCCTCTGAACCCTACAACTTTTGTATTTAACAATTTGTCTCGTATGCCTAATTATGGGAATGTTTTGATGCGTTGATTGATTTTGATTTTAAACATGACCATGACCATGACCATGACCTTGACTCAAGGACATATCTGAACGTAAAATTTTCCGCTCTTTCCATTTACGAGGTCAAAAGTGGGGGTTCTCATTTGAAAAAATCGATTTGACCTTCAAATGAACTTGATCATTGACCTCAAGGTTATAACCAAGGTCACGATCAGTTGGGCCCCTCTGAACCCTACAACTTTTGTATTAAAAGTTTTTTTCCGTCTCCCTTAGTTTTCGAGATATTTGCCTGGTGGTTTTAAAATGGGACACCCGGTATATATATATGTGTGTGTGTGTGTGTGTGTGTGTGTGTGTGTGTGCGTGTGTGTGTATATACAATATATATGTGTGTATATATATATATATATATATATATATATATATATATATATATATATATATATATATATATATATATATATATATATATATGGGTAGTTCTCGGGGGAATCCAGAGGTCAAAATTTTGTTTCCTTCTGTAACCACCTAAATCGCTTCGTAACCATTCCATAAGTTACCCTGAATTTTTTCAGATTTTTTTTTGAGTGGCACAGGGTCAAAGTTGGTCATTTTAGCTTTTTTTGCAATTTTTTCTTTCGTCAATGCTTTATAGCTCCTCAGGGGTGAATTTTTCATATAGGAACCATATATACTATTTTTTAGAAAATTTTCCAAATTTTTCAAATAAACTATTCTCAAACCCATTGGAAGCAATTTCAATTATGCTAGAGCTATTTTAAAACTTAAAATATGCCAATATAAGACTTCGATCATCAGTAAGACAACCAAAAAATTCATGAAAGTACCTTTTTTCATAACAAAAGTATCTGCTACTATCCCAGAACAGACCAAAAGCTCTATAAAGAGAAAAAAAATCAAAAATACTTGATATATGGCTAAATAACTGATTAAAATGCACATTCGATTCCTGTAATGAAATATATCCTTAGTCGGACCATCACAAAAAAATTCATGGTAATATCTTTCACTAACATAAAACTAAACAAACTTTCATAATAGCAGTTGCTATTAAACTACATTAAAAAAAAATTAAGACATAACTATATCAATCAATTATTTGAAATAATTAATCTAAATAGGCATACGAAAGACATAATTACTTTCTTATGTATCCCTACATGATTCTTAACTTTAAGAGTTATTATTACAACTTAGGCATATCTATTCTACTTTATACTACCATGAACTTGATAATCCTAGCGGAAGAATGCTTTATTAATATTGTCTATCGTCTGTTAATTTAATGAATATATAATAAGTACGCAATTAAATGAATATAATCATACCTTAATTTGTAAAGGGGAGAGCACAGAGTCTGGGTGGCTAATTCTAAAAAAATTTTGTACAAAGGTTTCTTGATTTATGAAAAAAGGATACACAAAGCCTTTTCTCTTTGAGTAGACCCTCCAATAAATTTACACCATTTTTTAGTTCATTATTGACCCTTTCGCATCCTCAAATAAGAAAAATCTATCTTGACTAATAAAGTGCTATAATATTATCTATAAATATGTAAAATGGTTAGGTAAAGTTCTTCATAAGCACAAGTATAAAAGAAATTTCTTGTATTTTATTGTAATGAAACATATTTGTTGCGTATCAAGATACATATTTCCTTAAACCATATTATATATAATTTGTTTGATTTGAAAACTATTTTACATATTTACAGATAATATAATTGCACTTTACTAGACAAGATAGATTTTTCTTATTTGAGGAAGCGAAAGGGTCAATAATGAACTGAAAAATGGTGTCCATATGTTAAAATGCAAATATTAATATTTATTCAATGAATTAAAATGTTTGTAATCGTGTAAATTTGATGGAGGGTCTACGGGAAGAAAAAAGGCTTTATGCATCCTTTTTTTTTCATAAATCAAGAAGCCTTTGTACCATTATGAGAATTAGCCACCCGGACTCTGTGCTCTCTCCTTTACAAAGTGAGGTCTGATTATATTCATTTAATTGAGTACTTATTATATATTCATTAAGTTAACAGACGATAGACAATATTAATAAAGCATTCTTCCGCTAGCATTATCAAGTGCATGGTAGTATAAAGTAGAATAGATATGTCTAAGTTGTAATAATAGCTCTTGAAGTTAAGAATCATGTAGGGATACGTAAGAAAGTAATTATGTCTTTCGTATGCCTATTTAAATTAATTATTTCAAATAATTGATTGATATAGTTATTTCTTAATTTTTTTTAATGTAGTTTAATAGCAACTGCTATTCTAAAAGTTTTTTAGTTTTATGTGAGTGAAAGATATTACCTTGAATTTTTTTGTGATGGTCCGACTAAGGATATATTTCATTACAGGCATCGAATATGCATTTTAATCAGTTATTTAGCCATATATCAAGGTTTCTTGATTTTTTTTCTCTTTATAGAGCTTTTGGTCTGTTCTGGGATAGTAGCAGATACTTTTGTCATGAAAAAAGGTACTTTCATGAATTTTTTGGTTATCGTACTGATGATCAAAGTCTTATTTTTGCATATTTTAAGTTTTAAAATAGCTCTAGCATAATTAAAATTGCTTCCAATGGATTTGAGAATAGTTTATTTGAAAAATTTGGAAAATTTGCTAAAAAATGGTATATATTGTTCCTTTATGAAAAATGCACCCCTGAGGAGCTATAAAGCATTGAAAAAAAGGCAAAAATTGCAAAAAAAAGCTAAAATGACCAACTTTGACCCTCTGCCACTTAAAAACTATGAATGAAAAAAATCTAAAAAAATTCAGGGTAACTTATGGGATGGTTACGATTTAGGCGATTACGGAAGAAAAAAAAATTTTGACCTCTGGATTCCCCCGAGAACTACCCATATATATATATATATGTATATATATATATATATATATATATATATATATATATATATATATATATATATATTGCACTAATGAAACTTTGCACTAATGAAATTAGTGATCATTACTCATTAATAGTTGCCGTTGGCAACGTAAACTTAAATAAACAAGATAATAGTGCAAAAAAAAAATATTGTTAACTATAAGAAGCTCTTTAATAAAGCCACATTAACGGACTGGAACTCTATATTGTCGATTCACGATCCAAATGAAGCAGCCTGCTCATTAATAAACAGGATTAAAAATTGTATAAATTGTGCTACAACTAGTAAAGTCATTAAAAGAAAAGATAGGGAGATGATACCAAGAAAAAATTGGATCTCTTCTGCAATCATTACATCTTGTAAAAAAAAGAAACACTGTATAAATTATGGAAAATGAGTCCTAATTGTACTGAATTAAAGAATAATTATATGAATTACTCTAAATTATTATGTAAAGTAATAAAAGATGCTAAATTTAAATTTGTAAGAGATAAGATCTAAAAAAGTAGGAAAGATAATAAAAAACTATGGGAAATAATTAATAATAATTTAGGAAAAACAAAGAAATCGAGCAAGACAATTGATCATATATATGTGAACAATAATAAAATTACAAATAAAGAAGCCATAGCTAACTTTATGAACACTTATTTCTGTGAGGTTGGTACTAATTTAAGTAGGAATATTAATCAACAAAGAAATGTTTACATAAAACCAATTTCAAGAAATGCAATGTCAATATTTATATCCCCTACTAGTATTGACGAAATAAGTAAAATTATTCAAGATCTTAAAGAAAAAGCAGGAGGTGTGGATGGTATAAATGGGAAATTTCTAAAAATAATTTCGCCATTTATCTTAACATCTTTTCAACATATTTTCAATATATCAATTGAACTGGCAATATGGCCAGAAACCTTAAAAAGTGCGGAAGTAGTGCCAATACATAAAGCAGGTGACAAAACTAATATTTCACATTATAGACCTATATCTTTAATATCAAATATTGCAAAAATTTTTGAGAAAATAATATATAATAGACTTTATGACTTTATTAAAAAATGTAAAATATTATCAAATTCACAATATGGCTTTATTAAAGGTAGAGGTACAACTGATGCACTCAACAAAATTACGGATATTATATTCAATCATCTAGATAACAGTAAACCATTAATAATCTCTTTTCTTGACCTAGCGAAAGCCTTCGACACTGTTAATCATAGAATTCTAATTGAAAAACTAGAAACTTATGGAATACGAGGAAAACCGCTTGATTTAATGACTAGCTAATAGAACCTGTCTAATAGAAATCAAATAGTTAGATTAGAAGATAAAATAAATACTGAAAAAAGGATAGAAACGGGAGTTCTACAAGAAACAATATTAGGACCACTTTTATTTATTATATACGTTAATGATCTACTGACAAATATGCAAAAAGATTCAATCCTCTCCTACGCAGATGACACTATCATCATTTCTGGTGAAGATACGTGGTTTGATGCGCAGGAAAAAATGAACAAATCATTAGAAAATGTTGCAAATTGGTTAGCATTTAATAAACTTTCATTAAATACTAGTAAAACGGTCTATATGACAATTGGTAGTTATTGTGATAGTGTACCAAAAAACATTAAAATTGAAATACAGAAACAAGAAATAAAATAGTGACTAATTATAAGTACCTAGAAATAATTTTCGATTACAACATGAAATGGGATATGCATATTCAGTATATCATAAATAAAACCAAATATCTAATATTTATCTTTGCAAAAATTAAAAATCTCTTGGACATTAAATCCCTAATAACAATATATTATGCCTTCTTTCACAGTTACATAAATTATGGAATAATAGCATGGGGTGGGGCTTACAATAATAATATGATGCGATTACAAAATATACAAACAAGAATTTTGAAACTTATATACAAAAACTCTTTCGTAGAAAGAAGACCTCTAAACGTAAGGGAAGTGTTTGATTTGGATGCACTAATGTATCACTATGAAGAACTGAAAGAATTATATTTCAAAAGTACATCTAAAACTAGGAATAAGAGTATTCAGCAATCAAAAATAAATAAGTCTGTTAGTAAAAAACGTATTTTCATGGTAACGCTGAAGACCTTTAACTGTCTTCCTAATGAATTAAGAAGTCTGACCTGTAATGGTAATTTTCGGAAATATAAAAAAAGAAAAAACTAATTAATTATATACAACATAGATTATATAATTACTGTTTTGTTTGGGTGTTTATACTTTATTGGAAATTTATAATTTTAAAGTAATTTTAAGTTAGTTTGTAAGTTTTTATTTTTATTTTGTATACCCCAACCCTTGTACAGGTAGTTATATCTACCTCTTAAGGATTACGCTATGTAATTTGTTTGGTTAAATAAATAAAAAAAATAAATAAAATATATATATGAGGCGTTTCATGTCAACTGCCCCAGCGCGGTGCGCGAGCGCCAAATCGTGCTGTTTCCAGCTCATGTTTAAGATACTGAAATGTATTTGAAAAAATTTTATGATAAGCAGATCCAATGTATTTTTTCCTCAGCTTTCCAATGGTGTAGGCAGTTTTCCCGAAATGTTTCATTTTCACCCTCAGAAAGTACAAAACGTGTTATATCTCGAAAAAGATATTTTTAATATTTTTTTTGACCCTCTAGATCGAAAGCTGAGCATTTTTTACGTAGGAAAGGATATTTTCCAAAGAGTGTTCAAGATGTTTTCTGAGAGATATAGAACGCGAAAGAGTAGACGCACCGCCTTTCCTGCGCGCGGTACTACGCGGTACAGCGCGCGGACTGCGCCCGCCTCGTTGCCTATATAATAACCTTTTATAATCTTTAATTCTTTACCTATTATTCTGGATTCTTAATAATGCATGGAGTAATATTTTATTAATTATTTTATAAAATAATAAAATTTCAAAATTAACAGCAATATAGCAACTCTTGTACTAACGTTTCTTTTCCAGTGTAGATATAGTACATTTCGATACTAATGCGAGGATTTGATTTTCCCCTCGTGTAACTGTTTGCACCCGAGCGAAGCGAGGGTGAAAAGGTCACACGAGGAGAAAATCAACTTCTCACACAAGTGTCGAACCGTATTTTTTCACACGACGTGCGAGAAGTGAGATTTTTGCACGCATCGTTTAACGCAGCATGCGAGAAATCGAACTTCTCGCACGGAGTTTCAAAAATATTTTTTTTTAATAGTACATTTCGATACTAGTGCGAGTATTTGATTTTCCCCTCGTGTGACTGTTTGAAAAGGTCACATGAGGAGAAAATCAACTTCTCACACAAGTGTCGAACCGTATTTTTTGAGACGACGTGTGTGAAGTGAGATTTTTGCACGTATCGTTTAACGCAGCGTGCGAGAAATCGAACTTCTGGCACGGAGTTTCAAAAATATTTTTTTTTCAAAATTCAAAAAAAATATTTTTGAAACTCCGTGCGAGAAATTCGATTTCTCGCACGCTGCGTTAAACGATGCGTGCAAAAATCTCACTTCTCGCACGTCGTGTCAAAATATACGGTTCGACACTTGTGTGAGAAGTTGATTTTCTCCGCGTGTGACCTTTTCACTCTCGCTTCGCTCGGGTGCAAACAGTCACACGAGGGGAAAATCAAATACTCGCACTAGTATCGAAATGTACTATTTTCACACTCCGTGCGCAAAGCGTCCACTTTGCGCACGCTCGGCCAAAACCGTGCTCGCAAAATCGAGCTTTGCACACGTCGTATAAAAAAAGTAGTGTTCAATACACGAGTGAGAAAATGATTTTATCCTCGTGTCGCCTTTTCACCCTCGCTTCGCTCAGGCGCAAACGTCCGCTCGAGGATAAAATCACTTTTCCGCACTTGTATCGAAAATAACTATTTGTTCGTTTTTACGTGTTATATCTCGAAATAGTTATTTTCGATACAAGTGTGCGAAGTGGGTCATTCTCGCACGGGTGTAGTTTGTCGCCCGAGCGAAGCGAGGGTGATAAAAACACCCGTGCAATGATGACCCTTTTCGGTCACGTGTATCGAACTCTATTTTTTTTTAACGGAGTGTGTGAAACTAGCCTTGTTGTTGGTTTTGCGTGCGCGAAGTAGCTGTTTCTCGCATGGCGTGCGCGAAAGTAAATTGATCTTCGCATGCGCGACTTTCCCACACGCCCTGTGTAAAACAGCTACTTCGCGCACGCAAAACAAGCACGAAAAGGCGAGTTTCGCACACTCCGTTGCAAAATAGTACATTTCGATACTAGTGCGAGGATTTGATTTTCCCCTCGTGTGACTGCACCCGAGCGAAGCGAGGGTGAAAAGGTCACACGAGGAGAAAATCAACTTCTCACACAAGTGTCGAACCGTATTTTTTGACACGACGTGCGAGAAGTGAGATTTTTGCACGCATGGTTTAACGCAGCGTGCGAGAAATCGAACTTCTCGCACGGAGTTTCAAAAAGTATATTCACAATATTTTTTTTTAAACTCTGTGCGAGAAGTTCGATTTCTCGCACGCTGCGTTAAACGATGCGTGCAAAAATCTCACTTCTCGAACGTCGTGTCAAAAATACGGTTCGACATTTGTGTGAGAAGTTGATTTTCTCCTTGTGTGACCTTTTCACCCTGGCTTCGCTCGGGTGCAAACAGTCACACGAGGGGAAAATCAAATCCTCGCACTAGTATCGAAATGTACTATTTTACCCATTAAATCGAAAGCTGTGTATTTTCTACGTAGGAAATGATATTTTCCAAAAAGTGTCCAAGATGTTTTCTGCTAGAAATAGAACGCGAAAGAGTAGATGCACGGCGCTGAAAAGACGGTTCCTACGCGCGTCAAGAAAGTTTATTATTTGACTGAAGTAGGTGAGCTATGGGGGTTCTGGGTCACTTACCATCGGAGCTGGCGCTTGGTCGGTAAGGTAGAGCGCTACCTTGCCGGTGGGTGGTAATTGCAGGGAGGTCAACTCGGTCGGTAATGTAGCGCTCTACCTTACCGGTAATTGCAGGGAGGCCAATAATCCAACTCGGTTGGTAGAGCGCTACCTTGCCGGTAATTGCAGGGAGGTCAGTAACCCAACTTGATCGGTAAGGTAGATCAGTACCTTGCCGGTAATTACAGGGCGGTCAATAACCCAACTCGATCGATAAGGTAGAGCGCTACGTTGCCGGTGGGTGGTAATTGCAGGGAGGTCAACTCGGTCGGTAAGGTAGAGCACTACCTTGCAGGTAATTGCAGGTATGCCAATAACCCAACTCGGTCGGTAAGGTAGATCACTACCTTGCCGGTGGGTGGTAATTGCAGGGAGGTCAACTCGGTCGGTAATGTAGAGCACTGCCTTGCCGGTAATTGCAGGGATGCCAATAACCCAACTCTACCGGCCGAACGCTCTACCTTATCAACAGAGCAGACTGCAGGGAGGGCAGTAACCCAACTCTACCGGTAGAACGCTCTACCTTATCAACAGAGCATTATCACCCAACTCTACCTTACCGTCAGTCTACCGGTAGTTGATAACCCAAATACTATACACTATATATGCTATATACTATATATGTATATATACTATACTCTATATGCTATATATGCTATGTCCGAATTTCCATGCTGCCATTTGAATTTCGCGCCACCGAGAGTTCCGCGCGCTCCATTATCATCAATCGATAATCCAACTCTACCTTACCTGCAGTCGATAACCCAACGTTACCAGCAGAGCAGGTAGCCACACATTATCATATATGCTAATTTTTTATTTTAATCTTTTATAATTGTCATGTTGAGGCATAGAATTGGTATTCGTGGAATACCTTTGAGAATATTTTTTCCATTTTGAATCCTCTTTTTTTTCTCCTGTTCAACAAGAGGAGCATAAGCGCTCGAGTTTTGATTCATATGATGTTAGGGTCACAAGCATATACTCCTAATCCATACATAGATAACACACGAAGCATGCATTCCACCAACGCTCAATATGGTTCGCATCTTCAAACCTGGACAGAATTCTTGGAAAAACGGTTTCAACAGGTTGAGACCTGCACGGAGCTCTCTGATTGGCTGACGCAATTTCAAACATCCGATAGAATTCTTGGAAAACTGGCATGGAGCTCTCTGATTGGTCGAGCACAACGATCCGAAATATAAAAGGGGAGGTACGAAATTCTTGGAAATTTAGACAAGTTTCTTCATGTCTCAGCTTATTACATACGAACCCTACGGTATTTCTACCTTACTGACAGAGCTGATTATCTCCATCGGTAATCGTAATACATTAACTTTTACATACAATGAATGCATTATATACTATGTGAACTACATGTACTATGTATGCTGTATATACTATGTATACTACATATACTATGTATACTGCATATACTATATGTACTACATATACTATACATACTAGCACTCTCCACCACCGCGCGCGAGCGCTCTGCCCCCACCATCGAAAGATCCACCCCCATAGAGCTCGCTGATTGGCTGACGTGCATAGAATTCTTGGAAAAACGGTTTCCACAGGTTGAAACCTCACAGAGCTCTCTGATTGGCTGACGCAATTTCAAACATCCAATAGAATTCTTGGAAAAATGGCATGGAGCTCTCTGATTGGTCGAGCACCACGATCCGAAATATAAAAGGGGAGGTACGAAATTTAGACAAGTTGCTTCACGTTTCAGCTCACTATATTACATACGAGCCCTACGGTATTTCTACCTTACTGACAGAGCTGATTATCTCCATCGGTAATTGTAATACATTAACTTTTACATACAATGAATGCATTATATACTGTGAACTACGTATACTGTATATGCTGTATATACTATATATACTACATATACTATGTTTAATGCATATACTATGTGAACTACATATACTGTGTATGCTGTATATACTATGTATACTACATATACTATACATACTAGCACGCTCCACCACCGCGCGCGAACGCTCTCTCCACCATGCTATCATTACCAACGATTGATAAGGTAGAAATCTAATTTAGCGACAGAGTGGGAAATACAAAGCTGGACAAAATTTTCACCATTCCGGCGGGAATTCGTGGAGCATAGAACGGTAAATTTTTTTTAATAAGAGCCCCAACCATCACCTGTGAGGTACATTACCTCTCCATCATTTATTAATAGAGTTTATTCATAATCCATATGTATGTATTTGAAGTAAAAGTTTTCATCAGCTTGACGTTGTGAAGTGCACACGCAGCTTTGTATGCTCCATTGTGATTGGTGCAAACAGTCACCGCCTTGTTAGGCTCGTCAAAGCCTGGATAACCGTACTCGATGACATCGATAGCGTGGACTTTGAAGCGTCTTAACCACTCTCTCCTGACTTCACCATGGACAAATACCTTCGTTGCATCATACAGACTATCTCGAATGATTTTCTCCACGTCAGTGTAGAGAATGTCTCCAGATTTCCAGGCAAGACCGTGATAGCAATGCTCCAACCATGTATTCTCGCGTTGGTACTTGTCCGTGAGTCGACGCCATGGATACGGCTCTCGAAACATGAGCACCAGTTGTTCTGATTTGTCGTCTAGAGGAAGTATGGCGAGTTCCTTGAGAATGAAATCGTTCACTGGTTGCTTGAAGCCCTGCATGTCTACGACGTACTCTATTATGTATGATCGCGCTGTATGCTACTTCAACCAATCAGAAGGCTTTCCGCAGGTTGTGACCTGATGATTGATTATTGGAAAGTTTAATCCATTATTATGTGATGAAAATCTCAGCAGGCTGATATAACCGAAGCCTCGCCTAACCGCTTGCGAGAGTACTTTCATATTAAATCAACCTAGCGGTCAGCTGAGCAACTACTACGCTGGCTTTTCCAGACATCTATGTATGCTAACCTAAAAAAAATTTGTATTTTTTAAATGGTGAGAGCCCCAACGATCGCTCCCACCTGTGAGGTACAACCACATACAATTACCTCCCAATCAATCAACATTCCCTTACCATTTAATATATGAGCCTTGCCTCACGAAGTTCATTAATAATAAAATAGATTTCTGCAGAGTTATTTACCATATTTTGCTCAAAAATGAGTACTCGAAGACGGTCAACTAATTGGTTAGGGTCATCCCAGACATTGAGTTCATATGCAGTTGCAATATTGCCTTGCAGTGATGAAACAACTTCTTCCTCCTCCTCATCATCATTAGGCGACAGTCTTTTTTTCCATTTACATTTCCAATTAATCAAGTCCTTATTTTTTATTTTACATTTGTCATGTTTTCCTTTCCAAAGTTTTCTCGATGAATTTTTATTGGTTGAGAAATCAGATGCATCTTTATTAGAATGATAAGCTTTGTAATAATTATTCACGTTATTGGCAGTTTCCACTAGAGAATGAGAGTCAATTTGAGAAATTTCTTGATTGACAGTTGTGAGATTTAGAGGATTGACCTTCAATTTGGCTAGCACTGCAAATTCTTTTCGCTCGGTAGTCTTATATTTCTCTCCCATTACATTACTAGCATTTTTAACTGCAGAAAGGGCATCTTTCGATCCTGGAAATACTCTTGACCATTGCTCGAACATTGGAGAAATAAAATTATAAAATTTTTTACTTTTTAGTTTCCGAATCGACTCATTTACGCAGTGCAGCTTTTTATGAGCACATGAACTTACTATGATCATTCTATAATTTTCCAAATCAGCTGAATTAATGCGATTTCCATCAGGATTTTTTCTAAACAGCAACTGTAATAAGCCCTCAGTCAGTTGGAAAGTTGCACCGCATACTTTCACGATGTAACCTTCAAACTCTATTGGCGAATTACCAATCATAAGAATATTTGCTTTTTTGTAAACACCGTATACATTATCAAGATACCTCTTTGAATTACGTTTGAGCTTGGATAAGTATTTCTTGACAAGAGAAACCATTTTCTTATCAGCGTCAACAGCACTGGTATATGGAACACTATCAATACTATCTAAATCTGCCGTCATCTTTAAATAAGAGACATCATTTCTCACATTATCGAGAGAATTGTCGATGATGTTCTTCAAAGACATAGAGTTTTGCTTGATAGCATCTCTGAATATACGAAGCTTATCCGCTTCTCGCTGAGGATATGCCATGTTTATGCTTTCAGAGTTCAGTTCGAACTAAACATATATTAAAGCTGCAGCTGTTATTTATAGTCAAATCCATTCGCGGCACACATAACACAAAATCTGAGGTGTTTATGTATCGACACTTCAGCTGAACTCTGACTAATGATAATTTCATTTTTTTTACAATATATATTTATATTTATTGCTACTGGTTTGATATAGGGTTGGTAGTCCATCTGAATCAACAGGCAACCAGCACGTTTTAACATGCTCGCTTTCGGAAACAATACTTATGATAATGCAAAACTTTAGTGCCAAACCTTTCGTATTTGGAGAAAAGGTGTCACTCCTATAACACATTTTGCGAAAAGCGCTACTCCTCATATGCAAAAGTATCACTCCTATGACACATTTTAGAAAAAAGTGTTACTCCTTCTATGAAAAAGTGTCACTCCTCCAATGGAAATGTGTCACTTCTATGACACATTCTATGAAAACGTATTACTCTCCCTATGAAAAGGTGTCACTCCTATGATGCATTCTATTAAAAAGTGTCACTTCTCCTATGAAAAAGTGTTAGTCCTATGAAAAAGTGTCACTCCTCCTATGGAAAAGTGTCACTCCTATGACACATTCTACGAAAAAGTGTCACTCCTATGACACATTTTGCGAAAAGCGCTACTCCTCCTCTGAAAAAGTGTCACTCCTATGACACATTCTATGAAAAAGTGACACTCCTATGAAAAAGTGTTACATCTCCTATGAAAACGCGCTACTCTCCCTATGGAAAGGTGTCACTCCTATGATGCATTCTATTAAAAAGTGTCACTCCTATGACACATTTTGCGAAAAGTGTCACTCCTATCACGCATTCTATGAAAATGTGTCACTCCTATGACACATTCTTTGAAAAAGTATTACTCCTCCTTTGAAAAGTTGTCACTCCTCCTATGAAAAAGTGTCACTCCCCCCACGAAAAAGTATCACTCCTATGACACATTTTAGGAAAAAGTGTTACTACTATGATGTATTCTACGAAAAAGTGTCACTCTTCCTATGAAAAAGTGTCCTCCTATGGAAAAGTGTCACTCCTATGACCCATCCTACGAAAAAGTGTCACTCCTATGTAGGGTAGACTTGGGTTATCCACTTTTGACAAGGTAGACTGCTCTGCTGGTTGGGTTATCGACTGTTGGACCACCCTGCCGACAGCGCTCTATCGGTTGGATCAATAGCCTACGCAGTATTCCGCTGTGTTGATAAGGTTATGAACAGAATGTGTCATAGGAGTGACACTTTTTCATAGAAGGAGTAACACTTTTTCGTAGAATGTGTCATCGGAGTGATACTTTTTCGTAGGAGTCACACTTTTCCATAGGAGAAGTGACACTTTTTCATAGGAGGAGTAACACTTTTTCATAGGAGGAGTAACACCTTTTCATAGGGAGTGTAGCGCGTTTTCATAGGAGATGTAACACTTTTTCGTAGGAGGAGTGACACTTTTTCATAGAAGGAGCAACACTTTTTCATAGGAGGAGTAGCGCTTTTCGCAAAATGTGTTATAGGAGTGACACTTATTCGTAGAATGTGTCATAGGAGTGACACTTTTCCATAGGAGGAGTGACACTATTTCATAGGAGGAGTAACACTTTTTCATAGGAGGAGTGACACTTTTTCGTAGAATGCATCATAGGAGTAACACTTTTTCATAGAAGGAGTAACACTTTTTCGTAGGAGAAGTAACACTTTTTCATAGGAGGAGTGACACTTTTTCGTAGAATGCATCATAGGAGTAACACTTTTTCCTAAAATGTGTCATAGGAGTGACACTTTTTAATAGAATGCATCATAGGAGTGACACCTTTTCATAGGGAGAGTAGCGCGTTTTCATAGGGGATGTAACACTTTTTCATAGGAGTGTCACTTTTTCATAGAATGTGTCATAGGAGTGACACTTTTTCAGAGGAGGAGTAGCGCTTTTCGCAAAATGTGTGATAGGAGTGACACTTTTTCGTAGAATGTGTAATAGGAGTGACACTTTTCCATAGGAGGAGTGACACTTTTTCATAGGAGTAACACTTTTTCATAGAAGGAGTAACACTTTTTTCTAAAATGTGTCATAGGAGTGATACTTTTGCATATGAGAAGTAGCGCTTTTCGCAAAATGTGTCATAGGGGTGACACCTTTTCTCCAAATGCGAAAGGTTTGGCACTAAAGTTTTGCATTATCATAAGTATTGTTTCCGAAAGCGAGCATGTTAAAAGGTGCTGGTTGCCTGTTGATTCAGATGGACTACCAACCCCATATCAAACCAGTAGCTATATATATATTGTAAAACAAATGAAATTATCATTAGTCAGAATTCAGCTGAAGTGTTGATACATAAACACCTCAGATTTTGTGTTATATGTGCCGCGAATGGATTTGACTATAAATAACAGCTGCAGCTTTAATATATGTTTAGTTCGAACTGAACTCTGAAAGCATAAACATGGCATATCCTCAGCGAGAAGCGGATAAGCTTCGTATATTCAGAGATGCTATCAAGCAAAACTCTATGTCTTTGAAGAACATCATCGACAATTCTCTCGATAATGTGAGAAATGATGTCTCTTATTTAAAGATGACGGCAGATTTAGATAGTATTGATAGTGTTCCATATACCAGTGCTGTTGACGCTGATAAGAAAATGGTTTCACTTGTCAAGAAATACTTATCCAAGCTCAAACGTAATTCAAAGAGGTATCTTGATAATGTATACGGTGTTTACAAAAAAGCAAATATTCTTATGATTGGTAATTCGCCAATAGAGTTTGAAGGTAACATCTTGAAAGTATGCGGTGCAACTTTCCAACTGACTGAGGGCTTATTACAGTTGCTGTTTAGAAAAAATCCTGATGGAAATCGCATTAATTCAGCTGATTTGGAAAATTATAGAATGATCATAGTAAGTGCATGTGCTCATAAAAAGCTGCACTGCGCAAATGAGTCGATTCGGAAACTAAAAAGTAAAAAATTTTATAATTTTATTTCACCAATGTTCGAACAATCGTCAAGAGTATTTCCAGGATCGAAAGATGCCCTTTCTGAAGTTAAAAATGCTAGTAATGTAATGGGAGAGAAATATAAGACTACCGAGCGAAAAGAATTTGCAGTGCTAGCCAAATTGAAGGTCAATCCTCTAAATCTCACAACTGTCAATCAAGAAATTTCTCAAATTGACTCTCATTCTCTAGTGGAAACTGCCAATAACGTGAATAATTATTACAAAGCTTATCATTCTAATAAAGATGCATCTGATTTCTCAACCAATAAAAATTCATCGAGAAAACTTTGGAAACAAAAACATGACAAATGTAAAATAAAAAATAAGGACTTGATTAATTGGAAATGTAAATGGAAAAAAAGACTGTGGCCTAGTGATGATGAGGAGGAGGAGGAAGAAGTTGTTTCATCATTGAAAGGCAATATTGCAACTGCATATGAACTCAATGTCTGGGATGACCCTAACAAATTAGTTGACCGTCTTCGAGTACTCATTGTTGAGCAAAATATGGTAAATAACTCTGCAGAAATCTATTTTATTATTAATGAACTTCGTGAGGCAAGGCTCATATATTAAATGGTAAGGGAATGTTGATTGATTGGGAGGTAATTGTATGTGGTTGTACCTCACAGGTGGGAGCGATCGTTGGGGCTCTCACCATTTAAAAAATACAAATTTTTTTTAGGTTAGCATACATAGATGTCTGGAAAAGCCAGCGTAGTAGTTGCTCAGCTGACCGCTAGGTTGCTTTAATATGAAAGTACTCTCGCAAGCGGTTAGGCGAGGCTTCGGTTATATCAGCCTGCTGAGATTTTCATCACATAATAATGGATTAAACTTTCCAATAATCAATCATCAGGTCACAACCTGCGGAAAGCCTTCCGATTGGTTGAAGTAGCATACAGCGCGATCATACATAATAGAGTACGTCGTAGACATGAAGGGCTTCAAGCAACCAGTGAACGATTTCATTCTCAAGGAACTCGCCATACTTCCTCTAGACGACAAATCAGAACCTCTGGTGCTCATGTTTCGAGAGCCGTATCCATGGCGTCGACTCACGGACAAGTACCGACGCGAGAATACATGGTTGGAGCATTGCTATCACGGTCTTGCCTGGAAATCTGGAGACATTCTCTACACTGACGTGGAGAAAATCATTCGAGATAGTCTGTATGATGCAACGAAGGTGTTTGTCCATGGTGAAGTCAGGAGAGAGTGGTTAAGACGCTTCAAAGTCCACGCTATCGACGTCATCGAGTACGGTTATCCAGCCTTTGACGAGTCTAACAACACAATGGAGCATACAAAGCTGCGTGTGCACTTCACAACGTCAAGCTGATGAAAAATTTTTACTTCAAATACATACATATGGATTATGAATAAACTCTATTAATAAATGATGGAGAGGTAATGTACCTCACAGGTGATGGTTGGGGCTCTTATCATTAAAAAAAAATTTACCGTTCGACGCTCCACGAATTCCCGCCGCAATGGTGAAAATTTTGTCCAGCTTTTTAAATTTCCCGCTCTTTCAAATTACCGGCCATTTTGTATTTCCCACTCTGTCGCTAAATTAGATTTCTACCTTATCAATCGTTGGTAATGATAGCATGGTGGAGAGAGCGCTTGCGCGCGGTGGTGGAGCGTGCTAGTATGTATAGTATATGTAGTATACATAGTATATACAGCATACACAGTATATGTAGTTCACATAGTATATGCATTATACATAGTATATGTAGTATACATAGTATATACAGCATATACAGTATACGTAGTTCACATAGTATATAATCCATTCATTGTATGTAAAAGTTAATGTATTACAATTACCGATGGAGATAATCAGCTCTGTCAGTAAGGTAGAAATACCGTAGGGCTCGTATGTAATATAGTGAGCTGAAACGTGAAGCAACTTGTCTAAATTTCGTACCTCCCCTTTTATATTTCGGATCGTGGTGCTCGACCAATCAGAGAGCTCCATGCCATTTTTCCAAGAATTCTATTGGATGTTTGAAATTGCGTCAGCCAATCAGAGAGCTCTGTGAGGTTTCAACCTGTGGAAACCGTTTTTCCAAGAATTCTATGCACGTCAGCCAATCAGCGAGCTCTATGGGGGTGGATCTTTCGATGGTGGGGGCAGAGCGCTCGCGCGCTGTGGTGGAGAGTGCTAGTATGTATAGTATATGTAGTACATATAGTATATGCAGTATACATAGTATATGTAGTATACATAGTATATACAGCATACATAGTATATGTAGTTCACATAGTATATAATGCACTCATTGTATGTAAAAGTTAATGTATTACGATTACCGATGGAGATAATCAGCTGTGTCAGTAAGGTAGAAATACCGTAGGGTTCGTATGTAATAAGCTGAGACGTGAAGAACCTGGTCTAAATTTCCAAGAATTTCGTACCTCCCCTTTTATATTTGGGATCGTGGTGCTCGACCAATCAGAGAGCTCCATGCCAGTTTTCCAAGAATTCTATCGGATGTTTGAAATTGCGTCAGCCAATCAGAGAGCTCCGTGCAGGTCTCAACCTGTTGAAACCGTTTTTCCAAGAATTCTGTCCAGTTTTGAAGATGCGAACCATATTGAGCGTTGGTGGAATGTATGCTTCGTGTGTTATTTATGTATGGATTGGGAGTATATGCTTGTGACCCTAACATCATATGAATCAAAACTCGAGCGCTTATACTCCTCTTGTTGAACAGGAGAAAAAAAAGAGGATTCAAAATGGAAAATATATTCTCAAAAGTATTCAACGAATACCAATTCTATGCCTCAACATGACAATTATAAAAGATTAAAATAAAAAATTAGCATATATGATAATGTGTGGCTACCTGCTCTGCCGGTAACGTTGGGTTATCGACTGCAGGTAAGGTAGAGTTGGATTATCGATTGATGATAATAGAGTGCGCGGAACTCTCGGTGGCGCGAAATTCAAATTGCAGCATGGAAATTCGGATATAGCATATATAGCATATAGAGTATAGTATCTATAGTATAACATATATAGTATATATCATATATATAGTATTTGGGTTATCAACTGCCGGTAGACTGCCTGTAAGTTAGAGTTGGGTGATAATGCTCTGTTGATAAGGTAGAGCGTTCTACCGGTAGAGTTGGATTAGTGCCCTCCCTGCAGTCTGCTCTGTTGATAAGGTAGAGCGTTCGGCCGGTAGAGTTGGGTTATTGGCATCCCTGCAATTACCAGCAAGGCAGTGATCTACCTTACCGACCGAGTTGGGTTATTGACATACCTGCAATTACCGTCAAGGTAGTGATCTACCTTACCGACCGAGTTGACCTCCCTGCAATTACCACCCTCCGACAAGGTAGCGCTCTACCTTACCGATCGAGTTGGGTTATTGACCGCCCTGCAATTACCGGCAAGGTAGCGCTCTACCAACCGAGTTGGGTTATTGGCCTCCCTGCAATTACCGGTAAGGTAGAGCACTACATTACCGACCGAGTTGACCTCCCTGCAATTACCATCCACCGGCAAGGTAGCGCTCTACCTTACCGACCGAGCGCCAGCTCCCATGGTAAGTGACCCAGAACCCCCATAGCTCACCTACTGACTGATGGAGCAGGTCAGCATTTTAAGAATAAATAAAATTTTCAAAATCTTCTTTCTCAGGAGAAAGATTTTGGAGTTACTGGTGAGTGGCATTTTTATGCTACAGCACATGGCAAAGGTGCGTGCGATGGTATAGGCGCGAACCTAAAACGAGGTGCAAAACGAGCTAGTCTACAAGTTTCTTCTAGTAATCATATTTTAACGCCAAAAGAGCTGTACAACTGGGCTAAAGATTACTGCAAACAAACCAAAGTTTTTTATAGCAGTAAAGCATCGTATGAACAAACGGTTTTGAAACTAAAACCAAGACTGGACAAGGCTAAATCTATACCAAGCACGTTACAATACCATGCTATTATTCCGATAGATGAAAGTACATTGAAGCTCAAAAAAAGCTCTCTGAGTTCAGAGTATAAAATCTTCCCGAAAAAAACTGCGAAAACAAACAAAAAAATATTATCTATACTGAAAAAGAAACGTTAGTACAAGAGTTACTATATTGCTGTTAATTTTGAAATTTTATTATTTTATAAAATAATTAATAAAATATTGCTTCATGCATTATTAAGAATCCAGAATAATAGGTAAAGAATTAAAGATTATAAAAGGTTATTGTATAGGCAACGAGGCGGGCGCAGTCCGCGCGCTGTACCGCGTAGTACCGCTCGCAGGAAAGGCGGTGCGTCTACTCTTTCGCGTTCTATATCTTGCAGAAAACATCTTAGGCAATCATTGGAAAATATCCTTTCCTACATAAAAAATCCTCAGCTTTCGATCTAGAGGGTAAAAAAAAATATTAAAAATATCGTTTTCGAGATATAACACGTTTTGTACTTTTTGAAGGTGAAAATGGAAAATTTCGGGAAAACTGCCTATACCATTGGAAAGCTGAGGAAAAAATACATTGGATATGCTTATCATAAAATTTTTTGAAGTACATTTCAGTATCTTAAACATGAGCTGGAAACAGCACGATTTGGCGCTCACGCGCTATGCTGGGGCAGTTGACATGAAACGCCTCATATATATACACATACATATAGACATACATACATAGGTTGTATATATACATATATAGGTTATACATATTTTGATATATGTGTCCGTGCGTATGTGTGTATATTACATATTACACGTAAATCACAGGACCGTTATATTTTATTTGTCGGTAAGACCGACTGGGTCCTGTAGGACCCACTACATTTACGTAAGATACCCCTCCTACAGCATTATGTTATTGAACTCAGAAAGTGATAAATTCTTAGTACGTTGTCTCATTAACAAGATTCACCACTCAGAATAACAAAAAATCCCCATTAACCCTTTTTTGATTCGAAAACAAACCATTCAAGATCCAAATTTTCGTGAAATTCCAATTTTCATAGCTGAGCCCTTTTTTAATGTACTAAACGGAACGGAAAAAAACAAAAAATTTTAATTTTAATGATCAAGGGGCTTCCTCTTAAATAAAAGTACACGACTAAGTGGGTAGATTTAAGAAATTATTTAATTTCTGTTTTCTATAGCATGTTGAGCAAAGTGGGTCCTACAGGACCCCTACGGTACGAAAGGGTTAATGCCCTTTGAAATCGATTTCAAAAAATTGAAAAAAATTTGCTTTATCATATAAAAAAATGAGAACAATTGAAATTTCAAAACGTCTTTTGACCATAAAAAAAAGAATATCAGTAAACATTTGAAAATTATCGTGGATTTGAAAGCGGCTTCAAATTAGAAGAGAATAAGCTTTGTCCCGTCGAAATCGATCGATGCGTTCTCGAGATATATTCTGTAAACAGACACATATACACACACATACACACAAACAGGAAAAAAAATGTTCTCAAAATCAAAATTTGATTGCCACTATTCTTAAAAAATGTTTTTAGCCCTTAAACTACCAAAATGCCATATACCACCAAATCCAGAGAATTAGTAATCTACGTTGATGACTTCTTGTTCAAATTTACGAATTTTTGAAAAGAAAAATTTTGTAATTTGACATTTTTTTACTTTTAGCCACCATTTTAAAAAAATGGTGCCCGATAAGACGATTCTGAGGTCAGATTCGGAAAGAGTGTGCAGAAATACTACAGGGTATGAAGTTTTGTAAATATTAAACTACTTTTTCCTAAAGAACACAGCAGTTGATAAGTTGGAGAAATTTAGGGCATTTTGGTAGTTTAAGAGTTAATACTTTTTTATTTGAACAATTCTTTTCACCGCTACAAAGCTTCCTCTTTGTGGAAGCAAAATCCGTGTATGAATTTAGCGTTTTTTAATACATTATTTAGGCCAACACCTACTGATTAAGCTATGGTTTTGAGCATTTCCTCAAATAACAAAACTCTGCCATTGAAAATAGTATATTTTGTGTTTGTGGTAGCATATACTATTTTTTTGTCCTCAGGCCGCAAAATAACTTTTCGCGGCCCCTATACGGCCCGCAAAAATAGTATATTACATACCTCGGCTTCGCCCCGGCCGACAATTACATATGATCTGAGACATTTCTTATTTTACTGGCCAAGGTGTTTATATTATTTTTCTGCTCGACGGCGCCGGAAAGCGGCAACTTCGTTTAGCGAAGCGGCCGGGAAATTGGCGCTTTCCGCAGAAAATTACGTACACTAGTACACTTACGTTTGTGGTTATAGAAAAAGCTCATTTTTAAAGGCACACTTTTCAGATGAGACTAGATTTTTTTTTCACAATAATAAGTAGGAATTACAGAAATTGGAATTTAGTTAACGCTAAAATGGTTAGAACTAAGAAATCATGTATATTTAGATGTATGAAAAAAATAGGTGACACTTCCCGGTCAAAAATATCCAGTTGGGAAATCCAACTGGATTTTCCAAGAGGGAAATCCAGCTGGGGAAGAGTGGATTCCAGCTGGATTTTGGTGGATTTCCCGTCGGATTCCCAGTTGATGATACCAAATATTCCCACCCATTTTTAACTGGATATTTAAGTGGATTCCCACCTAGATATAACAGGATTCCTATGCATTATTAACTGGATTTCCATTGAATAGAAAAGCGAAAGTTAGATGGATTCCCATCTATATTAAACTGGATTTTTACATGGATTTTCGCCGTCACGCTGGGATTCCCATTTATTATTAAGTAGAATTTTGAGTGGATTCCCATTTAATAGAAATGCGAAAGTTAGGTGGATTCCCACAAACATTTAACTGGATTTTTACATGGATTTCCGCCTTCGCCCAGGAATTCCCATTTATTATAAGTGGATTTCCATTTAATCCAGTTAAAAATGGGTAGGAATATTTGATATCATCAACTGGGAATCCGACTGGAAATCCACCAAAATCCAGCTGGAATCCACTCTTCCCCAGCTGGATTTCCCTCTTGGAAAATCCAGTTGGATTTCCCAACTGGATATTTTTGACCGAGTTGTTTAAGAGTTAACCATTTTGTTGATAAGAGTGGCACACTTTTTATAATATCATGAAAATTTACATCTTTGTAAATAGTATCATTAGCCAAAGCTTAAAAAGCCGCTAGTGGATACTAAAGAAGTGAAAGTAAAAAATGATCTTAAATTTACCGGTTGTGACAAAATTCGACTCCAATAAAATGTGGATTCAAATTTCAAATTTGTATTTAACTAAGCAGCAAAAGTCAAGAACAATCTTATAGTCTCCATTACAGAACTTGTTCTAGATAAGGGTAGAATTATATAAAACACTCACATATGCTATTTATTCCTATTTATATAGGAATCTTCCTGTACGAGGAACATAAAAGTTAAAAGTTCCAGAGATTTCCCCATATTTTTAATCATTTAAATTGTAATCTAAAATTATAAAATAAAGAATAAGTTTATATTATAATTTAAATGACTAACAATATAAGTATTTGAAATTAATAAATTTTTTTTGTTTACACTGAAAATTGTATACGTACGCTTATGTATAATATTCATACATATGCGAATACTTTTATCTACAATATTTATAGAGACATAATTTTTATTGAAGTTATAATGAATGTAAACAAAACATATATCTAGTCAAATTTCATACACATATCAGTTTATCATAGTCTTTCGACGGTATAATACGGCATAAATATGATACGTAATAAGCCTGATGAAAATCTAAAAAAGGTTAGTACGACCCTGTGGAAATAAGATTCGATTCGGTCCAAAAAATAAAACGATTAGATACTTTTTTTTTGCAAAATGTATTATGATTCTACTACTGATTAGACTTAATTCTGCCGGTCTCATTTTTCTCGACGTTTCACCTTGAATTAAAGTTGTTTCCTGCATGCTGTGCTTCCGGGTCGCACGGCCACGATGTTGATTCTACGCTCGACCTTCAACTTGGTGTGCATCAATTGCTTCGGCAAATTTTTGGAAACCCGGGTGGATATTTTTCACAATTTTTGACGCTGTGTTTCCGTCGATTCGGCGACTCTAACCGCTGTTAGCGTCACTAAGCCAGGCGCCATACTTGCGAGCTCCAGTTGTACGTAATCTTCAGTCTCCTCTATGTGCAGCCGGTCATCTCTTGGCACTAGGATAGCCTCGAACGCTCGGATAAAATTCGCTCCGACATAGCAATCAGCTACCCAATTTGGCACAATGGATAAAATTAAAGATGCTTCTTGCACGCCGTGGAAAACGTTACTACCCGATGACGGACAAAATGTGGAGGAGAAAAGAGGGAGCTCGATCAACGGTGGAAGAAGCGATGAACGACCTACCTAATGCGTACGAGCCTAGGGAGGCGAGTCTGGATGCGAGCAGGACACGAGCGAGACACGAGCATCTATTCGGGCAAGCGAAGCGTCATTGCTCGCGCAGAAGACGTGGTAGAACGCAACCGGGCCGCGGAAGTCGGCTTACCAGTCGCGATCCGAGTGCGCCGGTGCTGTTACTGCGGTCACCCGGAAATCAGCAATATTGCGCATTTCCCCAACCGCCGAACCCGTAAGTTATCCTGGAGGATAGCCTCAACCATGCCCGGGGTGGATGAATCCGGATAGCCGTACTTGTGCCCCGGCCAATTAATAAAAGTTCATCGATTTTGCAGAGACGAATCTTATTATTCTTCTTTTTCCCACGCCCGTCCTGGCCCGTACGATAGAGTCGCGTCCGCGATTTAAATAATCGCGTACGCGACATCTAGGAGGGGAGTGTTACGGTGAGGGTCCTAGCCGTAAGTGCGAGTCCAAGCATGAAGAAAAGAGGCAACCGCATACGCGTTCCGATGGCCGAGCAAGAGAGGGAGTGCGAGAGAGAAGCGCGACAGGGAGAGGGAACGCGCGGACCAGAAGTTTAGTTTCGGCAAGCCGATAAATACGTACGCACGAGCCACTATGCTTTCCGGGTGCGGATACATGGAACCAGCTACAAGAATAGAAGAGTAGAAGTGACCGTGGGCTTGGTACGAAAAGGGATCTGCGTGCTAAAGCTGCAGCTGTCCGAAACCAAGAGAAAGCCAGGAAGAAGACCCACCGAAGGAGTCATCTGCCTCGTGTTGAGCGAAAGAGTGTATGAGTGCGTGAAGCATTACCAGAGCCATCGAGAGGTGTGCGTGCCTGCAGCTAGTGTGACTTACGAGGTCGCGAGTCTGTGCGTCATAGCTGAGGAGTAGAAAGCATTGTCGAGGAGAATCACTCCTGCCCTTCGCAGACCAAGGCGGATAACCGCATTTCCTCTCATACGTACGACGAGCGTATCGATATGGCTGGCCAGCCAGGTAGGCATTAGTGATTCACCTTGCGTAGCGTACGTGTAAAATCCACTTGTAATTTCTCTCTCTTCTGGATAACCGTTTAATTGTGTAAATCTCTAGCCGAGTGCAAACGGCTAGCCGCGTTCGTGCATATTGCGTTCGAGCTGCGCGACATTGAGTGTTTACATCTGTAGTTTAGTCAGGCGAATAAACGCCACTTTTATCGTAGTAGACTAGATCTGTGTTCTCTCTGCTGTTTACCCCGTGTTACGCTATCCTTACTTATCTTTCCGTTCGTTATATTGAGAGATTGATTCATCGTAATTGCGCGGCCGTTTTGAGGTGCGAAGAAGCGGTGAGTCGAAACTCGCTGCACTCGAATATAAGAAAGTCGTGCAGAAGCCCAATCATTCACAAAAGTTGGGGATTGTGATATTAAGAGATATCCTTTGTTTCCTTTCCTAAAAAAAATATTTTTCCAGAATTTAAATCATCACCCGAAAAAGGCTACATATAGTTGACCATGGCTAAATACAGGATTGGGTTTACTTACTTAAATATTTTTTTATAGGATAGGAAACAAAGGAATTGTTTCAAGATTCTTCATAAATTATTTCCAAGAAGATATTAAGAATGTTACAAACGAATTATAAATTAGTTTAATTGTTTTTAAAATATAAATTTTTAAAACAATATATTTATCTGTCTTTTCGGAAAAACCACGTAAGTGATGTGTTTTTCAAAATAGGTTTTATGCCTCATTTCTTATTTTCGAACAATCCTCTATCACGTAATAATGACAGAAATTACGAAAGTGCACTCGTTGTACTGAATAAACACAAGGACAAACGCTATAACTCCATTTTTTTAAGAATAACTCCCGGAAAAACTACATAACTGCACATTTTTTAAAAATAATTCCCGAAAAACCATATAATTCAATTTTTTTTTCATCTAATATCCTGGAACAACTCCACTTTTCCAATAAGTGAGACAGACGTTCTCTATTTTTATAAGTGTACCCATAGCAAGGCAGCTGTATTAAAAAGAGTACCCACATTTTCCCCTACAAGCTTCCGTGAGCGATAGTTCATATTTATCAGGTATGGTTTCCGAAAAAACAATATAATTGCTATTGAGACCGGAAAACCCACGTAACTCAACTGAAATTTTTATTTATTCCCGGAATAATCACGTACGTGAAAGTCGTTTTTTACACATGTAAAAATATGTTATTTAGATTAATATTCATTAGTATTCATAGATGCAGAGTTACATTACACTTGTCTTTGTTGGAGTTGGTGGAAAGGTGTAGTGAAAAGAACTCTTTATTGGACTTAAAAGAATAACTAGTTTATTAAGTAAGTGTAATTATAATCGGCGCTTGCCTGCGCCATGCGCGAGATGTTACATGCTGGGCGTCCGAGACTAGAGAGAGAGAGTATACCGCGTCGCTAGCTGCTGCTCGAGCTACCTTCTTACTCACAGACATACCAGGGAGGGGAGACTACATGTGTGCATACGTGTGTCGTGCGCGCTGTCTGTATTGTAATGGAACTTGAACTCGCTGAGGTTCCTTTCGCAAAATGTATATGTATCACATTCCCAACACGCCTCCTACATACATATTGTGCGCTTACATTAATATCTTATATTAGTTTAGCGCGTTTCTATTTTTAATAAATTTATCCTTACATAGACTCTTAGTGAATATGTCTGCTATGTTTTTTTCAGTTTCTATCTTTACGATATCGATAATACCCTTCTCGTAATTTTCATTTACATAATGACATTGTACTTCAATGTGCTTAGAATTTTTTGTTAAGTTACCGAATTTACCTATAGCTACTGAGCCTGAGTTATCCTCGTATATTTTAACAGGATTTTCAAATGTCGTATTAAAGGCGTCTTTTAAGAGATTAATTACAAATAATATTTCTGTTGTCGCTTCAGACAATGCAATGTATTCAGCAAATATTGAATTTTTAGTCACAGTTTTTTGTTTCTGTGCTTTCCAATAGATTATATTTCCAAACATTCTAATAACAAATCCGGTGGTTGACTTTCTGTTAATGTTATCTCCTGCAAAGTCTGAGTCGACCATACAATCAAGTTTATCCTTATTCGAATTACAACAACAAGTCAATTGTAAATGTTTCGTTTTGTATAAGTATTTCAATATTCGCATCGCGTATTTAAAATGTGTTGAATCGTAGCAACTCTGAAATCTACTAGTAGTTCACGCTGTAAGTTATGTCAGGTCTTGTACCTGTGCTAATATATAATAATTCACCTATTAAATTTCGATATTTTATTGTTTCATCTGCTTTATTAGCCTGTTCAAGTTTTAAATTTGTCTCCATCGGAGTATCATACAGTTTCGCGTTTTCTAAGTTCTACTTCGCAGCCAATGATTCTATATATTTCTGTTGACTTAAAGTCATTATACCTTTCCTGTTATTATAATCAATGTCGATTCCTATATATGATTTAATTTTTCCTAGATCTTTCATTACAAATCTTTTCATTAAAGCAGATTTAACTTCATTGATTCTATCTTTATTTTTACAGCATATTAAGAGATCGTCTACAAATACTAAAATGTATATAGTATCATCGTCTGTGTTGTTTACATATAAACAGTAATCATAATTGCTTCTTATAAACCCGAGTTTACTCACGCATTTATCAAATGTCTTATACCAAGCCTTTGGGCTTTCTCTCAATCCGTATAGTGCTTTTAATAATTTGCAAACTTCATTTTTGCCGGTTTCATAACCTTGTGGTTTATGAATATAAACTTCTGACTTTACTTTTCCGTTAAGAAACGCTGTTTCTACATCCATTTGTTCTATGAACAGATTATTTACGCAACAATGACTAAACAAAATTTTTAATGTTTCCATTTTTCCTACTGGCGAATAAACATTTTCTTGATATTCTCTTTGTTGGAAACCTCTAACAACTAACCTAGCCTTAAGAGAGACATCGCTTTTCCTTTTATAGACCCACTTTACATCAATAATCTTTTTATTTTGAGGTTTCTCAACTACAACCCATGTATTATTTTTCTTTAGGCATTCAATTTCTGAATTCATAGCTTTTTGCCATTCTTTACATTCGCTGGAGTTTAACGCCTCTTCAAATGTATTCGGTACATTCGCATTTACATAATGTATATAAATATAATGTGCTACAGGGTTCCGTATCTTTTCTTTCTGTTTGATGTTCTTTTAACATTTAAATTTTCATTTGAACGATTGAAAGCATTATCGATGTTCTCATTCTCATTTTCAATATTTTCAATTTCATCGTTATTATTAATTAAATTTTCATTGTCATAATTATTTTCAATAATACTACTTGTTTCACTACTTGAATCGTTTCATTCGTCTAAATTTAATTCAATAATATTTTCATCGTTAACCTTTTCCAAACAGATTATTTCAGTGCCGTCTTCGACAATTTGTACATGTCTGGCATTTATTACCTTATTATTTAACAAGACTCTATAACCATTGTGCGTATATCCTACTAATATACCTAAATGGGCTTTATCATCCCATTTTCCTTTTCTCAAAGCTTCTGGTTTTCTAACGAAGACTTTACTTCCGTATATTTTTAAATTTTTTACATTTGGTTTATTTCCAAAGAATATTTCAAAAGGAGTTTTATTTTCGTTTGAGTTGGCTATTGTACGGTTTTCAAATAAGATACTGTTTTAACAATTTCTGGCCAATATCTTAATGGTATTTTGACCTCTCTTAACAGACATCTGCCTATATCCATAGCTGATCTGTTAAATCTTTCTGCTACTCCATTTAATTGATGGACGTAGGGTGGGCAAGGTAATAATTCAATTCCTTTCTCATTGATAAACTGATAAAGTTCCTTATTCAAGTACTCTTTGCCATTATCGCAATTTAATTTTTTAACTCTTTTATTAAATTTGTTTTCAACTAAATTTAAATATTCTTTAAAACAACTTGCAGTCTCTGATTTGCTTTTAATGCAATAAACTCTACTACATTTACTGTAATCATCAATAAAACTTAGAAAAAATTTTTCTCCATCGGAACCTGTTGTTCTGTGTGGACCATTTAGATCAGTATGAATTAACTCTAAAATTTCTGAAGTTTTACTTCTCTCATTTTTAAACGGTACATTAGCCATTTTACTTTGAATACAATTTGCGCATTTCATTTCATTATTTTCTAATTTATCTGGTAAACCATCTACCAATTTACCTTTTACTAACTTGTTTAGATATTGAAAGTTGACATGGCCTAATGCTCTATGCCACTTTTCTTTTTCAGTTAATTTTACAGAGTTTACATAGACATCATTTTCAAGATCCTTATATATGTAACTCTTCATAAAATACAAATCATTTATTTTGTTTGCTGCCGCAACTAATTCTCTATTTTTGTTATAAATCTTTGCATTATCATTTTTATAAACAATAGTATTATCTCTTGTAATTTTTGCAACGCTTAATAGATTTTTATTAATTCCTTTTACAAAATAAACGTTTTTTAAATCAATTAATTTTTCATTATGATAATTTTTGAAATATGTTTTTATATTACCTACTTTTGTGGCCTTTAAATTTTTGCCATCTGGCAATTTTACTTCAATAGGATTTTTTAATACAATAAATTTTTCATACATTCTCTCATCATTCACAACATGATCAGTGCATCCGCTATCTAACAACCAACTGATTTCGTTGAATTTACCATTCTTTTCGCAATTATAATTATAAACATTCATTTTTCTACTTATAGTACCACAATCTTCGCCGAAGCTTGGATTGGGGTAAAGAGAAAACTTAGATTCTACTTCACTATAGAACGCATCACTCACAATTTCACTTTTCACTCCGTCGTGATTGACCTTGATCATCCAGGTCTCAGCTGATGAGTCTTCGCTGGGTTGGCTGGAGTCTTCTTACCTCTGCTGAGCTGCTCCTCTGCCATGACCGCGTCCTCTGTAGTTGCCTCGTTGATATCCTCATTGGGATCCTCGTTGGCCTCGACCTATGCTCTGCGATGCTCCTCTGCTTTGTGATGCTCCTCTGCTCTGGCTGGCCTGTGGTGGTCTCCAACAGTCCTTTTTGAAATGACCTCCCCGACCACAGTTATAACACTGTCCCTTTGTCTTGACGTTGAATGTACTTACATTTTTCCTTTTCTCGTCATCAGGCACTGACAAATTTTTTTCTTGAATTTTAGACTTAACATAGTCTACCGTTTGTTGAGCTTCTGGGACGAGATCAATGAAACTCCCAATAAAGCTGTAGCTTGCTGGTAGTGCTCTAATTAGATACCGTATTTTTTCTTTTTCTGGTAGTGTGCCTCCAGCTGCTTTAAATTTGTTGCACGCTTGTTCGAAATTTACAAAAAATTCTTCAACTTTCTCATAATTTTTTAGTTTAATATCTTCTAGTTGACCTCTGCATATTATTTGCAGCGCTGTAGATTTAGTAGAGTACATGCTCTTGAATTTTTCCATCATTTTGTAAGCTGTGTCGCATTCACAAACATATTCTAATTGCTTGTCTGAAATAGTTCTTATTAATATATTTCTTGCTTTTAAATCCTTTTTCTTCCATTCATCTGCTTTATCTGTCAGCTTGCTCTTTGCACTCTTTATACTCTAATAGAGTCATTAAGCGAAATTTCCAGCTTGCATAGTTTGCACCATCAAAAATGCGAATTACTATATCTTCGAATTTTACTTGCTTAGCCATCTCGACTTTTCTTAACTTAATATCTTCATACACTTTTATTACTTTATTTAGCGTAATTATTTTCTGCACTATTTTCACAAAACGTTTTTCGGCAATCTTTTTCTCAATTATTTCTTTGCTTTCGTATTCAATGTCTTCTAGTATACTTCTTCTTTGGTTTTCACTTGTCCTTTAGTGTCCATTTACCACGTGTATAACCTCATATTCTGCCACGTGCTCTATTCTTGCATTGTGCAGCGTGCTTCACACAAGAAATCTAACCTGCTCGCATCGGCTTGAATTATTCATAAATTTTTCAAAAATCTTTCTTCTATCACTTATAGACATATTCTATTATTTATTCACACTTGTATTTTTCTTACTTTTGCACTTTTCTTTCAATATTTTTCACAGTTAAACTTTTCGCGAGCCGCGTCCTTTTTCTCTTCCTACGGCAAGGCTGCCACAATACTCGCCGAGGCTTGTATTGAGTCAGTCTTTTTGTTTTGTCACTTACCAACCACGCTCCGCTACCATGTTGGAGTTGGTGGAAAGCTATAGTGAAAAGAACTCTTTATTTGACTTAAAAGAATGACTAGTTTATGAAGTAAGTGTAATTATAATCGGCGTTTGCCTGCGCCATGCGCGAGATGTTACATGCTGGGCGTCCGAGACTAGAGAGAGAGAGAGTATAGCGCGTCGCTCGCTGCTGCTCGAGCTACCTTCTTACTCACAGACACACTAGGGAGAGGAGACTTACATGCGTGCATACGTGTGTCGCGCGCGCTGTCTGTATTGTAATGGAACTTGAACTCGCTGAGGTTCCTTTCGCACAATGTACATGTATCACATTTCCCAACAGTCTTGATTTAAGATACCGATACGAAAATAAAAACTCGATTTACTCAAAATAATGATAAGTGGAGATAAGTGATTATTTCTGGAAGCCACATATTTAATTTTAAACTGTGCCGTAAATAAGATTAATTAAAACTATACCATTTATTCTATAAATAAAATCACATAGTATATTTTCATGTTCATTATCACTTTTCTGCAAGGATAACATTTGATGCACCGATGCAATTTTATACACGGATGCAATTTTATACACCGATGCACTTTTGTGCGCCGAGTCACTTTTATACACCGATGCACTTTTATGAACCGATGCACTTTTATCCACCGGTACATTTTTATGCAACGATGCACTTTTATGCAGCGATGCATAATAATAAAAATATATTAAGGATCTTTATTCAGACTTTTTTCTCCATCATCCACATAAGATACTAAACCCTTCATTTAACTTTTTACTAAATCCTTTATATTACCTGTTACTTAACCATTTACTTAACCATTTTCTGAACCCCTTACTGCACCCTTTACTGAACCCTTTAGTTAAGCGTTTAGTAAATTTAGACTTAACACTTTGGTCGGGCAAATGAAGCTCCTTAATATAATAGAGATAGAAGAAGAAGATTGTGTTATCTGATTCAGCGGTCCATAACTGACATTAAACGTTTGCTACATAGCGTTAAGTCGTATACTCCAATCAACTAAACAATTTTTTTAGAACATCGTAACTTTAACACCGTGATTTCGAGGTTATAATGTTATAATAACTCTGTCCCTATAGTTTTTCTACTCGTATATTCTGATATCCTTAATCTTGAAGTTCCAGCAAAATTCATTGAGTCACCATGTTCCTATCACAAGTTCTACAATTTTGAAAAATAAAAAGTCGGTTTTGCCGACTGTGTGGCATGGGCGAGGTATGCGCCTGCGCAGATCACTTTACTTCCCCCACGATTCTCATAGAAGCCTATGCGAAAGCCGAACTCGTGGTCAAAAGCGCGGGAAAACTGGTGAGCCGACTACTTGGGGAAAGAGCACGAATTTCCGAGAATATACTCTACATACTACCGCCTCCAGAGCCCTGCATCCCACCTCATTATTAAATTTCGCGCTCATTAAATGCATAATCATGGCTCTCCGAATTTCGCTGACTCTGTCAAAAAAAAAATAAATAAATAAAGTTTGGTAAATATGAAAGATGCGGGAGAGGCTCGCGAGGGTGTATTTGTCGTCCGTGCTTCGCTACATACATAAGAACCTAAACATCAAAATTTCAAGTTCTTTTCTCATTTTTAAAGTCAAACTGTTCTCTCAAATCAAAAGATAATTGGATCATAAGAAAAAAATTTTTCATTTTGAAATAAACTTCAATTCATTTCGTGGCGTTTTCAATTCTGATATTTCAGAGCAAAGTTATGTACATTTGAATACCACCCTTTTTTGAAAAATCGTCATTTTTGAGGTGCTGTAACTTTTTTTTATATAAATATTTTTACTTAAAATTTTCAGGAAAATTTCTTCGTTTCATATATAATTGGTCCCCAAAGACTCATTTTTGGGTAGCACTTCCAGGCAATGTGATGGCTTCTTTTCCATGCTCATTTTCTGTATACTATTATATGCAGAGGGCTCCTCTAGTTGAGTATGATGAAACACTCCACCCTAAGACACGCAAACAATGAATGGAATCATATTTGAACATAAGAAAAACTAAGATATGGATATTTAATCTAATAGTATAATAGCTTTATATAATAGTATATTTAATATCCACGTCTTATTTTTTCTTATGTTCAAATATGATTCCACTGGTTGTTTGTCAAGGTGTGCTTGCTCTGAAATATCAAAATTTAAAAAGCCAAGAAATGAATTAAAGCTTATTACGGAATCTGACTGACTGCTTCCCTCTTTCACTACGTATGTCTCTTTTTCTACCTTTCTCTGTCTCTCGATGTCGGTCGCTCTAGCTGTGTATCTCTTTCTCTGCCTTTATCTCTCTCTCTGTCTCCATCTGTGCATCACTGTCTATATCGCGCTGTTTCTATCCTTATCTCTCTGTCTTTGTCTTCTAACTCTGTCTGTTTTTATCATTATACCGTCTTTCTGGTTCTATTTGTCTGTCTGTATCACACCGCCTTTTTATGTACCTCTCTGTTGAAGAATATATCACTCTGTCTCTCCTTCGCTTACTCTACTACTCTCTGTATAGTATTATTTAGTAATATTCATTAGTAATGTATAGTATACATAGTATATATAGTAATATTAATTATAGTAATATTTTGATAAATCCAAATTTACTCTGCTAAGCAACAAAATCGAGCGTAAAACTCACAGAATCGACTACGGCTAATATTAATCTTAAGTCCGAGCGCACACTCAATTTACATTTTCGATTATCTTGCGCATGTATTTTAATCGCATTTTTTCAGTTACCATAAAAGTTCTCAGTGTGAAGACTATATAGTAAAACTTTTAATTGCAGGTTACCATTGATATCCTTTACTGGTAGTACAATGATTGGCAAACAAGTGGCGCAAAAAGTTCAAGAACGATTTGGGAAAAGTATACTTGAGTTAGGAGGAAATAATGCTATTATTGGTGAGTACAGAAAAAAAACATAATTTGTCGCATACTAAAGTTATAAAAGGGCGCAGCAACGTCTACTTGGATAGTATAAGGAACGAAGTAACGCACGAGCAAGCGGGGCGACGACAAACCCTTTATGCATTGGTTTGGATTTCTAACCTTTTTATCGTCATACTTTCCTTATCAACATCGTATATACTGTAACGCGGTGGATTTTTACCCCGCTACTGTCGCATATACGAGAGAGAATTTATGCTATTAAATCCTCTCAATTGGTAGCCAGGAAGAGAGCCCTTGATCTCAGCGTCCAGGTTCACTCGTATTTTTTGTATTTTTGCTTATTATTTTGTTATTTTTCATGCATTTTATTGTATCGGGTGAGCATATTTCGAGTTCCAGTGAACTGTAATGAAGAAGATGCCTTATTCATTGCCGTATGTGTCCGTCTCCCCGAAGCATGATTACCTCAACGCCGTCATGACAACGACTTCAGTAGTGGAAGAACGCTGAGACCATCATCCTCAATGGAGTCCGCATTAATTGCCGAATTTACGTAAATTTTTATTGTCTGCCTTCGCGAATAAGTTAATTAAATTAATAATTTAACTTCGCTTTTTCTCTCTCTTTTAATATCAGCAAAATATTTATTAAAGTGCAAAAATAGATGATGCCTTTCCATCTTTGCACTCTTCAGTTTTGCCTTGTCAAATTATTTGACTTTCATTATATCAAAATTATTTCAATCGAAATTATATGGAATTTTCCACTTTCGACAGAAACTAAGAAATTCAAGCCGACTTGTACATCAGAAGAGTGAGATGGAAGATCCAGACACAACAAATGCAGTCTTTGCTGCCGTACTTCGACTGAGGTGATTTTCAATTTCTATTGAATAATTTGTGTACTGTAACCATGTGACCCGTGATTTTATATTATTTTTGTAAAGGTGAATTAGCGAATCCAACAGAATGAAGTTGTGGAAAATCTTGTAAGTAAATTCTAACTATTGCTGCGCTAAACGCTATTGTAGTAATCTCATTGTTGCTAAATGAATTTCAAGGAATTGTTGTAATAGAACTTCTGCCTCGATTGGCATTTTGTTAGAATAAGAGAATTTAGAAATTAAAGATTAGATTTAGTTATATATTTGCCTATAATTTCTTGTTCTTATTTATCTATGTTAGATTGAATACTCTGAATTTTATTTGTTGTTGTCATTGTGATTGTCCGACCGTGTGAATTACTCCTGCCAACTGAACTCGCTCGTCTCCTTCAGAGCTGCCGAGCCAACTTAAAATATGAAAGTAATTAATTCTATCTTAAAATAACTAGTGAGAGGCACTGCTCACTTGACTTGTTGTAAAGTTCGAATATCAACATTACCTGGCGCCCAGTAAATCGTGTTTTGCCTTCAGCATTACGACTTATTAGTATCATATTTTCACGTACCTTTTATTGGCAATCTATATTTATTTATCAACCAAAACGGGAGAAACTAGTTATCTCCCACATAGATAAATCTCCCCGTTATAATTCGTAGATTTTGCACATGAGGTACTTAATTGGAAAGCATTTTTTATTTACATTCTACCTGTAAAGATTCATGGTGAATGATGATTTCGTATTGAAGCTATCAAGTGATAACGTTTTCGTAACAGCAAAATCAAAATAATTTTTCCTTCTTCAATCACTAGTGAAAAATTTATGCATCCTTGGGAAGAATTTTTGTGTCTCCAGCTAATGTCAAATCGTATAAAAAATATCTTCATCAAGGAGCGCGAGAGCATTCCGAAAGCAAGTATAGAAGAAGCCTGAAGGAGCGACCCGTGCTACATATACATTGAAATGCGTGTGCGAGGCATTCATTGCGCCTATACGTATCTGCATTACCTTAAACTACATAACATATTACTCCCAATCGAAAGTCATTTCATTGCTCTACTCAAATCAAAAGATTTTATTTCAAAAGATTATCTCGTTCAAAAGATATAGAGAGCTGAATTTTTTTATGTGCTGTTTCCTTTTCGAATTTTTCTTCTCCTTATTCCGATATCCGGTTTGCAACTCTCACGATACTTCCGGTTGTCGTCTATCTTACGCTTATATATCTATATATATTTATAATATATATAGTTATAGCATATCGTAGTAAATAAATCTCACTCGACTCGAAAAGAAAGAGAGGGAGAGAAGAATATAACAAAAAAGTAACAAAAACAAACAAAAAAAGTAACAAAAATTGTGGTATTTGAAAGCAGAAAGAGATAGAGAGAGAAAAGAGTATATAAGAAAACGAACAACAACAATTGTAATTCTAAAATAACCTCGAAATATGGTATGGTTATATATTTTTATAATTCAAATCAGTTGATGGCATGGCATCATATACTTTTATATATAGATAAGTATAATTTTTATACTAGATGATATATCGTGTAAAAATATAATACAATAAAAAATCGATACTTTGTGTAATCTTTTTCATTTTCAGATTATACAATTCTCAGTCTTTGGTGAATATACATATCATATATATTATATTATTACGTAGTAAATGAACAAAATTACAGAAACACCAGATGAAGATACAAAAAATTGTAAACAAAATAAAGACTGATTTTTGCTCGGAAACAAATTCTTATTAAAGGAGCAGCACTAATACTCAGCAGAAGTGCTAGATCATCTAATGATAACGCTGAAAACTATTTTTCATGAAATTATAATATGACAAAACTACTACAACTATAAATAAAGAGAATTAGAACTACGTGTTGATGTGGGGAGACAAACGATTCAGAGAAGCTAGGAATATACAGCAATAATGTGAATACGAAGTACAAAGCGCCAAACTGCAAAGTTTAAAAGTCAATCAAACTTGAATCTCTTAAATCAGAAAGGTCAATGATGGAAGAAGGGAAACACTTCAAGACTAAAGCAGCTGAAGCATCTAAACTTGAAAGAGAACTGCATAAAACAGCTGAACCGATAAAATCATTAAGAGAATCTGTCAAAGGGAAATTATTAATAGAGGAACACATAGCAACTTTGCAATATAAGTAGCTATTAATTTATTTTTATCCCTTATTTTATTATAAATATTTATGTGTTTGACTTCTAAATTGAAACGTACTGAAAATTTGAAGCAAGAAATTTCTCAATTAGAAATGACCAACGCTAAGTGTTTTGTCAAATAGCTGAATATGAGGCAATTGGAAATGGTGGTGGTTCTATTAGGCTCAAACAAGAAATTCATCGATTATAACATGCAGAAGCTTTGTTAACATCTAAAGAAGGTCACTTAAGGTCTCAAGTAGAATCAGTTAAAAAAAATTAGAAGGTATGAAAAAACATCATGAAGAACAAATAAAAACACTTGCAGCTACAAATAACACGCATGATAGACAATCTACATTTATAAATAGGCTACAGAAAAAGATGCTACTTGTATAGTACTTGCTAGTAGTGCTTGGCCGCTCCATCAAGAAAATGGAACTTTATGTGATTCGGGCTCACCAAGTATGTATGGAAGATCAGAGGACCAGCACTGCTAGAGCAGCTCTAGACTTCTCTTGTCCTCCCAAGATGCGTAATATTATAGAAAATTCAAAATTGAGAAAGAATAATGAAAAATAGTGATGTGTTAATAACTATGTAATTTTTTTATATAGACTCTGATTTTTCGTAAATATCTGAAAAAATTCTTATGAATTTTAGAAATAAAAAGAAGGCATTATAGTTACATAATTAAAATAATTTTCGCTCACACACGCGTAAAGTGTGTAGGTTCTATAAAGTTCTGTAAGTGTATGTGAGCTATTGGGCCTCTTGGGCGTTAAATAGTACTTTATGCCCGCTGGCTCAATAATTTTGAAGTTACAATGTGGACGTAAAATGTAATTTTACACGCGAGATACGAAATGTTCTATTATGTTAGTCAAGTTTACTTATGGTCGGTAATTGTCTACAATAAATTGATTTCAGTACTTTTTTGTGTTTAATTCGTATAGAAGAATGAAGAAATTTGAATACATTTCTGAGAAAAGTCTTACAGTTGTTTCGGAGAGTGATTTGCATTACTTGACTATCGATGATTGATTTCACAACTTTCGTTTGTTTGATTTGCAGTGAACAATTTGAATGTACTTACATATATAATTTGTTCAGCATACATTGACTCAAAAAAGTAAAAGACTTTTTTACTACTATTTATTTGATTTCTTTTAAAAAATCATAAATATTATTTTATACATTATACAGAAAAAACTTCTATGCTTGCATTATTTTATACTTTTGTAGAAAGTTTTATTAACAATATTGGCTGTTTGCCGCTGGTTTTGCTCGAGTACCGGTTATTATATAAAAAACCGGTTATTATGATGCCTCCATTGCTGAAAATTCGTTCCGTCGAATTTGTCGATGTGTCGAGCCGATATTTCGCTAGTCATGCTGGCTATTACTACGCAGACCCACAGCACTCGAACTTTCAATTTTCCTTTTGTTTTTTTTTTACTTTCACTTTGTTACACTCTGTCAGATGCACACAAGTATGATTAAATAACTAATAACAGTTCTTTATTCACTGCGAACTAGACGAGGGAAATTACAGAGGTGATCGGTTGTACTTCGCGTGCTCGCTTAGAGATGTGGAGAAGCGGTCTGCCTAAATGAGGCTAGCCTTGGCGCCGCGATTATTCTGACTCCGAAACGGTATCATTTGATTAACTTCGGCAGACTGCGGGGAAGAGAGCAGATACTATAGCAAAGAATTCAGTATTCTGTTGAGCTTTCCTTTTTACAAGGAAATTTGAGGAAATTATGTTAACATAGAGGAACATATTTTAGCAGCGATGGAGAGATTCAGATATGTATTACTTATTATATTCTAATAGTTTTTTTAGTTTTTGCTTTAGCGGAAATATTTTTGTTCTATAAAGTTTTAAAAACTATTGGTAAGAGTTTACATAAACTGTTAAAAAATGTTATAAAATGTATGATTTTGTACGTTTGTAATAATAGTTATAATAATATTTAAATTAATTACATTTTATTAATTCTTCTTAAATAGTATTCAAAATATCACTCATAAATATAATTCTCAAATGTCATTAGTTTAATTTATTATGAATTATTAATTAATTATTATTAGTTAATAATAGTTTAATTAATTACCAATTATTAATTCATTTTAAATATCATTAAAAATTATTTGAAAGTGTTTCAAACTCGTATCAACTATTTGAAACTGTGTTCAAAATCCTATATTTTGTAACATTTATAAACAGTTACAAATAGTTTAAAGTAATTTTTGACAATTACTAACTGTTATTGACATTTATAATTTAGTACAGGGTGAATAAAAATTATTCGAATAGATACTTTGTGAGTTTTATTTTTCATTTCAGAAAAACGTGTACATTACAATGCCAGCCATAGGACTAAATTTTGGAGTTGAGAACTGATTGAAAATGATTAATGGCAATCATATCTGGACTGGTGCGAATAACTTTGATCATCAAGATAAAAGTTATTATGTTTAAGGAAGGTGAATAATTATAAAATATTGGTAACTGACATGTGAGCATAAATCCACAATATAATTTATGATGCTGATTTGAAATATTGGTCTGAGCCTTGGTTTGCAATCTTCAACGAAATTAGTTAATATCAGTGCTCTGTTATTGTACACATTTACTGAATATTGATATACTGAAAAAAGAGAAAATGATGTGTTATTGTGAAAAATTTAGTGAATAGCAGTGCTCAGTAAATCTAATTTATAATTTTCTGACGGTAGGAGACGACAAAATGTTTCAGAGGAATTCTTTCCCCTATAGCACCCAATATTGGAGCAACATTGCTCCAACATTGGTTTGTCATATTCCCCATATTCGCCAATATTCCCTCAACACTTTTATATATGGATGCTATATTGGAGATGCTATATTGCAATGTTGCTGCAATCCGTGATTTCCGTTTCACCATTGCTTTTTTAAAATGATGAGTCAGGCTCTCTGTCATAGCAATATTGCAGCAATATTGAGCCAATATTTCTCAACACTAAAGGAATATTATTTTTAAAATTATATTTTTATGCTGGTTTTTCTAATGACTTTGCAATATTGTAAGAATATTGGTACAATATAGGTATTTGATTACATACATAAAGGTGGAGATAGAGCATTATGTAAATTAAAAAAAGTTAATGATACCAATGATGGTAATATATATGACGAAATTACTCAATTTGTTGATGGAAGTTTTCTAAGTCCAATGGAAGCAGCTTGGCGATTGGAAAAATTTCCTTTATGTGGTAGAAAACATACAGTAATAATTCTATCAGTTCATACAGAAAATCAACAAAGAATTATTTTTGAAGAAAATAACGAGACTGAAGCTTTAGAAAATTATAAAACAACATTAACAGCATGGTTTGATTTAAATAAAAAAGATAATTATGCAAGGAATATAAAGTATGTTAATATACCTAAATATTACAACTTTAAAAATAAATGTTGGATAAAACGAAAATGAAATCAAGAAAATTATATAATAGGTCGTTTAAATATTGTTTCTCCAAAGGATTTTGAACGATTTCATTTAAAATTAATTTTAAATCGTGTTAAGGTGCAATTTCCTTTCCAGATTTACGAACGTATGAAAAAATTACATATAACACATACAGAGAAACTGCAATAAAAATGGGTTTAGTTGATGATGACTTACAAATAAAAAATATTTTTAAAGAAGCTTGTGACGTTATGTTAGGATATCAACTACGTCAATTTTTTGCTTGGTATTTACTATCTGAAAATATTAATGGTAATAATATTTGGAAGGAATTTAATAACTTTTTTATAGAAGATTTTAAAGATGATAAATTAAACAATGCCCTCATACAAATAAATGAAATATTATCATGAAACGAAAAATCATGTATAGATTTTGGATTGCCTGAATCAAATAAAATCTTAAAAGTTGAATGTAATGAAGTTAATAAGACTGAAATTTTATTCTGTGAAGAAATGTTTAGTAACATGTATACTCAACTAAATTTAGAACAAAAGTATATTTTTGAGAAATTATTAAATAGTGAACATAAGATTCATTTTATAGACGGTCCTGGTGGTTCAGGTAAAACATTTTTAAACAAAATATTAATTTTTTAGTTTTTGTCTAAAGAAAAAAAAATGTTATCAATGGCTTGGACTGGTATTGCGTCAATACTATTACCAAAAGGAATGACAAGTCTTAAAACATTTAAATTACCTTTAGATTTAGAAAGTATAGAAAGTGCATTTTTTAAATTAGACTCTGATAAGAAAAAATTACGGGAAGTAGATGCAATAATTTGGGACGAAGCATCAATGATACCAAAAAAAGCTTTAGACATTGTAGATAAAGAATTAAGAGATGTTTGTAATAATAATTCACCATTTGGGGGGAAATTAATTGTATTAGGAGGAGATTTTCGGCAAATTCTTCCAGTTATTAAAAACGGTTGTAGAAACACAATTATACAAGAAACAATAAAATATTCAGATATTCGGCCACTTTTCAATATAATGAAGTTAAAAAAAAATATTCGTTCTAACAATAAAGAATTCGCTTCATTTTTATTAACTGACGATGTTTGAAAATATATAAAGATATAAATTATAATTTATCTATGAATAGTGTCATTTTAACGTCTCATAATGAAGATTCAACTATTCTGAATAATAAAATATTAAAATTGATCGATAGTGATGAAATGACATTATAGTATAGATACTGCTACATATAAAGGTGTTGATCTATCAGATGATAATATTTACATAAATTTTCCTATTGAATATTTGCATAATATTCGTGAAGGTTTACATCCACATAAATTACATCTAAAAATTAATGCGATAGTAATGTTAATAAGAAACTTAAGTATAAACGATGGTTTATGCAATGGAACGCCATTAAAAATAATTAGACTATTTAAATACAATGTAGAAGCTGAAATAATAACAGGTGAAAATCAGGATATAAAGTTTTTATACCGAGAATAACAGTAACTACTGCAGAATCGTCTTCATTACCATTTATGGTTAATAGAAAACAATTTCCTGTCCTCTTAGCTTTTTGTATGACAATAAATAAATCACAAGGACAAAGTTTTGATGCTATAGGTATTTATATTAGAAAACCATTGTTTTGACATGGACAATTATATGTTGCCCTATGTAGATGTAGGAATCCTAATCATATATTTATTCAAAATGATTCCGAAAATACAGAGGAAATTATCACTATTGTGTGGAAAGAAATTTTTGATGAACAATTATAATTATTCTTATATTCATTATGTAATAAAATTACAAATTATTTTTTATAATATTTATATTAATTCAAAGTATATTAAATTAAAAAACATGGCAGACCAAGGTGATGTAAAACCAATACCATTACGTTGGGATCCAAAAGAAAAAAAATTTATAGAAGTTCACACCATTGAACAAGCTCAAATTTTAGACGATTTAAATAAACAGTTTAAATAACAGTTAGAACATGACCACGAAGACAATAATTATATGAACAATTTAATAGATGAATACAATAATCATTTAAACCAAAATAAAACAGAATTTCCAGTATTATGGGATCCAGAAAAAAAATATGTAGACGTGTATACATTGGAAGAAGAAAATCGACTGTCCGAATTAAATACAAAAATAAAAGAAAATATAAAAGAAACAAAGAAGTATAATGAATATTTAGAGGAGTCATTGAAAGAATATAATTTAAATTATATAAAAAATCTAATTGAAAGTCTTAGTAGATAATTGGTCTGCTTTCAGCGACCTTCAAAATTGGTCTACTTTTATTGACTTTTAAATAAAAAAAAATGTATTAAAAAATGTCTTAAATGGTTTGCTATCAACAACATTATTAAAAAATGTTTTTAAAATCGGTCTGCTATCAGCAACCTTTAAAAGTAGTCTCCTATCAACGATCTTCAAAACCAGTCTGTTATCAGCGACCTTTAAGATCGGTCTGCTATCAGCGACCTTCAAAATCGGTCTGCTATCAATGACCTTCAAAATCGGTCTGCTATCAGACCTCCAAAATTGATTAACTTTCAAAAATCGGTCTGCTATCAGTGTCCTTCAAAATCGGTCTGCTATCAACGACCTTCAAAATAGGTATGAGATATATATGTCAGTATTCAGACCTCCAAAATAGAATAGCTTTCAACAACCTTTAAAATTAATATATTTTCAATGACTTACAAACTGATCTTTTGCTTAGCCTTCAAAATCGATCTACTTTTAGAATTCAAGAACGGTTTCGATTTAAGTTTCGGTCTGCTTTCAGCGACCTTTATAATTAATATTTTTAGCGTCATACTTTGAGCGACCTTTGAAATCAATATGAAGTTCAAAAGCTTTGAATGACTTTCAAGTTTAAAATTTATGTTATATAAATAACTATAAAAATGTTTAAAAATATAACATATGTTTATTTAATAGAATAAAAGTAATACTTGAAAATATACAGTTTTTTAACAGAGGAATAGGCCTTTTTTTACTAACTTTCTATTACAAAAACAAAAAATGACATATTTAATAGAAAATGAATTCAAAGATAGTAAAAAAGGGGAAACCTCTATAAAAAAGGCGCCTACCTATCTACCTCTTGGGTGGCGTGGAAAAGATAGACTTTTTATATCTTTTATATATTATGTAGAGTCTCTGTCACTGTTCAGCCCATATATTACGTTTACCTAGAGATATACAATTTCCTCATATGACGTACAGAAAATTATTTGTGCTTATCCATAATTTCAGGATCAAGCGAAGTGAAGGCACAACTCGCGTGCGTTCGTGGTCCTCATTGCTACCGAAGGCAATATACAATTTTTCCACATACCGTACAGAAAGTTATTTGTACTTAATCTTTGATTTCAGGGTCGAGAACGTCATATAACTTCACTCCTAGAAACTGTGATGCCTATGCTCGTACGTTAAATATTTTTTAGATAAAGACTTATGATCCTTACTTTTTTTTAATAATATCTATATAATAATCTCTACTATTTTTTTTAATTTTAGAATAAAAACTGATAAATAAAAAGTCCACTTACTAATGGGGGGGTTGGCGAGTGGAGCGAGCAGGGGGGGTACCCTCCTAGTATATACATATTTATTCTTGTTTCTTAAGCCATCTGACACTCCCTTTTCCCCTTTCCACATCCTGCTAAACACCTGAGCGTCCGGCAGGAGGCGGAGCAACCGTTACACTTATCTAGTATTAAAATTTAATTGTCATTAATATAGAAGTTTGTTCAACAGTTCAATGTGTAAAATATTTATTTAAATATTGTTTTAAAGGTCACAACTGTGCATATATTAAAATGGGTGACTAAAAACGAAAGCACAAATGAAAATTATGATTATGATGAAATAAAACAATTTTTAAATACAAGATATGTAAGTCCACCAGAAGCAATGTATCGTTTACTTAAATTTTCAATGTATAAGTTATCTCACGTAATATATCGATTGGCAGTTCATTTAGAAAATGAGCAATTTGATTATTTTAAAGAAGGTACTGAAGAAAAATCAATAAATACAAAGGCTATAGCGGGATAAAAGGGTCATAATTGCACTCACCTGGATTTTCATTTGGGATTGACCATTCGAAAGTACATTATTTAAAACCTCTTCAGCCAAATTTTCAGCTCTCTAGGTACTGATAGAGATCCCCTAACCTTAAAAACGTGTTTTCTCGAAAAAAATTTTTTCTGCTCGACCCGTTGCTTCAAAAAATCTGAAAAAGTTCATGAAGGTGCGTTTTTAAATAAGAGAACACCCTGATTTTTTTTCAGATTTTTTAGATCAAAATTAAGCTCAGGAAAAATATTTTATTTTTTCAATGATTTTTTAGGTTATGTTGGTAATTTTCGGCTAACTTCTAAATAACGACTTTTTGTGTATTTTCTCCCGTTATTTCAAATGGTGGTGTCATAATTCACGTTTTCGAGCCGGAACATACTCAAAATTCGAAAAAGCCGATTTTTTCGTATTTTTACCATGGTTTTTTTAACGAAAAAAAATTTTAAAATCTAGTATTACTTCGTCGGTAGCTGCAAAGGGCCTGATACAGCATTTTCAGGTGCAGGCAAATTTTATATCATTGAAACTTCATATCATTCACATAATAAAAACGTGTTATATTGGATACAGCGTCCCTCTTCATTCGAAATACATTGATTTCGGCGTTCCCTTCTTATATCTAATGGCTCTTCGAGACCAATTCACCCAAAAAAGTAAATTAAAATAAAATTACTATAAAATAAATTACATTTATTATTAATATAATAATAATAATTACTCATTTTTAATACAAAACTATGTGGGATAGGTCTTTAAACCCTCATTATGCTGAATTATGTTGTTTTCAAAAAGAAAACTTCTTCGTCACTTCTTTGCCAGCTGCTCCATTGATTTTGATGTTCTCCCATCAAAATCAATCTAGCTCTCGGTAGCAAATAACTTGTAATACATCAAACTATAGAATTTTTATGATTTTTTATCATTTTTCAATTAAAAAAATACTTAAATACCAACATTATTAATGCCAGAGCTTCATGCTAAAGTTTGATGTATTACAAGTAATTTGCTGCCTCTCCCATCAAAATCAATGGATCAGCTGCCAAAAAAAAAGTGACACAGAAGTCCAAAAAGCAATATTTTGAGAAATAAGCCTTTAAAGAAAAATACTCTAAAACTGCAAAGATGATCAACCGTTGAGATCATCCATGTCTTCTTCTTATTGGAACTAAGTTTCTTGCACTTGAGATCTGTTTTTTCACATGAAATGGTTTGAATATAAGGTCTGGCAGTTTGCATGTATTCACCTATAATCTTATCCCAGCAGCATCCGTTTCACTCAAAATTATTGCTAACAATCTGTTCTTCTTTTGTACTTTTAATCCAATCACTGTTGTGTCCCTTTTTAACACATCCCACTGACAATGAGTTTTATTATTATTTATAATTCTAAGAGAAATGTAGAATATGCAGCAGGTCTTATGAAATATGAAATTCCAACCAAAACTTAAGAAGCCTATATTATCATAGCCAAAAGTACATAAGTACATAAAAGCAGATAAGACCATTTTTTCAATGATCACTTGATTATACGTATTGCATACTATGTTCATCTTGAATTTAAGCCTGTATTATATATTTCTTGTTATTCTAAAACAGCATGTTGCTTTTATGTGTAGATGTATCTTGATAGTCATTAGTACGCAACTCTTCTAAATTAAATAATATATTATACTGATTGTGAGACAAAACTCAAAAAAAATAACTGTCAGGTATCCGTAACTTTTTTTCATGGGCATCCAAACCACTAATTCATAGAAAATTTTTTGTTTAAAAAGTCTTTAATCTTTCACCAAATTTTTAAGCAAATTCACCTTAGTCACTTTTCCAATGTTAATGGTGCAGGGTCCTTTATTTATTAAACTCATTAATTACTCATTTAAATAACGAAACATCAATGTTTTGCCTGTAGCATGCTGGAATAGCAGCCAATTTATAATGAAATGGAAAAACTTCACATGTAACGTTTAAATTACCATTAAATATTACAGAAAATACAGCTTGGAATATAAAATCTAATTCGGAGTATGGAAAAAACTACAAAATATTAAAGTTATTATTTGTGATGAAATAACAATGACATGAAAACATGCATTTGAAGCTGTAGACAGATTATTTAAAGACTTTTGTAAAAATAATATTTTTTTTGGAGGTAAAGTAATGATTGTTTCTGGAGATTTTTGACAAACATTACCTGTAGTTAAACACGGTAATAGGACAAAAATTATAAAAGCCGTGTAGAAAATAGTAAGTTAAGGCTTTGTTTTCAACACACATCTTTAAAAGATAATCTTATGGCTCTTAAATATTGTCAATGGCAAATGCTTTTGTGATTTTGAAGAGGAGAATGAAGCAATTCAAACTCCAGAAGAATTTTTAATTAACCAAGATATAATTACAGAGATATTCGTGAAAAATTGAATGTCAATGACGAGGAGATTCGCAAGAAGCAATTTTAGCTCCGAAAAACGTAGATGTTCACAATATTAATGATGAAATATTATTAAAAATAGAAGGAGATGTAAAAGAGTACATTAGTATTAATTCATCTATAGATCATAATTATCAAAATTTAGAAGAAACTGTACCAGTGGAATTTTTTAATTTATTAACACCAAATAGCTTACCGTCTCATAAACTGCAATTAAAAGAGGGTGCTATAGTAATTCTTCTTCGAAATATTAATTTGAATAATGGTCTTTGTAATGCTACTCGATTAATAGTACGGAAATGAATGAATTATTGTATTAGTGCTGAAATTATAAGCGGTTCTAAGACTGGGAATATTGTTTTAATACCACGAATTGACTTGACTTCCTCTAAAGACGAAATTCCATTCGAAATGAAAAGACAACAATTTCCATTAAGATTAAGATATGCAATGACAATTAATAAGTCTCAAGGGCAAACTTTTAATAAAGTTGTAGTATACCTACCAAATCCAGTTTTTAACCGCGGCCAATTATACAGGGTGTGTCATTTTAATTGACACACCCGAAAATTTCAAAAACGGCGTCTCCTAGAAAAAAATGATTCAAACCAAAGTTATAGGGTACGGAGGGGGCCAACTGATAATGACCTTCACTTTGACCTTGAGGTCAAGGATCAAGGTCATTTGAACGTCAAATCGATTTTTTGCACAGGAACCCCCACTTTTGACCCCGGAAATAGAAAGAGCGGAAAATTTTACGTTCAAATATGACCCTAATTTGAAATTTAATATTTAAGAACATTCTAATGTTTAAATTGATCAATGTATCCATGTCAAAAACTACGCAATCAACCATTAATCACAAACTTTCATCTTAAGTGACTTCTAATAATTATCAATAACCAACTTTTACCTAAGGTGACCACTGGTGATCCTCATTGATATCGACAAGTTGATAACCAACACCGTTGGAGTCTAATGGTCTGGTATGGCATCGTGAATGGTTATCTAATTGGCCCATACTTTTTTGATAGAAATGTAACAGGAGCTATTTTTCGAGAGATGCTTAGTGAGCACTTACCTGGTATGCTTGAAATGTTGATTTAGCAACGAGACAAAGAATGTACGTTCAATTAGATGGTGCAGGGCAGCATTATGCACGAATCGTGCGGGACTTTTTAAATAAAATTTATCCGCAAATATGGATAGTTCAAGCAGGTCCAGTTTATTGACCTGCCCGATCACCTGATATGATATAGCTTGATTTTTTTTGTGGGGATTCATAAAAGATAAAGTGTATGAGGAAGCGCCAACTACAAGAGAAGACATGAAAAATCCAATAAGAGAAGCTTGTGTGGCAATTCCAAGAAACGTACTGCTGAAGACTGTTGATAATTTTCAAATTAGAATCAACTTATGCCTCGAAGCTAATGGTGCTAACTTTGAACAACTATTACGAGGTTGACATTGATTGATATTGAAAAAGTAAATTACTCCGGAACGTGAGAGGCGAGGGGACTCACGGAAACAGAAAGCACCCCGGAACGTGAGAGGCGAGGGGACTCACGACAACAGAAAACACCCCGGAACGTTAGAAGCGAGGGGACTCACGACAACAGAAAGCACCCCGGAACGTGAGAGGCGAGGGGACTCACGACAACAGAAAGCACCCCGGAACGTGTGAGGCGAGGGGACTCACAACAACAGAAAGCACCCCGGAACGTGGGAGGCGAGGGGACTCACGACAAAAGAAAGCACCCCAGAACGTGAGAGGCGAGGGGGCTTAGAAAAATTGAGCACTCCAACGAAATACTTTCCTATCACGTCTACGTCGTTGTGTCTGGGTAAAGCTGGAATAGATCTTTGTCCTTCTTGGATACCTACGATCTTTATCCTGGATCTTGACGTCTATGTCAAGGCCACATCTTAATATTGACCTGAAGATCAATATCGTGGTCAGTTGCCCCCCCCCCCCTACACTCAGCTTTTGTACAAAACATTTTCTTGTGTAGGCGTATAGTTTTCCAAATGTTTGAATGCGTTGACTGATTTCCTTCTTTACATTATGTTGACCTTTGAGTTTGAAGTTAGGGTCAAGGTCATATTTGAACGTAAAATTTGCCGATCTTTCCATTTCCGAGGTCAAAAGAGGGGGTTCCTATGCAAAAAATAGATTTGACCTTCAAATGACCTTTATCCTTGACCTCAAGGTCAAAGTGAAGGTCATTACCAGTTGGCCCCATCCGTACCCTACAACTGTTGTTTGAATCATTTTTTTCTAGGAGACGCCGTTTTTGAAATTTTCGGGTGCGTCAATTAAAATGACACACCCTGTATGTAGCACTTCCACGAGTAACTTCAAAAAAGAATTTAAAAATTTTGCTTGCAGAAAATTCAACATTTTATAATGAAAGTAAAAAAAGTAAATTAAAAAGTATTTATACACAGAACATTTATTTTCATGAAATTTTATAATAGAAAATTAAACGTGTCAACAAGTAACAAATGCATTCTAAAATAAAATGCGGCATCAATTACAAAATAAAAATCGCTGTTAATTTTAATATATGCGGCAGCAATTAAAAAATAAAATGCGTTATAAATTGAAATAAATGCGGCAACAATTGCAAATTGAAATGTGTTGTTAATTGAAATAAATGTGGTAGCATATAAGATATACATATAATCCACTGTAAAGTAAAAAGAAGTGACAGTGTATAAGATATATAATGCGCTGTAAATTAAAAAAACGCGGCAAGGGTTACAAAATAAAATGCGCTGAAAATTAAAAAAAAAGCGACAGCATATAAGATACATAATGCACTGTAAAATAAAAAAAACGCGGCAGTATTTACAAAATAAAATGAGCTGTAAATTAAAAAGAAGTGGCAGCAGCTACAAAATAAAATGCGCTATAGATAGAAAAGGCAGCTATTACATCTAAGACAGGATTTTTTTTTTATATTGAAAGTCTTACACAAGAGTCCAAATAAGAGATCTGGGACGAAACGCATCATATCGACTGCTGAGTGAAGAAAAACGTATCTCAGCACGCGGATGAAGAGCGACGTATCTCGGATCGAAGATGAAGAACGACGTATTTTGTCGTATACTAGCCATGTACTGGCCATAAGAGCGCCGAGATACGTTGTTCTTCATCCTCGCATCGAGATACGTGGTTCTTCATCCCCGCGCAGAGATGTGCTGTTCTTCATCCACGCACTGAGATACGTCGTTCCTCATCCGTACGCCGAGATACGTTCTTCTTCCGCTCACCCGTCGATATATAATAACAATAACTTCCAGTATTATACAAAATACCGGAAACTCTCTGTAGACGATGTCCTGGTATCCGGGTGACTTCCAGGTCGACGAAACATCGACTACGAAGGAGAGCACCAGGTGGTTAATTAGAATTATAGTAAATACCGGAAACTCCCTGTAGATGATGTCCAGATGTCAAGGTGACCTCCAGGTCGCCGAGACATAGTCTAAGAGGAAGGGTACCAGGTACTCTATGAAGACGATGTCTAGGTATCAGGGGTACCTATGGACATGAAGTTATTGGGTGGCTGACATGACGTCATAGACGGTACACAGCCTAGGCCACACGGCATACTTAACGCTGCTTAACCGTGCTATATTGTTATCTTAATTGTGTGATATTTTTCCATGTACTCTTCAGAAAATTATAAACATAAATAATATGTAAATATGTGTAAAAGTTCGATAAGTGTTGCAAATAGTGAAAATGAAAGAAATATTGTTCGTTATTATTAAATTTCATGACATACCTTGTGACACGTGTGCATGTGCTTTTATGTTCATGTAATACGGATGTGTAACAGTCCAGTCCGCGCAACTCACATGTGGGGGTACGACATGGTGAGCATGCGCACAGTGACAGGATATTATCACCGAGAGAGAGGGAAGGAGACAGAGCAACTAGCATTCCCACTACTCTGTATGAGTGCGCGAGTAGGGCAACGGCGCACGGCTTCTCCGCGCGTTTCATATACTATGACTACTTAACTATCGCTCCCTTCTCCTTGACTCTCTCTTCCCCTCTTCCAGCGTGGTACCGATATACTGTGCGAGCTTAACGACGGTACTCTCGTCTCGGCAGCCTTCCTCTCAAGACGTCTCGGCGATCCGCGTCCGCGCTAACGCAACGACAACAATTGAGGCTATCCCGTCACATCCTTCTTCTCAGACTTGAGATCCTAGGAGGAATTCAGCCCCGCCGCTGCACAACGTAAGGCATGTAACGAACGGGCAGAATCCTTAAAAAACATCTAATTTTCCCAATTACTAACACCTAGTGGACTTTTCCTGACTGATACGCGATACGACTCAGCCCGACAAAAACCAACACGACATTACGGATGGACGTATGAAACACGACGCCAACACGACGGAGATAAAGATGTCATGTTACAACATGGCGCCCGAACAGGGATCCAACGTCATAAATTCGCAAATTCTCTATTAGGGGAAATTATCATAGTGGTTAAATTTGAGAAAAATCCTCGTGAAAAAAGAAAAATTAAAAGTTAAAATTTTCTTTCCTTTTCTTTGTTCTCCGTATACAGAATCAAACACAGAAAGCACAAAAAGAGAAGAAGTTGAGTTTGCCTATCCGTCGACTAGCAGGCATGTAGCAAGTATACACACGAACCGGGATGACATGCTAAAGGACACGGCTAATTTTGAGGAATGGATCCGAAATGTTAACAAAAAAAAAATAAGACAAAATAAAATTAAAATATTTCAAATCAATCAATACCTTGATTATTTTACCCGTTAACATACACAATCATAGCCATAGTCATAGTAGCGGGGATGGTCAGCGGCCCCTTTCGGGGACTTGCCTTTCTAGCACTCAGGCCAAGGCCCATTGTGCTTTACCCCTGGTTTATCACCCACTACCCATCTTGCCCTGATCAGTTCGATCGTTTTGCATATCGATGCTAGATCAAGTTCCCTAAGATCGTGTGTTCCAGGAAGAAGAGTCCCCACAGCTCCTGCACCGATCCGTATTCACGAGACCTAACCTATATAGGTGATGTTCGACCTCACAGAGGCCTGACAACCATTCTACCACTGCTTTGATTTCCTCCTGGGGAGACTTAGGATCTCCTTACACCAAGCGGTTGGAGCCTCTTTCTCCAAGAGGTGCTTCGCCTGTCTGTAGTTCGTCAAGCGCTGCCATTTCATTCCTCTGCCGCCTTCGCAGTTGTCCAACTATCAAGTGCCCCTTTCAACACGCTCTCTGCTATTGGTACCCTGCGGTACAGCGCCTGACATCAAGTCACGCCGCTTTTTGCCAGTGGATCGGCCTTTTCAATGCCGATTATTCCTGCGTGCCCTGGTACCCAATACAGAGTAACCCTGTTCACGGAGCATGTTCACGGGGTAGCATTAGATAGCCTATCTAATGCTACCCCGCAGCCACAAGCCTCTTCCGAGCGAAACTCCGCAGCTCCCACCGGCCAAAGTGCCGTTTGGCTATCCGAGAAGATGGTGATCCGTTTCCCCTCCAACCCGTCCTAGGTCATGGTTTCTGCGCTCTTATTATTGCTCTTAACTCTGTCTAGAAAATGGTGACATGCGAGTCCAGTCAAAGGACAAGCTCAGTCGTGCTTCCCTTTAGCCATGCCGCCGCCCCAGTACCTACCTCACTCTCAGAGTCATCCATGTACCAGACCAGCTCCTCCTAGTTGTGGGCATCCTCTACACAGTCTGTTCTTACAGGAATGGTCACCTCAAAGTTCCTGCCAAAGGCAAACTTTTTAGGTGTCCTATCCCTACCAAAAATTATCAGATCCTTTCCCACGACATCCACCCCAATGTTGCCATCATATCAGGTCACTTAAGACTCGTGTTTCTGCTCTGCAGGCCTCCGCCTTGACCACCAGTCTCAAAGGCGGAATGCCGAGCAGCCTCTCCTTGGCTCTCAGGGGTACTGATGCATGCATTCCTGTGATGCCTCTGAGCATCAGATTCTGAATCGAATCTAGTACACTAGTGCCTCCCTTTCGCTCACACCTGGTTGCCCAAGCTATAGCCCCATGAAGCAACCTGGGGCGCAGCACAGCGGTAAACAGCCACAGGATCATGTGCGGCCTGAGGCTCCACGTGAAACCAAAGACCCTCTTACACGCCCAGTAGGAGGCTACGAACCTCCTTTTTACCGCTCCCAGGTACTCCGCCCAATTCAGTTTCGAGTCAAAAATGACTCCCAAATACTTCGCCTATTTTGAGATCGACAAGCTTTCGTCAAACAACCGAATTTCTCCTAGCGGCTTTACTTTATACCTATTCGTGAAGTTAACTGGCACCGTTTTTGCAGGGCTAACAGCGAGTCCAACCTCCCAGCACCAATTCTCCACTATTGAAAGAGCTTGCCGCATAAGCTCCACCAATACCATTTCGTCATCTGCCGTGACCAACAACAGTAGATCATCCGCATAGACTTGAGTATAAAAACCCACCTCATTTAACCTTCGTAAGAGTTCGTCCAGGGCCAGAGCCCAAAAGGTTGGAGAAAGGATCTCCCTTGCGGACATCTCTTACTCACGTATCCTCCCGCCTCTCTGGTCTCCCACCCTGCAACGACTATTCGCCGTCGCAGCAGTGTTCGTATCCATCTCTCGATGCCACTGAATACACCATGCGCCCTTGCACTCTTGCATTCAATTCCTTTGCCTTCAGGTTGCAGCTGCTCTTGAAAGCTTGATTTATCTTTGCACCCAAGAGCACCATCGCCCTGTCGACATCCTCAACCGATTCGAGCTCCATCGTAAAGTTCTCTAGCCCGACTGCCAATTTCGCTTTGTACTCCTCCCAGCGAGTTCTCCTCGGATTTCTTCATTGTGTCACCTGCCTTACATTCCACCAACTTCGAAGCAAATGAGGCTGTGGTGTCCAGATTCGTTCCTGAGATGAATTCTAGAAGAGCTTCTCTCCTACCATTGCAGTCCGAGCTACCCCACACCGTATGGTGCGAGTTAGCATCGCATCCCAAAATGAGATGTTTGCCTTGCCGCTCGCAGTCACCTATTAACTCCTTCACCAGGGCCGGAGGTGGTTCCTCCCTAACATCGTAGGGAAAATACGTCGACTCCACGATCAGCTCCTCGACCCCACGACCACCGTTTCCCGGTACTCCTCCTAATCCATACTACTGCCGTTGCAAGATCTTTATCGCAGTACCTGGGTCCTCACCGGTCACGCCTTTGAGAATCACACAGGCTCTGGGTGGGTCCCCGGCTCCAAGAATAAGTTTACCACAAGTTCCAATACCCGCTACCATCCCCTTGCTGACCCAGGGTACCTTGATCAATGCTATGCCTGTGTACACTACCGCTTAGCCAATACCGCTGCAGCGCTTTTGTAGTGTTGCAAGTTAATCTGGGTGAAGGGAATAGTCGAGTTAGCCACATTTTCTGCCCCCGAGTCCCCCCATCCCGCGTGCCTCTCTTGCCCCCCTTAAACATCAGGAGCCGAGGTTACCACTCCTTCCCCTGTGGAGGAGGCGTCCATTTGCATGGGTGCCTCCGCCCGGTCTTCTGCCGGCACCACCACTTTCTTAGCGGTTCTGATGGTGCAGTGCGCCCGTACCGACCAGCAGAAGGGCCTGAAGTCGATCTTTCTAAAAGAATCAAAATCAGATCTCTCCAGCACGGCGTACACCGCCGTTTATGTCCTCCTTTTTAGTTTATCCTCGACCTCTCTGAAGCCGAGGACCTTCCAATTTCCAGCTTCTACTGTTGACTTCTATTTCGCTAGCTTCTGGAGCTTGCCAGAATCCACCACTCTCAGCTGGGCTCCTTCCCAAGGCTTCAATTTACTGACTACTTCCGTCAGCCACGCCTTGTCCTCCTGGCTGTTGCAGTGGAACACTTTCCAGGGAGTAAGACACGACGCGTCCAAGACTGATCACATTACTGAGCCGTCGTTAAACCGCATCAAAGGTAAGCGTGCACGCATTCTTCCGCGCTGCGTATTAGCTCCGCGTAAACTCTTGTCCAGGCTCGTCGCACCTGGACATCGGCTTCGAGTAGGCGTTCTCGTGCGGTGAGAGCAAGTGCGAGGAGAGAGTGTAGGCATCGGGCTCGCACCACATCAAGGTCAAACGCGAGGTCAAGCCTTTTCCAAAGCCGGTGAGTACGCACAACAGGTGCGCACACGTGTAAACCCGCCCTCTACCCTCTCTCTCACACTTATACGTGTGTGCGTCGCGCGGCGATAGCGACTGCTCTCACACTTCGTCGCTTTACTCGGTGAGCGCGCGCGTAGAGTACCGCACACGTGAGGCGTATTATACCTCACGTGCGCGGCGTAAATTATCGCGAGCGTGACCTCAGTCTCCGAGGCAGCTGACGTCAGAGGTAACGTGCTGGCGCACCGTTTAGATAGGGAATACGCGAATCAAAATTCAATTCTTTTATATTTCTGATCTATTATCAAACCACAACTTCTTTTATTTAATAAATCATAGCCCTTTATTATTAACTTTAGCTGCTCGAATTTTTATTTCGCGACCTAGTCATTCCCCGTTCCCCGCCGCCTCCGCGCTCGTTACGTAAGAGAATACGTATCGTTTCATCTGAGCGGCCGGCACACGAACCAGTGAACGAGAGGAGAGATCGACTCACTGGTGAGAAACAAAGCGCAAGTCGTCGACTTGCGTGTTGCACGGTAAGTCACCAGATTAGGTTAACATTGCACGACGTTGTAGCGTCTGTTACCTAATCTGGCTACTTAATCTCAGGGAGTTGAACCGAGAGATATGGAATTGAACCGCTAAGGTACGCAGGTGAAACGTGCCTTAGTCCGAAAATCCACCCCGTAACAACTGGCGCCCTAAACGTGTGTGTGCTTGGGAAAATCGCGAAATTTTGACTTCGAAAGAGCAAAGTTCGAATCCCAAAAATTTCTTTTTGCATTTTTCCGATTTTTTTTAGATTTTTAGTAAGGAAGCGACTAGAGTACAACAACCAACCTACAGCAAACCCTCTGGGGGTAGAAGTTCGAAGATTTTTGAGAAAAATCAAGATAAATTGCTGTAGGCTACAAAGTTGCTATTTTTTTTTATAGATTATCGAGTCAAATAGTCGGATACGGTGCGCCAGGGCGAAATTAAATTGCGAGCGAAACTTTTGTTTGTTTAAACAATAATTATAATTTGTTTAAACAATAATAAAAATTTGTGAGGAGAAGCATCAGGGGATTGAACACTCGACTAAATTTGTGACGAGCGTTCAATCGATACCAGTTGCTAGCCTAGTGAAGGCTAGTATAGACAATACCCTCAGGGGATTCGAACCAGAGGCAAAGAAGGAACTGAAGGGTAGATTCGAACCCGCGGTGACCTGGCTGGCATTTAATTTTTTTTACAGAGTAAAAATTGTAAAACAACTGAAAACAGTGACATACCAGTAATTCGTGCTAAATCGGGATCGAAGCACCAATTACTGGCAAATTAAAAAGAAAACCAGCCAGAGCGTTTTGAAGTCGAGCAACTGGTATCAACCTTCTGCAACTCGAAGTGGAATTCAGAGTGTGGAGGTTAGGTAGAATTATAATACATTATAAAGTATTTATATATATTTAGTTATTTATTTATAAAAAGAAGGTGCGCCTTAAGGAACGATCCCTTTAATAGAAACCGCACACACAACCACACTCTGAAATACACATTCAAGCGCGTGTAAAGAAGACTACAAGCGAAATAAGAATTCAAAATGGCGCAGAATATAGAGGAAGCCATCGGAAATTGGTGCCAATGTTTGACGGCAAAAGAAGTAGACGATCATCTACAGACACTGAATTTAAAAACCAGCGGCTCCAAATTTATAAAGATGAACAGGATGTCGCAGTGGCTGCTTGGAATATACGAACCGGAGAATTTTCAAATGGAAAAAGGGCAGGATGAATATTCCCTGCTCATAAAGAGAGAAAACCTCCGGACCAGGTTCATTCAAGAACACAGCACGAAAGACCTTCCACCAGCATGGGAGAACATAACGGGTGAATCCATAGACGAACCACACCCGTTAACCATGCTGCCAGAGGACAATACGACAAGAGCCAACCTTGAGGCAACAATGTTGGCAATAAAAGAAACCGCGCCGCCACAGCCGACAGAAAAAGAAATAACAGGCGGTAAAACCACAGAAAATCCGAGCCAACAGGACTCTGGCAATTTAGTAAACCAGAGTTCTGTGGTAGACGACACGGCGCTGACACAGTTTTCCGAGCCGATGGCAGCGATGACATCCGCGTCCGACATGAAGTTCCTGGTGCCAGAAGCATTTTTAGAGTTCTGTGGTAACATGATGCAGGAAAACAAAACATTGCGTGCAACCTGCGCAACACAAGGAGCAACATCTAGCACCAGGATAGAAGACGACCCGACCAGACAACGGAAGGAACACGTGCGCCTACAAGACACATACACGTGTCAGTACCCCGTCGATCCGCATCGGGACGGAGCATCGACCCCCCAGGCGCATTTAGGTGACAGGACCCAGCCACTGTTGGGCAACCGTGGCAGAACCTGGGGGGAGGGGGGAGGAGTCTCGAGGAATGAAACCTCCGAGAACCTCGGCGCCAGTGGAGTCGAAGATTCATCGTTGAGAAGGCGAACCTTACCCTTTGTTGACGTCGGACTCACTGTCCGGAAATGTAATGTGTCCTTCTCTGGTTAAAAAGGCCAGAGTATAGAGGTTTTCCTCGAAAAAGTGGAAGCGTGTCGTGGATCTACCAGTCTGACGGAAGCTGAGGTATTCCAAGCCCTGTCTGAGCTCTTGAAAGGAGTAGCAGCCATGTGGTTTCAAGTAGAGAAACACAGATGGAACACATGGTCAGACTTCCGTTCAGCAGCTCGTCGTTGGTATGGAACCGGAAGAGGTTATCAACAGCGGTTATTGGCCGAAGCGACAGCCAGGGCGCAAGGAGAAGATGAGTTATCGAGAGACTTCATAACTTGCCTCCTGGTAATAATTAGAAAAATGGAGCCGATCCCGAACCAAGAAATGCAGCTCGACATGCTGCACAGGAATTTAAGGCCGGATATCGAGAAACTGGTAAGGAGAGCTGATTTCCGGGACATCGACGAGTTACAAGAGCTGTCTCGGAAAGCAGAGATGATCCTCGAAACGGAAAGGCTTTTCCGACCTCCACCACCTCCGGATTTAACCATATTACAGGAGGCGGCGTACAAAGCTAAAGCCTTAAAACCTGAGAAACCAAAGCTCTCCGGTGTGGGTGCAGGCGCGTATGATGGTTCTGCAGGCCAAGAAACGCCCCCAGATCAGTCGATTCTGATCTGCGATTTCGAGGTTAGAAGTCGGATTGAAGAAAAGTGAAGGTGGCGGAGAGATGAACAACAAACCCAGCGGACCTGCCGAGCCGATTAAGTGCTGGGGCTGCGGTAGGTTAGGATATCGTCGCTCGTTTTGCCCCGAGTGTTTGGAAAACGAGAATCGGCGAGATTAAATGGGTCCGAATCCACCGAGACCATGAAAGAGGCCCCGAAAGTGTTAAACGAGGAGGTAGAGCGACCAACTGTCCTGTAGTGACCGCTAGACAGACCAAAGCCGAGCAATGCTCAAACGAAGTGAAAGTCGAACAAAGGAACACTTCCGTGAAGGAGCTCAAACCCAGCTCCAATCAGATCCCAGTACAACCCGACGAGTTGCGTTGGTGGGTACAAGTGGGAATCGGAGGGTTCCGCATTCGCGCGCTGTACGATACCGGAGCATCGAGAACAGTGAAGGCATCGCTCGGGTTACAGTTAGCAACAGAATGCGGACGTACGTTTCGACTAGCCTCTGGTGCAGGAGCCAGAGGTGCTGGTAATAATCTGCTCCGTGTAAGGGGACACGTAGACCTCCCGTTCGAGTTGGGCGGGATCAAAAACGACGTCTGGTATCCATAATACCAGATTTGGAGGTTGACTGCTATGTCGACTCCAATTTCGTCCGTGCGTTCGAGACAATGCATGATCCCGTGGAGAACAGGTTGATAGTGGGAAAATCCGGAAAGAGTATCGGACTAGAACTAGCCTGTGTCTCCACGTCAGATCCAAAAGATCCGACAAAGATCAGGATCGCCTCCATCGACACGATGACAGCTTCTTTAGCGGGTCTCACTGATATCACGCTGGAAGAGCACCAGCGCTTACAAGCCCTTTTAACAAGAGTACTACCAGAAGCAGACGCTCCACTCGGCTGCACTAATTATGCCGAGCACAAGATAGACGCTGGCAAAACTCGACCAATCCGGCAGAAACAATATCCAATTTCCAGAAAATTGGAAGAGGAAATGCATCGACAAGTTCGGGAGATGCTTGCAGCCGGATTGATCGAGCCTTCGTCGAGCCCCTGGGCCAGTTCTGCTTTCATGGTGCTGAAAGCTGGCAATAAACATCGTATGGTGACCGACATGAGAAAGGTGAATGCCGCCGCAAAGGGAGATGCGTATCCGCTGCCATATATGGATCAGATTCTACGGAAGCTCCAAGCCGCCGGTTATATATCAACCTTAGATCTGAGCAGCGCATACCATCAAATCCCTTTGAAAGAAGAATTGCGGGAGATTACGGCATTCTCAATACCCGGTCTGGGGTTATTTCAATTTAAAAGAATGCCATACGGATTGTCGAACGCAGGAGCCACCTTTCAGCGCATGATTGACAGAGTCATAGGGCCCGAACTAGAGCCATACGCGTTCTCTTATTTAGATGACATCATCATCATAACAGAGACTTTTGAAGAGCATCTAGCGATGTTAGAACGCGTATTGGCAAGAATCAATGAGGTAGGCCTCACGATCAACCGAGAGAAGAGCGTATTCGGTAGATCTGAGGTAAAATATCTTGGTGTTCTCGTCAACTGAGATGGTTTTAGACCAGACCCAGATAAGATAGCTCCGGTTATGCAATACTCTGCGCCTAAGAACCCAAAACAGTTAAGGCAATTCCTCGGTATGGCAACGTGGTATCGGAAGTTTCTTCTCGATTTCCCCACGATCGCCGACCCTCTCACACGCCTAACGAAGAAAAACTTCAGGTACGTGTGGGAAGAGGAACAACAACAAGCCTTCGACCACATCAAGGCACTCATAACCTCAGCTCCGGTCCTGTACCGTTCGGATTTAGCTTCGCGCTTTGTCATACAAACTAACGCAAGTGACTCTGGTTTGGGGGCACAACTTTGAAGTTGAGCATCGCAAAGGGAGTCTCAACTGCGTGCCGGATGCATTATCTAGAATGTATGAAGAAGATGAGGACGAAAAACAACCAATCGTAGGCGCCGTCTCGTGGGCAGTAACCACGAATGACGAGTGGTACCTCGGCTGACAGAAAAAGGTATTGGAAGAACCTAATACTTATCCTAGGTGGAAAGTATTAGGCGGCTAGCTCTACATGTATCGTCCAAATCAAGATATCGAGGAGGATTTAGGCGTAGATGACGATGCATGGAAACTGGTAGTTCCTGAGGAGGAAAGGAGGAAAGTTCTCTTGGAATGTCAGGACGACCCTACTGCTGGACATCTCGGAAGGGAGAAGACCTTCACGAGAGTATCCCGATATTATTACTGACCGAGATACTACAAGTCAGTAAAGGAACATGTCAGAAAATTTTTGATATGACAGCAGTGCAAGGTAGAACAAAGGCCACCCCTCGGTTTGATTGGGCGGCGAGTTATTCACAAGCCTTGGAAAGTCGTCGCAGCGGATATAATGGGTCCTTTCATCAGAAGCAAAGCCGGATTCGAGTATATCTTGGTCTTCCAGGATTTGTTTACTCGATGGGTAGAGTGTATTCCTATCCGGAAAGCCAAAGGTAAGACTATTCGAAAAGAGTTGAAGAATAGGATAGTATTACAATATGGCACACCCGAGGTCTTCCTTTCCGATTACGGAACCGAATTTAAAAACAGGATAAAAGACCAATATCTAGATGAGATAGGGGTTCATCACTCACATACTCCACCTTACCACCCTCAATCGAATCCGGTGGAAAGAGTTAATAGAACCCGTAAGACCAGTATTATGGCATTTGTGGAGGGAAACCATAATACTTTGGATGAGAAGCTACCTGAACTAGTGTTTGCGCTAAATAATGCACCCCATAGCGCCACTGGTAAGTCGCCAGCCATGTTAAATTATGGCAGAGAGCCAGTGCCTCCCGGGACTAAGAGGAGGGAGCAAGATCAGATAGTAGAAGAGACTGCTGTTCAAGAGGACGAAGACGCCTGGTTAGAAAAGATGAAAAATCTCAGCCATATGATAAATGATGCTAGTCACCGTTCAAGAGAAGAACAAGAGAGGCATGCTGAGATATATGACGCCAGGCGGAGAGAACCGTAGTTCGAGGTCGGAGATCGCGTGTGGAAGAAGAATCGCGTGTTATCCTCGGCAGCTCAAGGAGTGATTGCGAAGTTGGCACCGAAATACGTTGGCCCTTACGAGATTTTGGAGAAGAAAGGGCCCAACATGTACAAACTGGTGGATCAGGAAGGAGATGTTGAAGACCTGGTCCATGCAGAACACTGGAAGCCATACTTCGCTGGAAAAGAGCCCGAGGATAACGAGGAAACACACGAGCGCGATATAACTGAAGGAGAGGATGACGTCGCCCAACTACCGGGGGAAGAAGAAGAAATGGCGAAGAGCGACCCGCCACTTGCGAGAACACAGCCGCCCGGGCGCTGGGCAAGGTCAGGACGAGGTTGGCGTGACAACGCAAGCTCGCGGGAGAGGTAGGCCGAGAAAGACTGCGATAGTCTCGAGAAGGCCAGGCGAAACTTCTACACCAACCAACTCCGTTCCTGTAGCTTGCGAGCCCTCAAAACGACATCGTGACCGACCGAAAGGTTCGCGAAATCGCGTACTAACTTGCGACCCCGTTTCGACGTTCCCCCGGAGAACACGCACCAATCCGAAATACGGTTCCCGAGGATAAACGCTATCTTCTCTTCTGTCCACAGGATGAATCTTGGACAACTTAACCAGCAGCAGCTCCTCGAGCTGGTAGGCCAGCTGCTGGCACAGGTGCAGCTGATGTCTCCGACACCTGGCCGGATAATACCAGGTGCCAGATTGCCTGCCATTAGAGGGGAAGTTGCGGAGGGATCCTCCGTAACTATAGAGGAACTGCCGGCAAGGGAGCCAGTAGCCAGTTCCGATTTCGATTCGGTCGATTTTGCGGCGGCCAAAGACCGAGATCGATGTCGCTACTCTGGTAGATAGCCAGAGCAGCGAGATAGAAGAGCCAGCGCCGACTCCACAGGTAGAGGAGCCTGTCGAGTCGGAAAAGCGGAAGAGCCGGGCCAGCGAGGAGAGCCTCGCCCACGAGACTTCGCAGGTAGAGGAGCCTGCGGAGAATAGCGAGTCGTGTATGTTATCCGACCGCTCCCCCATGTCGGTGGCTTAGATTAAACTCGAAGCCAACTTGGTAGCATCACGAGAGCTAACCAGGTTGGCAAGAGAAAAGGAAGAGGCCGTCATGAGAGAGTGGGATAACTTCCACGATTATGCGATGGCGAGGGAGTACTCCGAGAAGTGGTACAAGCTGATCCAGGGCCGCAAAGAAGAGCTCGCGGCGGCAGTCGAGTTTCGCCGACAGCGAGCCGAGAGAAAAGCTCGCGAGGCTCGCGAGAGTCTCGAGGCCTTAGAGCGAGCTCGATGCCTCCGCGAGGCTAAGGAAAAGGAAGTGGCCCGGGTCCAGGCCGAGCTTGCGAGTGCCAGGGCAGAAGAAAAAGAAGTAGCCAGGGGAGGAGGAGGCCTGCCCCTGGTGCAACCACACAACCCGCAAAAGAGTCTCGACCGAGCAGACCGAAGAGCCGCCAGAGGAGTAAGTCAAGAAGAAGAGACTCGAGGGGTTACCCTCAAGTACAGGCACCCGCTCCATCGGTACCCACCGGGCCTCCGAGGTCTCTTCCCTCTGGCAGGCGTCTGCTCGGAGAACCAAGACAACCGCGACGGTGTTTCTTTTGCGGGCACCTCAACGTCCGTAACCCAGCTACCTGCCCTGGAGCCCCGAATCAATCCTTTTTATTATCGGCAAAAATGCCAAACAAATTTTGGCAGATGAAGTGGCATTAGATTTTCTTTTATTATTATTGTTTTAATAAAGTTTTTTATTTTTCCTATAACAATCGTGTTCGCTTGAGTATTCCTAGAACCTTAACCCCTTTCAGGTTTTAGCGACGCCGAATTGGATTGCAGAGTCCCATACCAGGTGATAGGTGACATCTGAGTGGGGGGTGTCACGGCCTGCCGTATCGACGTCGCGTATAACCGACGTCGTAGTACTTCGCGCGCGCGAATACGAGATGGCGCGTCGATGCAGAATCTGTGCTGCATCGAGGTGATGACTAGGAGACCTCGGCGAGCCGGCGAGCCGGCGTTATAGTTCGCTACGGTATTCTGCAACCGCTTTTCTTTTCGCTCCACTTTGTTTCGCCCTTTATTAAAAGAAGACTCGTCCGTTTTTCTGAAGAGAAGTACCGTGTCAGAGCGCCAATCACGAGAGTTTTGCTCGTGATTTTCGGAAATTGTGTATCGAAGTACTTCGGCGGTTTTCGCGCGATAAAGTGTAAAGTGCAAGTGCGACAGGCTAGTATCACCTGCCGCACTCAAATTACCAGTTGTTTCGAGGAAGCAGTAGCACTTCTCGTGTCCGCTGCACAGTAACATCGAGGTCACAAGATTTTCCAGGGAGTAAGACACGACGCGTCCAAGACTGATCACATTACTGAACCGTCGTTAAACCGCATCAAAGGTAAGCGTGCACGCATTCTTCCGCGCTGCGTATTAGCTCCGCGTAAACTCTTGTCCAGGCTCGTCGCACCTGGACATCAGCTTCGAGTAGGCGTTCTCGTGCGGTGAGAGCAAGTGCGAGGAGAGAGTGTAGGTATCGGGCTCGCACTACATCAAGGTTAAACGCGAGGTCAAGCCACCGGCTTTTCCAAAGCCGGTGAGTGCGCACAACAGGTGCGCACACGTGTAAACCCGCCCTCTACCCTTTCTCTCACACTTATACGTGTGTGCGTCGCGCGGCGATCGCGACTGCTCTCACACTTCGTCGCTTTACTCGGTGAGCGCGCGCGTAGAGTACCGCACACGTGAGGCGTATTATACCTCACGTGCGCGGCGTAAATTATCGCGAGCGTGACCTCAGTCTCCGAGGCAGCTGACGTCAGAGGTAACGTGCTGGCGCACCGTTTAGATAGGGAATACGCGAATCGAAATTCAATTCTTTTATATTTCTGATCTATTATCAAACCACAACTTCTTTTATTTAATAAATCATAGCCCTTTATTATTAACTTTAACTGCTCGAGTTGTAATTTCGCCACCTAATCATTCCCCGTTCCCCGCCGCCTCCGCAGTCGTTACGTAAGGGAATACGTATCGTTTCATCTGAGCAGCCGGCACATGAACCAGTGAACGAGAGGAAAGTTCGAGTCACTGGTGAGAAACAAAGCGCAAGTTGTCGACTTGCGTGTTGCACGGTAAGTCACCAGGTTAGGTTAACATTGCACGACATGGTAGCGTCTGTTACCTAATCTGGCTACTTAATCTCAGGGAGTTGAACCGAGGGATATGAAATTGAACCGCCAAGGTACGCAGGTGAAACGTGCCTTAGTCCGAAAATCCACCCCGTGACAGTATGTATTTGTAACTATGCATCAATATTAATTATTATGAGTTGATATGCAGATAGTCAAGTACTGCATGGAGTATATATTCATCTGTACTTCAACTACCGATCTGCATAAATATAATGATAAAAATATGCTTTAAAGTAACAAACGATTGAAATAGTTCAGTAATTGAATATCAACATGTGGGGTGCGTTTTTTTTATTGGTCGTTTCGCTAGTGAACCGACTATTTCGTTCGAGTCTGCTGTCTAGTTATAAAAAAAAGAGTTGAAATAGACAAATTGTGTTAAAATATAATAAAATAAAATAAAAAAATGTTACTTTTCTTCATTCTATTTAACTCAAATTGTCTATTTTAACTAATTTATTTTGTTAATTAGACAGGAGAAACAACCGGAATGGTCTGTTCACTTGTGAAACGAACAGAAATAACATGGGTTAGTATATCTATATATACGAGGAACAGCGGGAATAAGCACTGTTCCTCATATATATAGATACTAACCCATGGTATTTCCGTATCTGGTCTTTATATTTTTTTGAGTGTAACGGGCCTATTGAAATGAGTTTGAGTGAGTATATTGTTTATCTAAAATGAAAAACAATACTTTTTTAAATACTTGCTACTAAAAAAGTACATCACAATTTCTTGCTAGTTGCAAGTCTATTTAAAAGGATAGTCGAAAACTTATTAATTTTTTCTCAAATATTTAAGTACAACTTTTGTTGCAAAGCCAGCTAGTTTTTGCATCTGTTTTTTATGTTGTAATTTTTTCCGGATATATGTATGAAGAATATTACTATTCTCTTTTTTCTTATTTAATTTTATCAAAGGAAAGTATCGGTTATTTTGCACCATTACACAAACTAAATATTTAATTACCAGGTTATACATTTTTAAAGTATGTTTTGGAAAACCACTCTGTAAACCACAGTTTATTGCAAAATTGAATTTGATAAGTACATGAACATACTATTGATAGAAAATGGTGATTATCAAAATATATGAAATCTACTAGCATCGAGTTTATAAAATATTTCATTTCTGTTAACTTTTAATGCTTTCTAGGTAAAGCGATCAAATTTTTTTTTTAATTTTATCTCATTTACCATCTTGCATAACCTGAACAAATCTTGAACAGTTTACTAATTTTTTTGAATGAGTTGTGAAATAACATTGTGTAATGCAGTCATAAATCGAGCTTTTTTTGTCTGGAAAGTTTTTAAAAATATTAGATGTGGGATTTAAGAATTCGTATCACTATACTTAATATCATCTTCTCATAAATAAAATGGATTTTTCCAATGAGTAGAGGTTTTTATTAAATTGAGAAATGCACCCATTGTGCAACATATTTGGTAACTTAATTGATGATTAAGTACAATATTGTATAGATTTAATTAACTTTTAGTTTTTTGGAATATGTTGCAAATCCAATGAATTTTTTATTAACTAATAAAAAAAGATCAAATCTTTTCATTGAAAACATATATTTTATTTATAAGAACTTGCTATCAAGCATTGTCATGCACAGTTTTAAGCCTAGCCTACATATAATGAAATATTGCACTCTATAATTTCACAACATGTTATTAGTATTGTAATAGTATTTTAATAGTAGTTAATATTAAAGGAAATTGATAATAATGATGGTCCAGGTTTTAAAAAATATTATAAATAATTAAGAACATATCTCTTTCTTTTAGTGATTGTATGGGATTGTAATCACTAGATGTTGCTTAACTTTCCGCAAGCAAGTTGCCAAAAAAGTATTTATATATAGAAAATCTCATTCTTACAAAGGTGTGCGTTAAAAGAAGTGTATTTAAAAGCTCTCTCTTAATAGAGAACCCTCTCTTTATAAAGGTTTCGTTTTGCTTAAATTATTTATGTCTATACTTGTACTTTCGAGTCAATTAGAATAGGTCGTCATCTCAATTTCCGACAATACCTAACAAAAAACAGAATACAGTCCACATTTCAAGAAATATTTAATTTTTTACCATTCATTAATTATTATCAAAATAGTTTTAAGTGCATTATATTTCTTGGTGAAAAAAATCATTTTAATATAAAATAATAATCAAATTCATTAATTTTGTGATAATTACATAATGGCTCAGCTTTAAAAAAGATTGATTATTACACAAGTAACTGTTTAAAGATCACCGATATTTTTTGTAATTATATTCATCATCCCATAATATATCTTAAATATTCTCCATTTTAGTTTTTACATCGAACATGGATGAATTTGATGATACTTATCAATGTTGCAACTGCTTCAAGCGAAATCTCAGTAAAATATCAGCTCAGATTAAGATCATTAATTCATCTAGTGAAGTCGAAGCAGTTTGTGAGCAGTTAAATGTTGATAATGTTGATATTGGGTTTAAACTTTGCGATAAATGTAGAAGACTTGTTTTTTTTGGGACACGAAAAGTAGAACCTTCAACCAGTGATCAAAGTCAGCCAATGAGTTCGCAGTCAAGCTCGGAAATACCCAGCTCTCAGAGTTCAGGGAGCGTTGTTGAGGTAGTATTAAAACCAACTGTAGAAAAAAAATCTTCCACCGAATTGCCCCTCAAAAGAACTATGATTTCTCATACAGCATGTTGCGTTTGTAGAAACAAAAATAACTTGACATGTGTACCATTGACTGCAAGACTGCAATGTTTCAAAGAAATGCAAATCTTTGTTCCAAATGGCAATCGAGTTTGTACCAAGCATTTAATAAAGAAACGATTTTTTGATGATGACCTGAAACTAATAAAGATATACAGTAACACGAGTTTTTTAACTGCAGATGAAATATGTTTATTTTTAAAAAAAATTTCAGATTTAGCCTCGGAAACATTTTTAGATAAAATAAAATCATCAGAGCTTAGCGAAAAACAATTATTCTCTTTTACTAGTCTTTCGACTGATCAATTGCAAGAGATGAGAAAATTATTAGTTTCCATGAGATCATCGGATTCTAGAGACGTTACACAAGCCCTGGTTATAAGTTTATTTAAATTACGAACTGGATCGTCGAATAATTTTATTTCGTCTATTTTCGCAATAGAAAACGAAATAAAAGTTTCAGATTTTTGTGAATCAGTAATTAATTCATTTGAAAAAGATGTCCTACCGAAATATTTTGGAGTAAAAAGTATATAAATGTGCGTTTTCTTTACTTTACGGTAACACGAGTAAAAGTCAATGAATCGTTTTGTAATTTACCAGAGAATTGGCTATATTATCTCTAAGGAGTGAGTTCGTGCCCAAAAATATCTGACCGTTGTGACCAAAGATATTTGAGGTTAAAATTTTGTTATAAATTTCTTATATTTGCATTTTTCTAAAGAATATTCGATTGATCGACTCAAAATTTTAACCACTTATTACACTGATGGAGTACAAAATTGTGTTTAAATTTGCAGAGGTTATGTTGATTTGTTTCCGAGAAAGAAATTAATTCTGAAAATAAGTGCGTTTCCTTTGCCCTACGTTAACAGGAGTAAAAGCCATTGAATCATTTTGAAATTTGGCAGAGCATTAGCTTTTTCATATCCAAGGAGTCAGTTCCTTGCCCTAAGAAATTAGACCGTTGTAACCAAAGATATTTGAGGTTAAAGTTTTTTTATAAATTTCTTATATTTGCATTTTAAAAAAGAATAGTCGATTGATTGACTGGTAATTTTTACCACTTGTTACACTTCTCGAGTACAACATTGTGTTAAAATTTCAAGAGTTAAAATTTAAGTTAAAATTATGTTAATTTATTTCGGAGAAAAAAATTATTTTTGAAAAAATGTGCGTTTTCTTTACTTTACGGTAACACGAGTAAAAGTCAATGAATCGTTTTGTAATTTACCAGAGAATTGGCTATATTATGTCTAAGGAGCAAGTTCGTGCCCAAAAATATCTGGCCGTTGTGACCTTAGTTATTGGAGGTTAAAATTTTTTTATAAATTCCTTATATTTGCATTTTGAAAATTCGATTGATTGATTCAAAATTTTTACCACTTATCACACTTCTCGAGTACAACATTGTCTTAAAATTTCAAGAGATTATGTTAATTTGCTTCCGAGAAAAAATTATTTTTGAAAAAATATGCGTTTTCTTTCCCTTACGATAACACGAGTAAAAATCAATGAATCGTTTTGTAATTTACCAGAGAATTGGCTATATTATGTCTAAGGAGCCAGTTCGTGCCCAAAAATATCTGACCGTTGTGACCAAAGATATTAGAGGTTTACATTTTTTTTTTAATTTCTTATATTTGCATTTTTCAAAAGAATATTCGTTTGATCACCTTAAAATTTTAACCACTTATTACACTTATCGAGTACAACACTGTATTAAAATAACAAGAGTTTATGTTGATTTGTTTCCGAGAAAAAAATTATTTCTGAAAAAATGTGCGTTTTATTATCTTTACGATAACAGGGGTATAAGTCAATGACACGTTATGAAATTTGGCAGAAAATTAGCTTTTTTATATCTATGGAATGAGTTCTTTCCAACAAAAAATTTGACTGTTGTGACCAAAAGATATTAGAGGTTAAAATTTTTTTATAAATTTCTTATATTTGCATTTTTCAAAAGAATTTTCGATTGATTGACTCAAAATTTTAACCACTTATTACACTTATCGAGTACAACACTGTGTTAAAATTTCAAGAGATTATGTTGATTTGTTTCCGAAAAAAAAATTATCAGCAGTAAAACTCAATAAAATCTTTTGAAATTTACCAGAGAATTGGCTATATTATGTCTAAGGAGCAAGTTCGTGCCAAAAATATCTGCCCGTTGTGACCAAAGTTATTGGAGGTTAAAATTTTTTTATAAATTCCTTATATTTGCATTTTTCAAAAGAATATTCGTTTGATCACCTCAAAATTTTAACCACTTATTACACTTATCGAGTACAACACTGTGTTAAAATAACAAGAGTTTATGTTGATTTGTTTCCGAGAAAAAAATTATTTCTGAAAAAATGTGGGTTTTATTATCTTTACGATAACAGGAGTATAAGTCAATAACACGTTTTGAAATTTGGCAGAAAATTAGCTTTTTTATATCTATGGAGTGAGTTCTTTCCAACAAAAAATTTGACTGTTTTGACCAAAAGATATTAGAGGTTAAAATTTTTTTATAAATTTCTTATATTTGCATTTTTCAAAAGAATTTTCGATTGATTGACTCAAAATTTTAACCACTTATTACACTTATCGAGTACAACATTGTGTTAAAATTTCAAGAGGTTATTTTAATTTGTTTCCAAGAAAAAAATTATTTTTGAAAAAATGTGCGTTTTATTTTCTTTACGATAACAGGAGTAAAAGTCAATAAAACGTTTTGAAATTTGGCAGAGAATTAGCTTTTTTATATCTAAGGAGTCAGTTCTTTGCCCAAAAAAATTTGACTGTTGTGACCGAAGATATTTGAGGTTAAAGTTTTTTTTTAATTTCTTATATTAGCATTTTTAAAAAGAATATTCGATTGATTGACTCAAAATTTTGACCACTTATTACACTTATGGAGTACAAAATTATGTTTAAATTTGAAGAGGTTATGTTGATTTGTTTCCGAGAAAAAAATTATTTTTGAAAACATGGCCGTTTTCTTCCCTTTACAATAACAGGAGTAAAAGTCAATAAATCGTTTTGAAATTTGGCAGAGAATTAGCTTCTTCATATCTAAAGAGTCAGTTCATTGCCCAAAAATATCTGACTGCTGTGACCAAAGATATTAGAGATTAAAATCTTTTTATAAATTTCTTATTTTTGCATTTTTCAAAAGAATATTCGATTGATTGACTCAAAATTTTAACCACTTATTACACTTATCGAGTACAACACTGTATGAAAATAACAAGAGTTTATGTTGATTTGTTTCCAAGAAAAAAATTATTTCTGAAAAAATGTGGGTTTTATTTTCTTTACGATAACAGGAGTATAAGTCAATGAAACGTTTTGAAATTTGGCAGAGAATTAGCTTTTTTATATCTGAGGAGTCAGTTCTTTGCCCAAAACAATTTAACTGGTGTGACCAATAATATTCGATGATAAAATTTTTTTATAAGTTTCTGATATTGGCATTTTGAAATAATATTAGATTGATCGACTCAAAATTTTAACCACTTATTACACTTATCGAGTACAACACTGTATGAAAATAACAAGAGTTTATGTTGATTTGTTTCCAAGAAAAAAATTATTTCTGAAAATAAGTGCGTTTCCTTTGCCCTACGTTAACAGGAGTAAAAGCCATTGAATCATTTTGAAATTTGGCAGAGCATTAGCTTTTTCATATCCAAGGAGTCAGTTCCTTGCCCTAAGAAATTAGACCGTTGTAACCAAAGATATTTGAGGTTAAAGTTTTTTTATAAATTTCTTATATTTGCATTTTAAAAAAGAATAGTCGATTGATTGACTGGTAATTTTTACCACTTGTTACACTTCTCGAGTACAACATTGTGTTAAAATTTCAAGAGTTAAAATTTAAGTTAAAATTATGTTAATTTATTTCGGAGAAAAAAATTATTTTTGAAAAAATGTGCGTTTTCTTTACTTTACGGTAACACGAGTAAAAGTCAATGAATCGTTTTGTAATTTACCAGAGAATTGGCTATATTATGTCTAAGGAGCAAGTTCGTGCCCAAAAATATCTGGCCGTTGTGACCTTAGTTATTGGAGGTTAAAATTTTTTTATAAATTCCTTATATTTGCATTTTGAAAATTCGATTGATTGATTCAAAATTTTTACCACTTATCACACTTCTCGAGTACAACATTGTCTTAAAATTTCAAGAGATTATGTTAATTTGCTTCCGAGAAAAAATTATTTTTGAAAAAATATGCGTTTTCTTTCCCTTACGATAACACGAGTAAAAATCAATGAATCGTTTTGTAATTTACCAGAGAATTGGCTATATTATGTCTAAGGAGCCAGTTCGTGCCCAAAAATATCTGACCGTTGTGACCAAAGATATTAGAGGTTTACATTTTTTTTTTAATTTCTTATATTTGCATTTTTCAAAAAAATATTCGTTTGATCACCTTAAAATTTTAACCACTTATTACACTTATCGAGTACAACACTGTATTAAAATAACAAGAGTTTATGTTGATTTGTTTCCGAGAAAAAAATTATTTCTGAAAAAATGTGCGTTTTATTATCTTTACGATAACAGGGGTATAAGTCAATGACACGTTATGAAATTTGGCAGAAAATTAGCTTTTTTATATCTATGGAATGAGTTCTTTCCAACAAAAAATTTGACTGTTGTGACCAAAAGATATTAGAGGTTAAAATTTTTTTATAAATTTCTTATATTTGCATTTTTCAAAAGAATTTTCGATTGATTGACTCAAAATTTTAACCACTTATTACACTTATCGAGTACAACACTGTGTTAAAATTTCAAGAGATTATGTTGATTTGTTTCCGAAAAAAAAATTATCAGCAGTAAAACTCAATAAAATCTTTTGAAATTTACCAGAGAATTGGCTATATTATGTCTAAGGAGCAAGTTCGTGCCAAAAATATCTGCCCGTTGTGACCAAAGTTATTGGAGGTTAAAATTTTTTTATAAATTCCTTATATTTGCATTTTTCAAAAGAATATTCGTTTGATCACCTCAAAATTTTAACCACTTATTACACTTATCGAGTACAACACTGTGTTAAAATAACAAGAGTTTATGTTGATTTGTTTCCGAGAAAAAAATTATTTCTGAAAAAATGTGGGTTTTATTATCTTTACGATAACAGGAGTATAAGTCAATAACACGTTTTGAAATTTGGCAGAAAATTAGCTTTTTTATATCTATGGAGTGAGTTCTTTCCAACAAAAAATTTGACTGTTTTGACCAAAAGATATTAGAGGTTAAAATTTTTTTATAAATTTCTTATATTTGCATTTTTCAAAAGAATTTTCGATTGATTGACTCAAAATTTTAACCACTTATTACACTTATCGAGTACAACACTGTGTTAAAATAACAAGAGTTTATGTTGATTTGTTTCCGAGAAAAAAATTATTTCTGAAAAAATGTGGGTTTTATTATCTTTACGATAACAGGAGTATAAGTCAATAACACGTTTTGAAATTTGGCAGAAAATTAGCTTTTTTATATCTATGGAGTGAGTTCTTTCCAACAAAAAATTTGACTGTTTTGACCAAAAGATATTAGAGGTTAAAATTTTTTTATAAATTTCTTATATTTGCATTTTTCAAAAGAATTTTCGATTGATTGACTCAAAATTTTAACCACTTATTACACTTATCGAGTACAACATTGTGTTAAAATTTCAAGAGGTTATTTTAATTTGTTTCAAGAAAAAATTATTTTTGAAAAAATGTGCGTTTTATTTTCTTTACGATAACAGGAGTAAAAGTCAATAAAACGTTTTGAAATTTGGCAGAGAATTAGCTTTTTTATATCTAAGGAGTCAGTTCTTTGCCCAAAAAAATTTGACTGTTGTGACCGAAGATATTTGAGGTTAAAGTTTTTTTTTAATTTCTTATATTAGCATTTTTAAAAAGAATATTCGATTGATTGACTCAAAATTTTGACCACTTATTACACTTATGGAGTACAAAATTATGTTTAAATTTGAAGAGGTTATGTTGATTTGTTTCCGAGAAAAAAATTATTTTTGAAAACATGGCCGTTTTCTTCCCTTTACAATAACAGGAGTAAAAGTCAATAAATCGTTTTGAAATTTGGCAGAGAATTAGCTTCTTCATATCTAAAGAGTCAGTTCATTGCCCAAAAATATCTGACTGCTGTGACCAAAGATATTAGAGATTAAAATCTTTTTATAAATTTCTTATTTTTGCATTTTTCAAAAGAATATTCGATTGATTGACTCAAAATTTTGACCACTTATTACACTTATCGAGTACAACATTGTATTAAAATTTCAAGAGGTTATTTTAATTTGTTTCCAAAAAAAAAATTATTTTTGAAAAAATGTGCGTTTTATTTTGTTTACGATAACAGGAGTAAAAGTCAATAAAACGTTTTGAAATTTGGCAGAGAATTAGCTTTTTTATATCTAAGGAGTCAGTTCTTTGCCCAAAAATATCTGACTGCTGTGACCAAAGATATTTGAGTTTAAAATTTTTTTATAAATTTCTTATATTGGCATTTTGAAATAATATTAGATTGATCGACTCAAAATTTTAACCACTTATTACACTTATCGAGTACAACACTGTATGAAAATAACAAGAGTTTATGTTGATTTGTTTCCAAGAAAAAAATTATTTCTGAAAAAATGTGGGTTTTATTTTCTTTACGATAACAGGAGTATAAGTCAATGAAACGTTTTGAAATTTGGCAGAGAATTAGCTTTTTTATATCTGAGGAGTCAGTTCTTTGCCCAAAAAAATTTAACTGGTGTGACCAATAATATTCGATGATAAAATTTTTTTATAAGTTTCTGATATATGCATTTTTCAAAAGAATATTCGATTGATTGACTCAAAATTTTTATCACTTATTACAATTATGGAGTAAAAAATTATGTTTACATTTGAAGAGGTTATGTTGATTTGTTTCCGAGAAAAAAATTATTTTTGAAAATAAGGCCGTTTTCTTCCCTTTACAATAACAGGAGTAAAAGTCAATGAATCGTTTTGAAATTTGGCAGAGAATTAGCTTTTTTATATCTAAGAAGTGAGTTCTTTCCCAAAAAAATTTTGTCTGTTGTGACCAAAGATATTAGAGGTTAAAATTTTTTTATAAATTTCTTATATTTGCATTTTTCAAAAGAATATTCGTTTGATCGCCTCAAAATTTTAACCACTTATTACACATATCGAGTACAACACTGTGTTAAATTAACAAGAGTTTATGTTAATTTGTTTCCGAGAAAAAAATTAATTCTAAAAAAATGTGCGTTTTATTTTCTTTACGATAACAGGAGTAAAAGTCAATAAAACGTTTTGAAATTTGGCAGAGAATTAGCTTTTTTATATCTAAGGAGTCAGTTCTTTGCCCAAAAAAATTTGACTGTTGTGACCGAAGATATTTGAGGTTAAAGTTTTTTTTAAATTTCTTATATTAGCATTTTTAAAAAGAATATTCGATTGATTGACTCAAAATTTTGGCCACTTATTAAACTTATCAAGTACAAAATTATATTAAAATTTCAAGAGGTTATGTTGATTTGTTTCTGAGAAAAAAATTATTTTTGGAAACAAGTGCGTTTTCTTTAGTTAACGATATCACTAGTAAAAGTCAATGAATCGTTTTGAAATTTGGCAAATAATTATCTTTTTTATATCTAACAAGGGAAGGATACTTGATGTCCGCCTCCGATTTTCATGAAAATTCGCATATGAGTAGAGTGTCAGAAAATATTCGACACGTATTTTTTTTATTTGCGGAAAAGCATAACTAAGGGTTGAAAGCCACCCTTAAAGTTCACCCCCGAAAACCGCTTTTTTTTAATATCTCAAGATGGAATCGGAATTTTTTAATGAAACGAACACCTATTCGTCTCTTATGAAAAATTGAGTTTTCGGCCCAGTTTTAAAGCTGGGGTATTGCATCCCCTATTTTTTATATGGGTAAATATCATATTTTACCTTGTATTTTTGATATAAAAATGTTTTAATGAGCTAAATTTTATTGAAAATTTCCATGTTATAAAGAAAATTGAAAATTATAGTTGACTTTTTTAGAGATTGTAACGGCTGGCGCGTCTGTGTGTGTATATGTGCGCGAACACGGAGCTCGGATCAAGCCGATCTCCGACACACGATATAGTCACGGGTAAATGCCCGAAAACGTAAACATGACGCGGCCTTGGAGAAGGCAAGGCCGGCGATTTCGGCATAATGCATCACGAATATAGTCGGGCTTGTCCTCGTGTTTCTCTAGGGGTTTTCGTATGTGTATGTAGTTGCGCGCGCATGTAGGTGTGTGAAAAGTACACAATAAGCCCAGAAAAGAAAACTCGCAGCAACATTGTGCGAGGGGGGAATGGGAGCGAGAGACAGAGCCCGGCAGTATCGCTTCTGCCGTAGCTGAGGCAGCTGCTCGTCCCCCGTGCGCGAAGATATATTTTAGTGATTAAAAAAAATTAATCACAACATTTCTTTGGATTTTTAATTTTGTAATGCTTATTTTGACTCATATTTACTATTAAAAGTTAAAAAAATAAAAAATATTTTAATTTTAGCGGGGGTGGCTACACCTATTAACATTATTATTACTAGATTACGAGCGAAAACTTTTTTTCATTTTTATTAATTTGTACAATGTGATGATTTGTCTATGTAACATATATAAATATTACAGAAATTGGTGAATTTGCAAATTTTATTCAATATACGTTTGACAATAATGATAATCTGTGAAAAGATGTTTAAAACATAATAGCTTTTTACACCATCCACATCGTATGACTGCAATTCCTCCACATATGTCGCAAATTGGTTCCTCTTGAGTATGCAAACAGAAATCTACTGGATTTTGATGTCTTGGAGGTTTTTTCGTTAGATATCCACTTTTATACCAGTCATATTTAAAAACATTTTGAAATCTTGGTGAAGAAAATTGATTATGGGTTAGATGTTGTAGTTTGATTATATTTCTATCGTGTAATTTAGCAACATAATTCATAAGAAGTGTTATGTCTAATAATTTTCTTATAAAGTTTTTCCATAATCGAAAACCATATAAATCAAGAGGCTGTATCTGACCAATTGTATCTTTTGGTATCGTTTTCAATATAAGATTTGACTCTTTCGGTAAAGCTTCTTTTACAGCGTTTTCACATTGTCCACTCCATGAATCTAATAGCAGTATAGGTGAATTCCCACTGTGAATCAAAAATACATTTTGAATCTAAATTTGAAATAATTCCTTGAATAATTTACCGGACGCTGATGCTTCTACGTATATATTTTCTGGTTTGAATAAAGTTTTCATTACTTTAGGTCCAAATTGCCCATGAGCCTCTTTCAAAACTATAAATAACGGGTACATAAGCTGTCCCTCTGCTGATATTGTTGGTTGAATAGTGTAACTATGTGTTGTAGAAGATACCGACTGAACGATGTTTTCTACATTTTTAATCCGCTCATAACAAAGAGTGCGACCACTATGTATCTCTAAATTGAACCCACTTTGATCAGAATTGTAAACGTTTTGAGCACCATGTACTTTAATGAGATTTTTGACATCGTTAACAAAATTTTCTTTGTGTTGTTCTACTTCTATTGCCTTCTGTGTAGATGACATAGTAATAAATTTTGTTATTTTACGTGAAACAATGTGATGTTTTTTTTTAATATTTGTATCCATCTATGTGAAGCTTTAAACCACAGAATATTTATTTCTGCTTTCTTTACGAGAGCTCATCTTTTTATAGCAATATCATGCAGAGTCATTTTTGATTCTATCGCTTCTTTAACTTTTTAAAGTACATAAGTTGTTATTCCATATAGAATAGTTTTTCTGGTACCCCCTGCTTCAATTTGTAATTTCCACTGTCGCATTGACGATCGGAAGTAACTTTTCTATACTTCGATTGTACACTTGTCAAGGATAATGGCTTTCTTTGTCCACTTTGCCAATACTGCACTGCGTGTTTCTTATATTCAAAGTCTACATCTTCTTCATTCAGTAAACAAGCAGGAACCTCTGCATAATCTTTATTTAATTCATCCTCTTCTTCAATATCTTGTGGAAGTGTATCACTGTAGTCATCCTCAAAAAGTAAAGTATATTCTTCTTCTGTATGTAAATTGTAATTTACACTCTCCTTTATTATATTTTCTATTACATGATATAAAGTTATCTCTTGTTCGTTAGCTTGTGATTCTTCAATTTTAACATTGTTAGGATTAAAGATTATAGATAATAAAGATATTACAACCAATGGATTAATAGCCATTTTTTAATTTTATTTGAGGCAATGACGTTCAAGCAACAGCCGTAGATTATTTATTCTATAATTATTATTTTACTTAAAATAACTTTATTTTATTTTCATGAACGTCAATTGAACTTACTTTTATTTCAAATATTTCATAATTTTATCCCCTTTATTAAAATTGGTGGCTATGTTATTTCACGTTTTATTTGTAATCTGATTGGTCGGAAGCGTTGCCATGCTGTAGCTATGTGCAATGCAACGTAATGTCGTTTGTTTATATTTTTCTTATAAGGTTATTTTCCCATTTTTGAATATTGTATTCAAAGCATAGGTCATCTCCGCGCTCGCAGCACGCGTTTGATCTAGTCTTCTTTTTAAAATAAAAGTATGTTTCACTGAAATAAAAATATTATAATTACTACAATGTTATGTGACATACACAAATAATTAAATTTATTTTATTTGTTTATTATATGGTAGAGAGAATCATGCCAGTTTAATATAATAAATACATAAAATAATGAAATTGAATGTATGTATTTACACTCAAGCGCGTGCACGCACTCACACGCTTACACACGCATGCTCATACCATTTCCTTAATTTTATTTATTAATTGTATTAAATGGGCAAGATACTCATTACAATAAAATATTATACTAGTTTTATTTAAAACAATTATTGAGGGCATGTCTAAGAATAAAAAACTTTACCGGCCACCACGTGTTTTAATTAAAAATTAATTTGTAAACATTTATCTGATGTAATCTCGATTTCAGGCCTTCGATTTGTGCGGAGATAATTTTCAGAAATTTTGTGGATCATTTTTGTTATAGTATCTGTGAGATATTTGGGTTGAAAAATCTGACGACTTTTTTAGATAATTGTAATTATTTAACATACACTCAATAAAAGGCAAACGAAAAATTTATTAATATGTCATGATATGATATTTATGTATATAATAAATATTATAAATTCTATTAACTCTAGAAAAAAAATGAAAACAAGTCGATGTTTTTTTAAAAATATTCTTCTTACCATGGTTATATTAATAAATTGAACATTATTAGAATCATTATTTTATTTTACGTTTTTATAATAATCCTATTTATATTATATCACTTCTTTTAATCAAACTTACTATTTGACTTTAGATATCATTTTAATATTTAAACTATTTTATTTTTTTCATGAAAGTTCTTACTTGTTTAAACGTTTCGCCCATATGACTAAAAATAAAATAGCAATACTTAAAAGCCCTTTTTAATAATATATTTTCTGTATCCTCAATGCGTAATTTAAAATTTTTTTTTTGAAGAGTATATAATAAAATGTATAATTATATCAATTTAAACAATTATATTAACACCAACAATATGTAATCAGTTTAGTAACTAGCGTGTAGTCAATACAAAGAAAGACTACAAACTGACTACAGTCGAATAAAAATATCTTTTGTTTACTCGAGAATTATCTCGTATTCAAAGTTTATTTTTAACTTACCAATATTTTTATAAATTTCGTTGCGAAAAAGATATTCGTAGAAGCGTGATGACATTGAAAATTGTAATGTAAATTTAATATAATTATAATTATATTGCATATTTCGGTAAGAATGAAACCTTCGTTGCTAAAAAAAACTTAAATTTTTATGACATCAACAATACAAGTATCAATACAGGAAATGAAATATTATTCTAATATAATGTAAAAAAGATGAATTTTTAATAGAATTTTACCCAGAAAAATTCTTTGTTTATAAATAATTTCATCATTAATTTCATAAACAAAAAAAAAAATAATCGATAAAAATTTTCTTGCAAATTTTCATTTAATGTATTAAATATTAGTAGTCAATTTTAGTATTTCACGTAAAATATGATTTGAAATAAGCATCTCAAAATTAAAAATCAAAAATAATGTTGTGATCAATTTTCTTTAATCACTAAAAGATAAATAACTAAAGTAGGGGTAACTCACCCCTTCTATGTGTTTTTTTTAAACCTCGAAACAGGTCAACTATAATTTCTAATTTTCTTTACAACATGGCATTTTTTAATCAAATATGGCTCGTCAAAACTTTGTTATTTTAAAAACAGGGTGAAAAAAATTATATTTACCCCCATAAAAATAGGGGGTGCAACCCCTTATCATTAAAACTGTGTCCAAATACTCGTCTTTTTATAAGAAACAAATAGGTGTTGGTTTCATAAAAAAATTCCGATTCCATCTTGACATATTAAAAAAAACGGTTTTTGGAGGTGAACTTTAAGGGCGGTTTTCACCCCTTAGATATGTTTTTCCGCACATAAAAAAAATATGTGTCGAATATTTTTTGACACTCTACTCATATGCGAAGTTTCATGAAAGTAGGAGGCGGACACCAAGTATCCTTTCCTTGTAAGGATTCACTTCTTTGCCGAAAAAATCTAACCATCGTGACCAAAGATATTTGTGGTTAAAATTTTTTTATAAATTTCTTATATTTGCATTTTTAAAAAGAATATTCGATTGATTGACTCAAAATTTGTATCACTTATCGAGTACAACATTGTGTTAAAATTTCGAGAGGTTATGTTGGTCAAAATTTTTTTACTCATTCCAAATTAGCCCCAAAACACAAATATAAAGTTTTAGAGCAAAATATGCAATAGTTCTATTTAATTTGTATATCATATATAAATAAAATAATTATTGTGTACTAGGGCATATCCCCGAGAAAGTAATTTTAGATTGAGTCCCGTGGCAACGTGTACTAGGGCAACGATAATAATTGACTTTCAAAATATGAATTTCGTAAAAATTTCGTAAAAATATTTCATAAAAATATCGATTCTTAAATATGAAAAAAACTACCTATCTGTTAAATTTCAAAACGATTCATTGTCTTTTGTTAAGAAGTATAACTTAGTTATTATATTTGTATGATTGTTACAATAATGGATTAACTTTAAACCACTAAGTCGAGCATTGTAGTAGTTAAATACCTGTTTCAAAACAAATATTTATTAGATTATTGCCAATACATACTTTTCTTTCTCAAACTAATGTATTTCTTTAAAATTTTTTATAACAATAATTAATTGTTTGTATGGGATACATAAATGAAAAAAGAAAAAAGAAATTTTTTATATTCAGTCATATTGTTTAACAAACAACATAGAACCTCAAAGAAAACAGTTTTATTTATTAATAAAGTTTTGTTGTGAAAAATTTACTTTTGTTTTTTAAATTTAAAAAACGAAATCGATAAATTAGTTTGAGGAAGCATCTTACCAATGAATTGGCAGCGGTTTTTATCTTGCCTTAGCTGGCTGGATTAATTTAACCTTGCCTTAACTGGCTAGGCGATTTTGTTATCTTACCTTTACTGGCCGGATGATTTTTTATTAATAAAAAAATTTGACATTATGTTTGAAAAAATCAATAAGATCCTAAAACGACCTTGAAGGTCAAATACAAGGTCAAGGTCATGTTCGGACGTAAAATCTTCCGATCTTTTCATTTCCAGGGTCTGAAATGAGGGGTTCCCTTCAAAAAATCGGCTTGGTCTTAAAATGACCTTGGAGGTCAATGTCAAGGTCAAGATCAAGGTCAAGATCAAGGTCATGTTCGGACGTAAACTTTTCCGCTCTTTTCATTTCCGGGGTCAAAAAGTAGGGGTTCCATTTAAAAAATCGACTTGACCTTAAAATGATCTTGAAGGTTAATTTCAAGGTCATGGTCATACTCAGACGTAAAATTTTCTGCTCTTTTCATTTCCGGCGTCAAAAATAAGGGATTCCATTTAAAAAAAATCGACTTGACCTTAAAATGACCTTGAAGGTCAATGTCGTGGTCAAGGTCAAGATCACCATTTGATATCCCCTCGAAACCCCACAATTTTTGTCTTTAAAGGTTTTTAAACAGTTTTCAACATATTTGCCTGGTGGTTTTAAAATCAGATATCGTATATATATTTATATATATATAAAACCATATTCTAACTTTTTACTTCCTTACCCTAGAACAGTGGGAGCTCGCAAGCGAAGCAGATTCCCAGGACATTTAGATATAAGTATATACATCCAAATCTGGACGTAACACAGTCAAAATGTCCGACCGTGCGATAATTGTCAGGCCGCTCGGTCATTGTCAGATTGTTGGGAGAAGTAAACAGAGCCGGCAAATGCGCGGCGCGCCGGGCTACTCCAGCATACACACGTTTAGTGTACGTGCACCGAGCCGCCGAGTCTTCTCCCGCTTCCCCCGCCCCACTTGGTACGCACGTATCAACAACCAATTAGAAAATTGTGCGCATAGTTCGATGATTTGGCCGTGAGAGGCAGCAGCGTGCCGTGCTCGGAAGCTTGTGTCACTTTATTTCTGGGGCGCTGGCAATCTCTCTATTTATCTTTAATGACACTAGTGTGGAAGGTGATTATTTACTGCATGAGACATTTTTCGCACAAGCGAAGTGGGTATATATCGAATTTGGAAAAAATCACCTTTTATGCGAGTTTTATACAGTATGTTATAACTCGAGAGATTAAAAATCATGTCAAAGCGGCGATTTTTTATAAAATTATGTTTGCCTTGTTCTTACAGATATCTAAACATTCAGACGTGGTGAACCAATTCTGATCTTAGAATCATGTTTAGGGGACCAAAATAGACCGTCAAAAATACGTTGGTCTAGTCTAATGCATAAAACCTTTTTTTTTGTGGGGATGAGTTATTATTTACATATCGACGCTTCCGAACCAAGAGGCGTTATCTAAGTGTTCATTTGAAAAAGACATTATCTGGGAGTCCGGTTGAAAAAAGCATTATCTTGGAGTCCAATTGAAGAAGGCGTTACATCGTACGACGATGTTTTTCGCATTTATCAAGTATTTCTTTTTTTTCCTTATTACTTACTATTTAATTTTGACACGTTCTAGAGCTATTATAATAATGTATCACCCTTTATTCTTTGTTAGTTTACTAGTGGTCTAATACGCCATCGGTCGTTAATATAAATCGAAGTCCAAAAACATCATCGCACAAGATAACGCCTTCTTCAACGGGACTACCAGATGTCGCCTTTTTCAACTGGACTCTCAGATAACGCTTTTTACAATCGTGCTTTCAGATAACGCCTTTTTCAACTGGATTCCCAGATAATGCCTTCCTAAACTGGACTCCCAGATAACGCCTTTATAAGCAAGAGCGACAATATTATTTATTTACGAATTTCGCTAGACTATATTAAAACGAAACGTCAGTATCGGATAACGAAAGTTCATGTCCTAATGATACACAACTAATACTGCAATATATTTTTAAGCGTGTTCATTAAAAAAATATATTTATAGTTTTAGATGATGCAGATATAAACCTAGCTGTCAAAGCAACAATTTTTTCATGCATTGGTACGGCTGGTCAAAGATGTACTACGACCAGAAGATTAATTTTACACAGAAGAATAAAAGACGAATTTATAGGTAAAACTAGTTTCATATTAATCATTGCAAGAATTAGTGCTTAAATTATTTAGTATGAATTTTTAGATAAATTGAAGACAGCATATAACATTGTTTTGAGTAAAATGGGAGATCCATTAGATGAAACGACTTTATATTCTCCACTTCATTGTCAACGAGCGGTCAATGCATTTGAGGTATTAAAATATAACATAGTTCTTAGATTAAATTTTACTTTTTAAGAAAACCAACATTTTATATAAAACTCAAAACTGCTACTAACTGCTTTAGCAGAATGCTTTCTTAAAGATAATAGTTAAATTACATTAAATAATTTTTTTAAATGTATATTTTAATCTATAAAAAAATTGCATTCTTTCAGCATATTCTATTTTTCATAAATATATTAGTAGTTATTGTGGCACCATGGGACAGTCAAATAAACCCCCCATCACTGACCATTCCCCCACCACAGGAAGGAAGGGGTGGGGACGTATTATAGATACCCCTATAATATCCCGCCCCCCTCATTCCTACTACGGTCAGAGGCGGAAATTCGCCATCTACTCCACAGTGCCACAATATCTAAAATTTATAATATTTAACTCTATACATTATAATTTATAATATTTAACTATATAAATTAAAATTTATAATATTCAACTCTATAATTTAAAATTTAGAATATTCAACTTTATAAGAAAATTTAATATTTATAATATTTAACTGTATATGATAATTTGAGTTTATAATATAAAACTTTTTTTGTAAGAAAATTTATAAAATTAAGTGGTACTTTAGGATAGGAGTGTGTTAAGGTATGTGTAAATAAGTGAAAACAAGTTTGATACACTTACAGTTTTTTTATTCATTAAAAATACAACATTTTCTATATGTAACGACACAAGTTCGTATATTAAAGACAACATTTCATATATTGGGATTGGCATATTATTTTTTATTTTCTTTATATTTTTACACACATCATCCCAATCAGTTATACCAAATTTGTCCACATAAGTTAATCACATCACGCACAGAAAATATATATATTGTAATGATTGGTTTTCTTGAAGTTTTTTTTTAAATAATTACTAAGTTCATCAATCACATACTTTATGTTGCGATGTACTTCTAATAAAAATGTCACTCTCACACGTATACAGTGTGATAATAATTTTAACCTACCAAAGATAACATTTTTAAATATTAAACTATGTCGGCAGTGTTTCTTTGGTGGTTGATCAGCTTGTTCCCGCGAATCTTCTTCCATAAGTTCAATCTCTTTGTCGCTATAACTTATAATACACCTCATGTTAAACTTGCAAGAAGGTATCTTCTGATCCAACATATCACTATCTTCCGTTTCAAAGAACTTCTCAACCAGCATACCTTTCTTCAAATTGACACCAGTCAGAGACTGTAAATGGAGTGCCAACGAAATCATCATCATTACTAATCCGAATAATAGGATCGAAGACGACTGTAATGGACGAATTTTTCGTCCATTTAAAGAAACAATTATTTTTCACTCATGGTCATACACTTAAAAAGAAACATGCAAACCTTTAAAAAGACACAATAGAGAAGAGAGAAGAAAGAAGAGCAACAGAGAAATATAGAGAAGGAGGGGGAGAAACAGCAGGAGAGAGAAAGAGGAAGGGAGGAAAACTAAAAGTGGACAGGAAGGAAGGCGGAGAGAAAAAAGTAGAGAAACGAGCGGATTGAAATAAAGAATGATTATTGTGACTTTAATAATAATTATTTTCGAGAAAAGAGCGATAGGAGAAATAAAGAAAAATCAGAAAATGAATTTAAAGCATTTAGTGAAATAAATGATATGTACGAGAGTTCAAAAGTAATGGAAAAAGATTTTTCTTTGGGAATTAATAACTGTGGTAGAAATGGTGATTATTATAATCGAGGCCGCGACGTGAAAATATTTAGCGAAATGGGAGATAATGTCGTATTTCTTTGTGAAGAAAATTGTGTTGATGGTTTAGCTAAAGATAATATCGACGAAAATAATGTTGAATTTAGTTATGGTAAATTTTATGTCGGCGGAAATAAAAATAATGGATTATCAAAAAAGCCATGCGAAAATGCATTCGAAGAGAAAGATTTGATAACTTTTGATAATGAAATTTTTGACGTACATAATGTTTCGAGTAAAAATGAAGTTTTTCTCGAAAAGGAAGTTTATTGTAATACGAGTAAAAATGATAAAAAAGTAGTGGAAGTGTTGAATAATGAAGAAGATGAAATAATAAAGGTTTATGATGATATTGAAAGTTTTGAAATTAAGGAAAATAAAAGTTTATGTGAAAATAATATTCAGTGTAATGAAACAAATGATGGTTTCAAGAATAATGTCAATGCGAGTTTATGTGAAGTTCAGGAAGAAATAAGTGAAAGTTTCGGAAGTAAAGAAAATAAAAAAGGTTTAAGAGAGAATAAAGTTCAGTGTGAACAAAATGAAGGTTTCGTGATTAATGAAAATAATCTGTGAAAAAATAATTATAATGATGTAATTGAGAGTAATAAAAATGTTTGTAATGTTTCTCGTGAAAATGAAATATGTATTGAAGAGAGAAGTGATGAAGATGAAAACGAAATACTTTGTGAGGAATTAAATGAGGAAAAATTAGTTAGTAAATCGGATGAGAATATGGATTATAAAGAGTTAAGTCACAATTATCCGAAAATTTATTAAAAACCTTATCTTAGTCAAATTCAGGACGAACAAATCATGCAAATGTACAGTTTCGATGAGAGAAACGAAATTCAAAATAAGCGTAAAAAAGACCGAGATATTTTTTATAACAAATTTAAAGAAAAAAATTATTTTTCAACATTTAACGCCGAAAATAAGTTAAAAATAAGGAATAATAAAGTATTGCAAATTGCAAAAGCCGATATCCACGTGTTAAATCAAACAAAAAAATTAAAATCAGTTCTCAGATAAAAACACTTAGAAATGGAACAACGAAAGTCTATCGAAAAATTAATTGAGAAATATGCTGATTGTTTTTATTTGAAAGGGGAAAGACTCGGAACAACAGCAGTCATTGCGCACAAAATATCAACAATAAATGATATACCAGTAAATGTACGGCCTTATAGATTCCCGCATGCGTTAAAGTCAGAATTGGACAAACAGTTGAACGAAACGCTCGAAAATGGCATTATAGAGCCATCTTGTTTCAATTATTCTTCGCCGGTATTTTTAGTTGCAAAAACGCCAGATAGCGCGGGTAATAAGAGGTATAGATTAGTCGTCGATTTTCATCAGTTAAGGTTGTATTGGCCGTAAGGTCGCTGCCAAAAGTTTGTGAATTCGATAAACTGCAATAAATAATTGTATGCGATAATTGATCAAATTTAAATTCTTGTGGGTGATTCAGGAGTATAATACGGATATAATAAGCTTTGAAAATTGAAAATCGAATAAAAATTGACAAAGTTCTGCTATTTTTTATAGTTACAAAAACTGAGTCATTAAGTAAATTTTTAATACTGAAATCGACAAAGTGCCAAACTTTTAATTTTGATTCGATTTTTAATTTCTAAAGCTTATAATATTCCTGTCGTGATTTGTAATCGGTTAGGAGCATTGAAAATTATCTATTTACCCTACATTATTTTGTTATTTTTGTTTTAATATTAGTCACTTAACTTTTGGCAGGGACTGTACGGGAAATAAACTGCAATAATAAATAATGCCGGATAAATAGTCGATTTTCAATGCTCCTAACCGATTACAAATCATGACAGGAATATTATAAGCTTTAGAAATTAAAAATCGAATCAAAATTAAAAGTTTGGCACTTTACTTACTAAATTTACTCAATGACTCGATTTTTGTAACTATAAAAAATAACAGAACTTTGTTAATTTTTATTCGATTTGCAATTTTTAAAGCTTAATATATTCGTATTATACTTCTGAATCACCCACAAGAACTTAAATTTGGTCAACTATCGCATACAATTAATTATTGCAGTTTATCGAATTCACAGATATTTGGTAGGGACCTTATAGCCAGTACATCCTTAAATGATGGGACTGTAAAAGATAGATATCCCTTAGCGAATATATTAGATATCATAGATGAAGTGGGAAGCACGAAATATTTTTGTGTTTTTGACTTAGCACAGGGATTTTTCTAAATTTTCTTGGATAAAGCGGATCGCCATAAAACAGCCTTTGCTTCTTCATTTGGCTTATTTCAATTTAAAACAATGCCTATGGGTTTATCGAACAGCTCTGCTACTTTTCAACGTTACGTTGATTTAGTTTCTGATGGCATACAACAAAGAGAAATATTTTTATTTATGGATGACGCAGTTATTTATGGTGAAACAATTGCAGAACATAACCAAAAGTTTGAAAGATTTTTACAGAGATTACGTAAAGCTAATCTTAAATTACAACCCGATAAATGTGAATGTTTAAAAACAGAAGTAGTCTATTTAGGCCATGTTTTGAGCGAAGAGAGAGTAAAACCCGATCCGCGCAAATGCGTTTTCTTGAAAAATAAAAAGGTGTTTTCTGAATGTATTACAGTGAAACAATGATTGTATGGTTGCATTAGCATAGCAAGATACATTGTCTTTGTTTGGTAATCCAATAATATTTAAATCGGTTATGTCGTTATCTATTTTATCAACATTAATGTATTTATTTATATTTTTATTAATATTATGATTATCAATGTCATTTATGAAAGTTTCATTAGTTTTATTTTTTCCATTATCATCAGATAAACCAATAAAAATTGGTTTATGATCTGAGAAGTAAGTTTCGTACACTCCAGCTTCAAAATGGTTATTTTCTTTATTTATAAAAATAATATCTATTTGAGTGTTAAAATTTGTAGTCGAAATTTTTGTTGGAAGTGCTCTTTTAAAATTTTGATGAGTTAAATATTTTTCTATAAAGTTATTTTCTAAAAAAGCATCGTAATTGAAATCTCCAATTATAATAAATTTATTGTTGTTGTATTTATTTATTTCAAATGTTTTAAAATGACTTGAAAATGTTTGCTTGTCAACGGCAGGTGATTTGTATCCAGTTAAAATGTACGTGTTATTTATTTTTAACATGACCATATCAAGATGATGTAACATGTTAGTTTTATTATAAGTAACATTTTTAATAATATCATAATGTATTTCTTTTTTAGCAAAACAAATAATCCCTTTAGAATATTTTACGTTACTGTCAGATCTATATATGATATTATATCCATTGATTTCAAATGTATCTGAATCTTTTGTATACGTTTAAAAAAATATCATAATATCGGCTTGATAATACCAGTGATTATTAATAATGTAATCGAAATTTTTATTTAAAGATCTAATATTTTGATAAATTATTATTAGTTCATTTTCTTGAATACATTTTGTAAATGATAATTTTAAATTTTTGTTCAATTTTAAATTATTCATTATTGCGTTTGTTGTTTCATCATATTTTGTTTTATTTAAAGTTGGAAAATTGCCAATTATATATAAATCTGGTAATTGGCTAACTCTACTTAACGCCACGTAAAATAATGACATACTTTTAAATTTAGTAAACTTTGTAAAATCTATACAAACTTTATCATAAGTTGACCTTGACTTTTATGAACTGTTATAGCTTCAGCTGGTATTACTGGTATTTGTTTTCTAACTATTTGATAATTTTCTTTTGTATTTATAATTACGTCTATTGCAGATATTGGAATCAAATTCAAATCTATTTTTAAATTATCATAATATCTATATATAATATTCATAATATCTTTATATTTATTTTTAATTTTTGATCCTATTTTAATGTTTTCTCCAAAATTTAACCAAATTATTTTTGGTGTATTATTTTCATTGAATGTAATATGTTTTAAAATACCGCAAGCTCCATTAACCAAGCCGTCTTCAACATCAATATTTGTTGTGATCATATATTTTATTCCAATTTTCAACATTACTTCAGCGCTTAATCCTCCGCATTCTTGTCTTTTTTTATTTTGAAATGATTGTAAAAGATACTGTTTGGTTTTTTCAGAAACAGAGTCAGGTACAGAATCTATTGATTTTGATTTGTAAGTTATGCTTGGATGATTGTTGATTTTTTTTACATTATATTCGTCAACAAACTTATTTTCATCAAATAATCTAATAGCTTCTTCAGGAATATTGTTTTCATCAGTTATTCTTGAGTTAAACAATGATATATCATTTTCTGTTATGTTATTTGTAGCTAAATTGTTCAAAGCCTTTATAAAATTTGTGTCGTTTTGTTGACGCATTATTTTAGTTAATTGATACCAATTAAATTCTTCCCACAAAATATTTTCAGAAAAAATACTTAGTTCTGATGTATTTGGAGTTGTATATATTGGCCGATCCATTACTGGGGATAATTGATATAAGTCACCAACTAAAATTACTGATATTCCTCCAAAACTTTTATTAACACCAAATATTTGCCTTAATCTTGTATCTATACGTGTCAACATATTACTTCCAACCATAGAAATTTCATCAATTATTAGTAATTTTACATGAAAGAAATGTTCTCTTATAGTATTAGCAATATCTGATGATAATTCAGGCATTTGTTTATTGAATTGAGTTACAGGTAGAGCAAAAGCTGTATGACAGGTAATATCTCCAATTAAAAATGCAGCTTTTCCGGAAGGTGCACATAGGATAATTTTTGGTTTATCAGAGTTTTCACCAGGAATTTCGTTAACATAAATAGATAGCAATTGATATATTGTATTGATAACTTTACTTTTACCGACACCTGCTGAGCCACTTAAAAATATTCTCATAGGTAAGGTAAAAGGCCATATTATGAGACAGTGTTTCATGGCTCAACAGAGGTTTCCATTTTTTTTTAAATTAATTAGAACTGAAATAAGGTGGAATTTTTTTTTCATATATGGCTTTAAGCTTCCAGAATGAGAACAAAATTTTTGTTTTAGAAAAAGAGTTAAAAAAATTATTTAATTAATTAAAAATCTCAGCTACTTTGACGTCCGTATTATGAAATACGGTAAAAGAGCTTTGTCCGTGTGTCTCATAGAGAATGGCCATATTATGAGACATGAAAATAACAAATAAATTGCATAAATTACGTAAACTTTATTTATATTCCTCGCAGGTATGTACAAAAGAAAGTTTACAACAGAGAACGTAACATATAATTAAAATAAACAATAAATAATAATAATTTATAATCGAACATGATTTGACTAATTTACTTTGATTCTTGCTTTATCTTTGGCTGAATCTCATTCATTTTCTCTTGTAACCTTTTTTTTTCCTGTGCTAATTTCTTCTTTTCTTCTTGTAATTTTTTCTTTTGGGCTAGTTTTTCTTCTTTCAATTTTTGTTTTTTTTTTCTTTTTCCAATTGTAATTGAAACCAAGCGTCAGAAGTTCCAGCTGCTGGTAATTTGGCTTTGCCGGAAGCTTCCACTTTAATCCTTTTTTTTTTTGGTAGATAATTAATTGGTAATGTGAAAGCATTTTGAAAACTTTCACCCAAAATTTCTTTTTGTATGGAAATAATATAATTATATTAAGTTTATAGCATATACAATCTATATAGAATTTTCTTTTTTCTTTCTTTTTTACAAACCTTTATTGACAAGTGTATTGCAATTATCTTTAGTTTCTTCAATTACAGGCATAGAATCTAAGTTAGCCAGAATACTGCAGTTCTCTTTGCTTTTTTCAATTATTGGTAGATCCAAATTAGCAAGCGTACTGCAGTTTTCCTGTAGTTTTTCATTTGAAGATGAATCTGCACTGTGAGTTTCAAGTTGATAGAAGTTGTGATCTGTAAATATGTAAGTAGTTAGTTTTAGATTTATATTTATTTTTTAGAAAAAAATGTAATTAAGTGTATCAATATTAGTAAGTATACCTTTTTGAGTGCACAACTCTGAAGTTGTTTCTCCGACAAGATCCAATGTATCAACAACATATGTGATTTTTGCATTCATTATAGCATCGGATAAATCTGTATTATCTACAAGTTGAATTGGTATATTTTCTTGAGAAGTTATGTTTGATACATCAATTATTTCAATCACAGGTTCTGCTAGAATAGCATTTCCTAAAGTTTTAACTGTGTAGTTTAAAGGAATACTTTCTTGAATGGTGTTTTCACTTAATATGTTTTCTTCTACATTCTCTGTTTGACTATCTTTTGTACATACTGTTGATTCGCTGTCACAGTTATATGGTAAGTCCAGTTCGTTGCTTTGAGATAAAGGGTCATGGTCATTTAACGTAGAATCACTTTCTTTATTCGATTCATGATGATCAACTGGTTCGATGCTACTATAGGTTCTGTTTTCAACTTATCTAAATATTAATATGTAAAAACATTTCTATAGTTAATTAATAGATACAAAATCTAATACAATAATTTGAAATTGATTCCGTACTGTAAAAATTGATTATATATTAAAAATCAAGTTATATGGAAACATACAAAAAATAAATCAATATAAGTTAATTGTACGTATCAAGTAAAAATGATAAAAATTTTTGTTACAATTCACTGTGGACGACACAAACACATATAAGTAAAATAGTAACACGAATGCTAACCAGTTTTTGAAGATTGCAACCTTAACCAATATTCAAACAAAGCTTTGTTCTCTAAACTTCCTGTCCATAACCCAGTTGTTAAATCATTTTCAAACTCTTGCACTAAATGATCTGACATTTGTTTTATATTATATTCAAACTTCTGTAAATGTTGATCGCTATTCTCACCATTTTCTAGAGACACACAATCTTTTGATACAGGTTCTTTTGATTTCCTTTTACTGAGAATGTTGTAGTCAACTGCGTTGGGATTGAAGGGTACTAAACCGCATGCTCTAAAGCCATTTTTCATGATGTTTTCCTCTGGTATAGACTCGAGTGCTATTTTTAATACCTTACCAACATCTTCTTTTTTTAACTGTTTCTTGTTGTTTTCATTTTTCCATTTTGGCACAATTTTTTTCCAAGCCTCGTTAAAAGGGTGAAAGAAGGCAATATCAAGCGGCTGCATGATATGAGTTGAGTTCGGATGAAGACCAATCAGTTCAATTTTGCTTTCCCGACAGAATTTTCCCAAAGGCATAGTGAGATGAGATGAATGATTGTCTAAATAAATTATAACAGGAAACTCAATATGTTCTTGAACCAGCCAAGGATAGAATATATTAGTTATATATTCATAAAATGTTTCTAGGGTCATCCACCCATTATCTGAAATTCCAATATCCCAACCTTAGGGAATATTGGCAATTATGTTTTTTGGTAAGTTCTCTTTATATGGGAACATTATCATTGGTGGGGCTCGAGTCCCTGCTGCGCTGTACATAAATAAAACTGTGATATCCTCTTTTACATCGTCAGTTATCTTATATGCTGTCAAACTTCCTTTTTTTGTTAAAATTTTACTAGATTTTGGGCACAATGCAACGTTTCATCACAATTGAATACTTGACTAGAAGGGATATTCAACAAATTTTTGGAACTTAAATATTCTTTTTGTTCACTGAACCATTCTTGCAGATCTTCTCTTGTAACTTCTGCTCTTCTATGACTTAAGTGCTGTGGCGTTCTTATGGTTATACTAGGGTGACGTCTCATAAAACCCTCGTACCAGTGTCTTCCTGGTCGATTATCAATAAAAGGATTATCCTTTTTCGATGATGATACATCATTTTCTACTGCGCTTAACAACTCATCCTTGATTACAGGAAAACCCATCGCAACCCTGTCAAGTATCCATCTTACAATACTTTCTTCCTCATCAGAATTAAGAGCTGTTTTTGGACCACTTTTTTTATCTTGAGTAGTTGGATTATTCACTTTTCTTGCAAGCGTTGCTAGTGGGATACCATAAGTTCTAGCAACAGTCCTGATTGAAAGTGATTTGCTTACAGTGTAAGCTTGAATCGCATTCTTCAGAGCTTCAGGAGTATAAATTTTCCTATTAGCTTTTATTGCTCTCACATCCCTGTTACCAATTACCACTGTACACTTGTTGTTAACATTTATTTTTCTTTCTTTCTTTTGAACAGCACTTTTTGTATTTTTCTTTGATTTCAATTTTTTGATATCAAAATTTTTCTTTTTATTTGCTGACATTTTCAACTGATGAAAAACAGCATCTAAAAAATTATTTTACAATCAGTAAGCCAGTCTTGTATAGGCAAACAATATTTTTAGGTTAGGTTTTCATATTTACTGTTATCATATCTCAGACACTTACCTGAACATATATATTTTATGAAAATAAAAATCAGCTACATATGTCTGTTTCAATAATACTTAATAAATCACAATTATTTATTGAAAAATAATAAAAAACGTCACTTAAAACCTTTGTCTCATACAGTGGTGCAGGTGCGAACCATGTGTCCCTGGAGTATGGAACAGTGAATTCCGTGTTTCGTAAATACGGACATTTCAAATACTAGTGAACATATTGTGATACACTTAATTTAAAAATTAAATTCAAAGTTATTTGATAAAAAAACTTAATGTATTACAAACTATGATCTTTAAAAATATAATTGAAATAATCATTGCCACTTAAAAGCATATTAATCTTCAAATGTAAGTAAATAAATACATCACGAATTTTCCCTCTCTTATCTCATATTCACGCCTACTTATGTACAAGTGTTGAAATGGTATATTAAATAATTTTTTTCAAAATATTTAGTAAGTCAAATTGGCCTTTTACAATGTTTTTTTTTTTTCTAATTAGATGTTTAAAATTATGAAAATATTTTTTTTTACTATGATATAAGGTTGTTTTGCAATTAAACTTGAGGTATTATATTTTCTGTCTCATAAAATAGGACACTGTTTCATAATATGACCTTTTACCTTAATTTATCAACTTTGAAACAATGTAAAGCATGCATTACTATATTTCTTTGATCAGTATTTAATTCGTTTATCATTTGAAAAACTTGTTCTTTATTTATTATATTAGGTAAAACAATACGTTGAAAAATTTTTTCTTTTTTTGATTTGTCTTTTCCTATTTGTTCTAGAATATCTACATTCTCTAAATTGGTTTGTTTAAAAAAATTATCATTATATTCTTCATTAAACATTTCATTATCTGCATATTTTAAAGCAGTTTATAAACAATCATCTTTTATCAAACAATACTGAGATTTGTTTTTTTGTATCGTAGATAAATTGTCATAAAACAATTTCTCACAATCAGCTTTTTCTATCTCTAATTCTTCATTTCTGAATGGTAAAAACAACAAGACATGCCCACGATAATAATTAAATGAATCAGTTTCAATTTTATATCTATAGTAACGTATTACTTTTTTCTTATTTCTTTCTTTGATATTCATAATTTCGTTGTTATTATCTATATCTTCATCGTCGGTATCATTATGTAATAATTTCTTTGAAAAATTATAGTTGCCTACGAAATCAGCCAAACATACATCGTTTAATTGATTTATTCGTTTTTCATATTTTTCAAAAATATTATTTGCATATATATCTTTTGAATCTTTAGATAATAATTTCAATTCTTTAGGTTTTTTTAAAATTCTACTTCTTTGATTAATAGGAACTGTATTAATATATACTACATTTCTGCTTGAGATCCATAATGGCAATGATAAAGTATGATAAACTGCTTCTTGCGAAGTTAAAACATTTCCATTTATAAAAACGTTAGCAATTTTTCTTAATTTTTGTTTCAAGTCTAAGTTACCGTTTTCAATATTATCGGATGCTTCTCTCAATAGTTTTGATAGTCCTGCTTCTATTTTAGTTACATAATTTACCATATAAAAAGCAGCAATATAAGCATCTAATACTTTTTGTAAATCCATGTTTGATTCTAATAACATTAAAATTTCTAGATTATATGCATTTATAGCAACTTCAAGAGATGATCTTTTTAAAAAAATTTTATTCCTTTTTAATGTACTTCTGATAGCATTTATATATTCATATTCTGTCATTGATAACGTTTCCAACATATTTTCAAAACTTACATCAGTATTAGAATTAAAATATATATTAATTAAAGTTTTAATTTTCTCAATATGAATATGTTCATTACCAGTAAATTCATTTTCATTTAATGGTTTTAATATCATTGTACTATTCATAACATATAATGGATAATTGAAGCGACAAATTTTGTTATTTTTGCGACCTTTATAACAAGTAGGTTTATGTTTATGTCTTTGAAAGGTCATATAAGGATTTTTCGGATCATATTCACAAGTTATTAATTTATCAATAAACTCAATTAGTTTTTGTTCTGAATTAGGATCATTTTCATCATAAATTGGAGCATTATTACAATATAATAATGTATGTACATGTACAGATCCACGTGCTTGAAATTCAACCCTTAAAAAACTGTCAATAATAAAATGTTCTTTGAATGGTCCATATGGGTTTTTTAATAAATTCATAATATTACAAAATCTATTGTGACAATATCTTACACAAGTCACTGGATCGTTCTTGATTAATTTAGTTTTTGTATCCATATCAAGATTAAGAACTTCTTCAGTACTAATTGGCTTTTTGTACTGAAGCTTATATAAGATTTTTAATAAATCAAAATTTTTTATTTCTGAGGCAGAAAGCGACATAAACAATGTTGGTATACCTAGTTGTCTAATAACAGAAAAAAGTTCTTTTTTTTTGCTTTGCCAATAATATGGGGAGGATCTAACTCGTTTCAAAAACATGAAATCGTCGTCTTGTTTGAAAATGTCATGTAATTTGTTTTGATTTAACACATGTTCTGCAGATAGATTTTCATTGTTTTTAATTTTTCACAAGCATGTATTCATATTTGAAAAAACTGATTTTTCTATTTTTTGTTTTGCCATGAATAATAATCTAGTTGGTTCGCAAGATCTTCTATCACGTCGTCTGATTTCAGATAATGTACGTTCAGTGTAAGTTAATTTTTTTTCTTTATCTAATATGTGGCCTCCAAAAATTTTAGGAAAACATAATTCATCAATATTTTCAACTTTATGCCATGGTACAGGTTGTTTGCCTTGTCCTGGAGCTATTGTTATAACATCTGAAGTAATTTCTTTATTTCTATCTAAAATTAAAACTTCGTCATTTACTTCGAAATCATCTTCTATATCATTTTCGTTATTGTCTGTAGTTACATTTTGTATTTCATTTGATATAGTATTTATATTATTACAGTTGTTATTACAGTTGTTGTTATTAGATTTGTCAAAGTCATCAACAATAAAATTTACATCATTTTCACTATTTCTTTCAAATCCTTTGAAAAATTCATCATTTACTTTTATATGATGTTTTTTATATAACGGTGTATTTATAAGATATTTTAAGGCTTCAAATATTTTAGAAGGTTTAATTGTTTCATACATATAATGAGTTTTATGATCTAAATGTCTTTTTAATTTGATTTGTATAACTGACATTTCGTCAAAGTTTCTAGGCAAAACACTGATCATATCATTAATTTCAGTATGTATGTTAACAACACTGCCTTTTAAAGACAATTGAGAGTTTAATGCGTATGGTTGTAAAGCTCTAATTTGCATGAATGGAATATAAGGTGAAACCATTCTTTCTTCTATTGCTGATAAATTTTTAACAACATCAGGTATTTCTGGGAAACGTAAATTGTCATTTGATGATAATTTTGGTATATGACCTTTTAAAATGTATTTTAAACATGTTTTACATACATAACTTGATTTACAATTCATAATTTGTGAAAAAAATTCATCTTTGTTAATAATGAGAGAATCGATTTTGTCTTTTATTTTATTTTTATTGAATAAATTTACCGATCTAGAAAAAAAGATATTATCACTACATATAACAGTTGATGTCAGGACCTTTTTTTCTATCAATTATAAATATTGATATAAGTTTGTTAGAATTTATATTTATTCCAGCATTTAATTCACTATTAATTTTATTTGAATAATTTTCTCGATATCTGTATAATTCATCCAATCTGAGTTTCTTTTTCTTTCCAACTTCTTTAATCTTATTGAAATGTATATATTCATCATTTTATCGTAAAAGTTTAATCCTTTTTTTATTTTCTAATCTCTCTTTTTCTACATATGATGTGTCGGTACGTTTCATGCTTTTATATTCATGATTGTTTAAATATTCATTTTTAAGATAATCTGGGTTTAATCTTAGTATTTTATTTCTTGCAATATTTAATTGATTTTCACGAGATGTGTAAGCGTCGTTTGACCTCATCTCTCGGTTTTTATCAATGTTCATTTTATTTTCCCGAGATCTGTAAATCTTGTTTGACCTTAACTTTCGGTTTCTATTAATGTTCATTTGATTTTCAAGAGATGTGTAAGATTCTTGTGACCTTAACTTTCGGTCTCTATTAATGTTCATTTGATTTTCGAGAAATGTGTAAGATTCTTGTGATCTTAATTCTTTGTTTCTATCAATGTTCTTTTGATTTTCGAGAAATGTGTAAGAATCGTTTGACCTTAATTCTTGGTTTCTAGCAATGTTCATTTGATTTTCGAGAGATCTGTAATCGTCGTCTGACCTCAACTTTATATTTCTATCAATGTTCTTTTGATTTTCACGGGATGTATAAGCGTTGTCTGATATTAATTTTTGGTTTTTAACAATGTTTTGGTGATTTTCTTTGTTTTTAAATGTATAATTTGATCTTTTTTTTTTAATCCGTTTTTTATTAAGTTCGTTTTCTCTTAATTTATATTTTTCATTTGTTCGTAATAATTTTAAAGATGAAGCATTTCTTAATTTTTCATTTTCTGAATAACTTTTATTAGTCCTTTTGTTTTTAATGAATATTTTTAATTTATTACGAATTTTGATTGTTTTTTTTTTTATTTTTACGAGAGTTTTTCGTGTTAATTTTTTTTTTTTTTTTTGTCAAATGTTTGTTTGTTTTCTTATATTTGGGCATATTTATTATATACTATATTATCTATATTATTAGTATTTGAAACGATATTTTATCTTTAAGAGAGATAAGGGTGAGAAAAAAAGTGAGAAAGGAATTGAAATATTAAAATATTATAAAATATGTTATATGGGGTATTTATAAATCTGATATAAATAAATAAAATAATATAATTATTTAAAAGAAAAAAAAAGTTGGTAGTGTTAAGTTTCAAATAGGATGAGTATATAAATAAATAAAATAAGATAATTATTTAAAAGAAAAAAAAATAAAATAAAATAATAGAAAATAGTTTTTTGAATTATTTTAATATAACTTATTTTGTATTTTCAGATGATGAGTGGATGCATTTGATTTAAATAACTAAATCGGACGACGTTTCAGACGAATACCTGTTTAAAAAAAATATTTGTTAATTGTTATTATACGATCATTCATTTATGTAGATAGGGTTAATGAAGTTTGATATATTTTAATATTTTTAATCATTATTGAAAAATAAATTGATATAAATGTAAGATATAATGTAATCTTAAATAAAATAACGACTATTTTTCTTATTTTATTATGAGAAGAAACTTTATTAGCATGAAAAAGATATTAACTAAAACTGTATAACTGTGAAATCAATCTGTAATAGTATAAAGAGTTTCCATGCAATAGTTGAAAAGGGGAGCTCTTCGTGAAATATCTCAAAAAATAATCGTTCGATCTTGATGAAAATTAGCACACACATTATTTTTATCACATAAAAATTCGTCTAAGAAATTACAATTTTAAAAGAAGGTTAACAAAATTTTAACCTCAAATATCTCTGAAATTTATTAACCAATTATTTTGCCATAAGAACTCGAACGAGAACTATCAAAAATATACCTCTATAATGAATTGCTATTAAATCTATTTTAATAATAATGAATAAAGCGATTAAATCGATTTTACTCTCATAATAGTTGGACATACAAAATTCATTTTTTTAATTTTTCATTTTTTTTAACAAAAACTGACCAACAGAATAAATTCAAATTTTTACGTATTATAGCTATTTATATTTTCCATTATCATGATTTTTATCAACAAAATTGATAGTTTAGTTTAAGAGTTATAATCTTTTAAAAAAAAAAGTTTTTGTTAATAACAAAATAATCGTGATAGCTACACGGAAAGAAGTTTTGTTGAGCCGCTCGCTAAAACGCTATTGGTGCGCTTACACTGCCGAGTGAACGAGCCGCTCTCTCAGGTTTCGTGCGTGAGACGCCAATATTCGTGCTCCCGCGCAACAAGGATTTTGGAAAGTGGTGCACTCTAGTGATTGGCAAACTACGCATTGTCTTTATGGCATCTGAACGTCCAACATCCAACGGCAACGGCAACGATCGTCTTAATTGATCATCATTGTATTGTTTTTATAAGTTTTATATATTAAATTTATAAATTAATATTGCTGTTGTAGTCTTTCAAGTTACAATGAACGAGTTCCTACAAAAATATAAGTTACCCCAAGAACTAAGGGATATTTTTCATAGTAAGTATACAATGTTTACATTCGTAAAACGTAACCTATAAGATTTTAATATATTATGATATGTGTGTGTGTGTGTGTGTGTGTGTGTGTGTGTGTGTGTGTGTGTGTGTGTGTGTGTGTGTGTGTGTGTGTGTGTGTGTGTGTGTGTGTGTGTGTATATATATATATATATATATATTTATATTTGCGTGCACGCATGCAGTTTTTATTTTTGTTTGTAAATTTTGCATTTTGGTTAAATGTTTTCATTTAATTATTAAATTTTGATGATCTTCCCGATCCTGCGCCTTGTCTCTCAATTAAAAATAGTACAACACATTTTATAGCTTCTCGATATCGTTTGTAATTATAAGTTTTATTTTCCTCGCTGAATTGTAATACCTAGCTTATAAGTTTTATAATTTGTTAATAAATAAAAAAATTGCTAATTATACAATTTACTTTATTATTAAACTCTTTCACAAGCATATTTTCTGTTACATGTACCGCATTGCATGGGCATGGGTAATATAGAAGTTTCGAAAAAATTAAAAAAAAAAAACTTTTTATGGACGCAAGAATAAGAAACTTCTAAGATATAAGATCTGAGTCTGAAAGTGATATATCTAACGAAAAATGAGGCCTTATTTTATTTGTATTTGTAGTAGAGTTATTTTCAATGGAACAATCGCTTATATCAATCCATTTTAACGGAGCACCGTCCGCCAGCCGTTGAGTATTCGTAACGGCGAAAATTGTATGCCAGTAGTACACCAACAGGCGGCGCCGCTCTCCGAAATCGTTGGTGCGTCGGAACTCGAAAATTGGCGCGCCACTCACCAAAACTGAGAGAGCGGCTCGTTAACTCGGCCGTGTAGTCGCACCAATAGAGTTTTAGCGAGCGGTTCAATAAAACCTCTTTCCGTGTAGAGAACTTTCTTTTTTTAAAGAAAATATAGGTATTTTAATTCTATTTCAAATGCTATACATCTGGTTCAAATATCTTGATCATATCTTTAAAAAATATGATTGAAATTTCGAACGTTCATAGTGAACGAAAGATTTTTCCATTTTCAGATTTAGCCAAATTTGACTAGTTAATAAATTAAAAAAATGATAATAACTGTATCTAATCACTTCTCACTCTTACAGTTACCACTTAAACCACCCTCAGATGAATTCTAACCAAAATTAGAAACTTTAAATTAAAATTTCGTTCACTATGAACGTTCGGAATTTCAAACACATATTAAGAAGAAGTAAAAAATAATTTTGAGAAAATCGAAAATACAAAATAAAACAAAAATTCATCTGACCAATCAAAAAATTGATTTTTGATCAGCAATTACTATAAAAAAATGAAAAAAAAAATGAGACTTGTCCGTTTAAAATCGACCGAGTAGAGGCTAAGATCTAGGCGTATACACACAAATATAAACACACACACACACGCACACATACACACACACATACACACTCACACTCATAACATCTCTTCGATATAGGAAGATCTTATGCGCAGAGACAAGATAAGACGTTCCTACGCACCGAGTGGAGATAGGACGTTATTGCTCATCCAGTGCGAAATGAGTTCAACATGGTAAGAACACTTCGATCGAGTTCGAACAGTTGCACAACTGTTCAAAATAATAAACTTAATTTTATTTTTAATAACTAAAAATTATTTTTGCCAAACTATGCTAAAATTTTATAAAGTGTCCGAAAGTGTGCAAAATTATATCGGAAATAAAATTATTATATTATATTTATTTGCAATAATAGATGAAAATTATTTATGCCAAACTGTGTAAAAGTGTGACACACTATACAAAACGGTACAAAAATGTGTAAAAGTGTGCCAGAATATTAAAAAAAAATGTGCTGATCTGTGATAAATCTGTGCAAAATGTATGAAACCTACCTACTTAGGCAAAGTTTGGCACAGTTTTACTTAGTTAAGCACACTTATACACGATTAAGCATGAAAATTATTTCCAATAAGAATAATAAAACATTTCTGAACTTAATTAATTATTTATTGATATATGGTCGAAGCAGTAAGGACAAACAAAGTTTCTTAAGCTTTCTTGATGCATTGGAGAGTTGTATTCTAATGCTTGTAATATATTCAGCCCAACACCTCGAAAAAATGTTTCAAAACATGTTCTGCAGTCCCGCCAAACTCTAAGGGGAACTGAGCATAACTCACAATATCCATAAATTGTGCTACCAGAATGTGCTCTACCCATTTCAAGGTTGAGACGCTCTACGTAAGTACGACCCTGATCATCATCCTCATGAGGTGGGCCATATGTGAGATGCAAGTAAATCGCATAGGCCCCCTCAGGCTCTGATGGAGCATCATGGTCCGAAACGTACTTCGGCTGGAGCAAATCATTTTCTTCACGTAAAAGCTGCCGATCGAGGTGCCGTTGGTATAATGGCTCAGCAATACGGAAAACCGCTTCTTGAAACCCGACGTGATTGGCGAGGATATTAATTACTATGTCAGCCGGCTCGCGTCGACGGATATGATACCCAGGGATACGAACCTTACGCTAGACACAATCACGACGAGCAGCGGCTAAACCGTAAGCCGATCTAAAGGATCGACGCAGTATTGATTTTGGATTATGCCAATCCAAAGGATTAGGGAACGACGATTGCCTTCCCGATCGTCGATGAATCGTAAAACGACGTGGAAAACGGTTGGGCATCATAAGTATAAGGTAGCGAAGGACCACCCAAGCAATTGCCACGATAAACATCGCACAGAGAAGAGTTGGGAAGAAATTCATATTAACTGTAAAATCAAAATTATCTATAGAATGCATTATAATGAAAAAAAAATATTAAAATTAAATTTTAAATTTTAAAATAAATTTTGATAAAAGTCATGAAATGTGTTCCGCTATCGGGGTACGATACAAAATGTGTACGTTAAGTTGGGACAGGGTTAGTCAAAAAAATACTTTGATGGAGAAATAAAAAAAAGAAACAAAAAAATTTGAAAATCAAATTGATGATTTAAAAATAATTGTAAATGAATTGAAAACGATGACAATTAATTGACAATTAGCTTACTCACTAATTATGTTTCTAGAGAGATTTAACGAAAAATAAATTTAAATATTACAAAGCTTACTCTATAAGAAAGGATCATAAAAAGCAGAACACAAAATTTGAACATTGTTAAGATTAAAATTAAAAAGGATAGGATATGTTATAAATTTGGAAATACGAACATTGCGGCCAAAACGAAGTAATTATCTTTCAGAAGTTACAGGAAGGTACAGCAGAAAGCGCGAAAACGTTCAGCAAAAAATATATGAAATGCAGCTGAATCTATACAGCATAAGAGAAAAAAGTAAAATTTAAATATTAATGTGAATTTAAAAGAAAAATATTAAATATTAACATTATCTAAATTGGAAGATGTTCCTTTTGAAAAAACCGCTGCTAACTGCTTTAGCAGAATGCTTTCTCAAAGAGAATTGATAAAATACATCAAATCATTTTTTTAATGTATATTTTAATATAAATTTCATGTTTTTTGTATATTTTATTTTCCATAAATACATTATTTAAAATATTTTAGAAAATTATATTTAAAATAGTTATATAGTAATTATGAAATTGCAAATTAAAATGTTTAAGATATTATCATATGTTATTTATTGAATTTATATACAGGGTGTGTCAAAAGTTCCGGGACGGCCAGTTATCTCAGCGGGAATGCATTTTCGGAAAAAATGTTTCATACAAAAGATGTAGGATTTTTCCCTGGCTATCTGATGGTGACCTTGAATTTGACCTTGGGCTTGACCTTCAAGGTCATTTGAAGGTCAAGTCGAATTTTTTAAATGGGAAGCCCCCTTTTTTATTGCGGAAAACGAAAGAGGGAAAAATTCTCTTTCCACCGATATAAGATACATACGGGGTCAAATGTGATCTAGAGGTCGTTTCAAGGTCAAGTCGGTAAAATGAGGTCAAATTGATCGTTGGCAGTCCATAGCATGGAAACTAAGGGCGTTGGGAAAAAACTTTCCATACGAAAGTTTCCGCAAATCGAATGGAGCATCTGATGGTGACCTTGAATTTGACCTTGGGCTTGACCTTCAAGGTCATTTGAATGTCAAGTCGAATTTTTTGAATGGGAACCCCCTCTTTTTGTTGCAGAAATGCGGGCCACGGACCCATGGGTTTTCGGGGTCGCTGAACCCGTATCTGGGGTCGGTTTGCCCCGCTGGATCGACCCAAGGTCGTTCCAAGGTCAAACTAGAAGGAATTGCAGAAGGTGCTTAAAACCACGGACCCATGGGTTTTCGGGGTCGTTGAACCCGTATCTGGGGTCGGTTTGCCCCGTTGGGTCGACCCAAGGTCGTTCCAAGGTCAAACCAGAAGGAATTGCAGAAGGTGCTTGAAACCACGGACCCATGAGTTTTCGGGGTCGCTGAACCCGTATCTGGGGTCGGTTTGCCCCGTTGGGTCGACCCAAGGTCGTTCCAAGGTCAGCGGTGATTAGCCAGGTCCCAGGTCTGGGTTTTGATCCAGAAACGTTTGCACAAAAAATGTTTTTTAACGCCCTGATACACGAAATTCGATGGGGTGTCCAGATGATCGGAGTATAAGAACGTTGACCTTCAAATGAACTTCGGCTCACTTTTAACCCCGTATGTATCTTACACCCCTGGAAAGGTAAGTTTTCCCGCATTTCTGCAACAAAAAGAGGGTTCCCATTCAAAAAATTCGACTTGACCTTTAAATGACCTTGAAAGTCAAGCCCAAGATCAAATTCATGGTCACCATCAGATGCTCCATTCGATTTGCGGAAACTTTCGTATGGAAAGTTTTTTACCAACGCCCTTAGTTTCCATGCTTTGGACTGCCCAAGATCAATTTGACCTCATTTTACCGACTTGACCTTGAAACGACCTCTAGATCACATTTGACCGCGTATGTGTCTGATATCGTTGGAAAGAGAATTTTTCCCTCTTTCGGTTTGCGCAATAAAAAAGGAGGGTTCCCATTTAAAAAATTCGACTTGACCTTCAAATGACCTTGAAGGTCAAGCCCAAGGTTAAATTCAAGGTCACCATCAGATAGCCAGGGAAAAATCCTACATCTTTTGTATGAAACATTTTTTCCGAAAATGCATTCCCGCTGAGATAACTGGCCGTCCCGGAACTTTTGACACACCCTGTATATTAATTGCATTCAAAATCTAGATAAATTATAATTAGAAATCATTCATTTTCTACAGTATAAATTTTCTTGAAATGAAAAAAAAATAGATTTTAAACATATATATATTGTTACGAGTGTTACGAGTGGTAGTTTCCAGAAAGAAAGCGCATGCGGCCATGAACTCGAAAACCATGCGCCAACGATTCATGCAGAAGCTCGAAGAACGAAGACACATAGCCCAATACAAACTCAGGGTCAGCAATATACAGAGCGTTGATAGAGGACGTCGAATATCGAAGGCGCATGACATCAACCAATGCGAGTCAGCAAAACAGCGAATCCGCGTGGCACTGAATCACCGGCACGAGATCTCGACATGAAATTAGGAGGAAGAAACGAACGGCAGATGAAGCAATGATCCTCCACTTATAAACCCCGAGGCAGAGATATAAAACCGGAGGGAAACGCGCCCGGGACAGTTAGAGAGAGGACGGAAGCGAAGTACGAGGAACGAGGACAAGCGGACAACGAATTCACGAGAGGACGTCGATCGGTTGCATAGCGAACGCGTGTTAGGTTATCTCTCTCGCGCGTATAAGTATTTTAATAAATAACGCAAGTATACTTTAACTCTAGTTGTATTTCACTGCATCGTTTCGAGTATCGGCTTGGAACGACACGAACACCTCAGAACCCTTTGTACATGCGTGAACCGAGATAGAGTCACAAATAACACGAGTGAGCTCTCGCAACTTTTTTATAATAAAAAGTGACGGACCCTGGGATCGAACCAACGCCACCGACTCGCAAGACAGAAACCCTATCATCCTAGACAAGGCCGCCACCGCTCGGCTTTCTGCTAATCAGCGTCATATTGTAATTGGACGCCTTGCTTATTTCGTTATTCTATATTCGTACGTGTATCCACACGTAACAATATTTATTTTCTTATATTTTTCAAATTCTCAAATGTAAGTCAAAAATTGTCATTAAGTAGTTTTGAAATGTATAATTTAGAAGAAAATAAAATGTAATCGTACGATCTTGATGAAAATTCACATACATAATATCTATATCACATACAAAATTGTCTAAAAATCTGGAACTGATTCATCGAACCATTTTCGATAAATTGCGATTTAAAAAAAAAGTTTAAAAAATTTTAACCTCAAATTTCTCTGAAAATTATTGACCAATTATTTTGCCAAAAGAACTCGACCGAGAATTATGCAAACTCTACCTACAGAATTAATTTTGAAGAAATTACGACAATTTTCCAACGAAAATCGTTGGACATACAAAACTTATTTTTCTCATTTTTCAGGTTTTACATTTTTGTTAATAACCAAAGAATCATGAGCTAGAAAATTTTTTTTAGAAAATATGGGTATTTTAATTCTCTTTTAAATACTACCTATCCCACTCAGATACATACAGCCGTTTTCAAGAAATTACGATTCGAAAAAAAGGTTACAAAAAATTTAACCTCAAAAATCTCTGAAACTTATGAACCAATCATCTATCCCAAATAAAGGTGCATGTGGCTACCAAAAATCTACTTCTACAAGGAATTTTGAAGTAATTAACACAATTTTATTCCAGTGCATTGTTGCCACAGAAAACAAGTTTTTTTATTATTTAATTTTGTTCTCAAAAACTAACCAACAGAATGGATTCAAGTTTTTAGAGATTATAGCTATTTATATTCTCCATTATCATGATTTTTCTCAAAAAAATTAACCATTTACTTTTGAAGTTATAAGCTTAAAGAAAATAACACGTTTTTATTAATAACAAAAGTACCGTGAAAGCTAGAGAAATTTTTTTTTTTTTTAAATATAAGTTTTTTTATGTTCTTTTGAACGCAGCTATTATACATTAGAAATTTAAAGTGTTTGTCAAAAGTTTGAAAAAGTACTATGTGTAACAAGAGAACAATTGATTTTTTCAGACTCAGATGATGATTTTGAGCACGAGTGTATCACTCATGCTCAATCATCATCCATGCCAGAAAAAATTAATTTTCATAAATAGTTGCATAATGTACTATTATACTACTATAACCTCAAAATCATAACTTTAATATGATTATTCAGCTGTAGTGGTATAAAATAATGTATAACACTGGTGCGTAAGGTGATTTTTACCTTACACACCTATAATAATTAATCACCTTCTATACCTATAATAATTTACTATTTTATAAAAAAAGTTGATATTATTTTCACACCACCTTGCGGTAAATATCATGGTGCGTTTTTTTTTTATACAGTAAAATAAATTTTTATTTTTAAATGAATCGCTTTTGAACAAGTAAAACTTACTTAATTTAAATAAATTTTAATTGTTTCAAAATGAATTATATTAAGAATAGAAATTTTGTTTGCATGTGCAGTGGTATCCCCAGTAGGCCTAATCCACTGGGCTATAAAATAAATACTATTAAAATTTTGATAATAACAAAATAATGTAATTTGAATTATATTAATCGTATTTAAGTATTACTTATCTTTTTAAAAATAGCCTTCCAAATGTATATCTTCTTCAAATCAAATTTTCAGTTAAATTTATCAAATACTAATCATCGAAATAGATGTTATTTGAAATACTAAATATTATTTTAGTGTTATTAATTTTTTGAACAAATTTTAAATTTTATAAATCTTTTACCTGCTTATGTTTTTTTCATTAATTCAATTTTCTTTTTTTTGATTGGTTTTCACATAGATCCTCAAACTTTATGTTATTAAAAATTTCTTCAAGTATATCAGACATTTCGACTTTCAAAGTAGCTTCAATTAATGATGACTCGTTGAAATCTTCATAAATGTAATTATTTAAAAAATCGTATAATCTATATTATTAAAGAAAAATTTGTACAACAATTGATGAAGTTAAATATTTAAATATATAAAATTAATTAATCTAACCGTTTGTACTCATCATTATTTTCTTCTTTTTTAATAATGGTTGCCTCAATCGAATTTAATGCCTTTACGTAATTTCCTTTTGTTATTCGTAAATTGCAAAAACAGAAAATTTCATTTTCTTTAATATTTATATTATTAGAATCACCCCGAAGAGTCAGGTTTATCTATAATAGTACAATGAATTTAACATAGTAATAAAAAATGATGTGCAATTAAATTATTAAAAGTATTAAAAATAATATATATATGTGTGTGTGTGTGAGCATGTGTGTGTGTGTACGTGTGTACGTGTGTACGTGTGTGTGTGTGTACGTGTGTGTGTGTGTGTGTGTGTGTGTGTGTGTGTGTGTGTGTGTGTGTGTGTGTGTGTGTGTGTGTGTGTGTGTGTGTGTGTGTGTGTGTGTGTGGGTGTGTGTGTGTGTGTGTGTGTGTGTGTGTGTGTGTGTGTGTGTGTGTGTGTGTGTGTGTGTGTGTGTGTGAAAATAAACTTTTAAAATATTATATAAATCAAAATTTCGATTTAGAAGACTATAACTAAAGTTCTTTACAAAGCACGTGAATGAAACAAAAAAGAAAATGTTCATTTTTCAACGGAGAAATAAAAAGCGTATAACTTAATGGTTAAGGCAAACTTCTAATAAGGTTGCCTCATAAAATTTTAAAAGTTTCTGGGATATGCTCATATATAATCAAATAAAAAATTTATTTTAAACATTTAACTATTGCGAAATACGTTTTAATTGTATATTTACTTCAAAATTTTACAATATTTTTATTTACCTGATGATTTTGGTCATCTTTTAATACACATTCTTTTTTAGAGATGACACTATTCCCTTTTTTGGTTTGTATATTTACAGTATCATGAGTTTCATCAACTATAGCAACAATGTCTGTAATTTTTTATTTAATATAATTATTTTTTAATATTAATATTCAAATTAAATATTAAAATTGAGCTTACTGATAATGTTGTTTTCAATTAAATTTGGTACATCTTTTATTGACGTGAAATTTTTTTTTATATTAAAATCAAAATTTATTTCTCCAATAAATTTTTTTATTGTACTCTTTCTATTGAAAACCATTTGATAAATGTTATTAACTGTATTGTACTTTTCATTTGAAAAACCAACTGTAAATTTGTTAAAATAATAAACTTCGTTTACCTATAAAAAAAAATATTATATTTGAATATAATATGATTACATAAATACCAATATTTTAATATTTCTCATTATTTAACTTATTACTAAATAGTAAAATTACAACGTGATTCGCGCGTTAGTGTTTTGAGGTTATGAATAATATTTTTCGTTAAATTTTATTCATTATAGTATAATCTAATTTATGATTGAAATAAATTGTAGTAATTTGTCGATTTAGCAAAAGAATATACAATGTTATAATATAGTTGAAAACGGTATCAATTAGGAAGACTATTAGAAAACGTATCAAATCAATAATCATTTTTTTGTTTTAATTAATTTTGCTAATTTTAAATATAAAATTAAAATTATGACAAAAGTAAAGAAAATGGAAAAATTTAAAAGCTTCAAAATTGGTACAGTTCATAAACATATTATGAGATGGTAACATCTTTTACTAATCCGACAAATTAAAAAAGAGATGTAGGAATTTATAATTTTCTTGAAATCACATTCATTTTATAATATATTACAGACATTATTTAAAATAATAATAACTTACTTTTATGACGTTGTAAAATCGATTACAATCTCGATTGTATCCTATACATTTTATAATTCCGGTATCATCCAACAAATTAATAAAAAACAAACATCCATTATTGAATTCCTTTTTATTAGATTTGAATATAACTTTGGCTAAAATTAATTTACAGTAAAGTAAATAACAATTACTTATTTCATTGAAAGTTTATATTTATGTTTTAGAAAATTAAAATAGAATAACTCACGATTTTTCATTGTATGGATTTAATGATTGTATTTTAGATAAATTTTCTATTTTTCTGAAAATATGGCATATATATAACAATAACATAATTTTTATGAAATAATTATGTAAATACTTACATATCCATTTTTTTAAACAAATTTTAAGTCGCTATTCTCTTCTTCTATTATATTGCGTTCCATATTATTATAAATATCAGGATAATCGTTACTAAGAAATTTAAATGAATTAAGACAATTAGTGGTAATCTTTTATATTATTTTTCTGTAGTGATTATCTTTATTTTAAAAGAACCTATCTTAATATATAATAAATTATAGAAACAAGTTATATTTAAGATATTATATAGGCTGATAAAAAATAAAATCGGTCTGTGTCTCGCTTTGCTAGTGTAAAAAGTCACACCAGCTAAATAATCGACTTACACACTAGTTTCGAATGGCATTTTACATCACGAGCGCAGAAAAATCATATCAAAGTTGTAATTTTGAGGTTAGAGTGGTATAAAAACCGATTATTCAAATCTAATATAAGAAACGTTATTTACTAAACCATTTTTTTTTCAAAGTTAAGTTATTCAGCATCGGTTAGAAGTTATAATGGACTCTCAATATGACTATTAATATGAGCATCATAAGGCAGGAGAACTTTAAGAAAATAGCAACTTTGACAAAACTCAACAGGTGAATTACAATGGGCAACCTTAAGTGAAGGACTTCCTGATACGCGCATATTGACAGCTTCATCTTCCAGATTATAAATGGAACGTGATCTAGTCTGTAATTATTTTACCGCGAGAGAGCGCCGCGAAGCCGTTGCTCGCCGCTCGCCACATTCTCATTCTCTCGAGAGACTTTGTTTAGAGCGGAGTACTCATCATACCTTTATTGTATTGAATCTAAATTCTATTTCAGATTGTATTCAGAGTGCTTATAATAAAGATTAGTTTTGTGTATTTGTTAGTGTTTTTATTGTACGAGCCACCATCAAACTTCCACAACAATCCAACAGGTTATCGGCCCAGCTCACGCTTTTGTTGAAGGTGGACGTGCTCCAGGAAGAGGTCAGAGTTCCAGAGAACTTCCGAAAAGTCTTTTTTAACAGAGAGGTTTTGAGGGGCCAGTTTACGAGTTCCAGAGTCAGTATAACAGTTTTTTTAAGAGTGTGCCAGAGAAAAACACCGCGTCGGGCATAAAAGAAAGTTCGCGAGTGAAACTGCTTACCGTCAACGGGAGTGTTTTCAGTTAAAAAATTCAGGAATCAGAGGCTACTCACGAACGTAAAAAAAATGTTCAGAGAAAGAAAAGTGTGCGACGATAGAAACATAAAAATCTATTTGCATGCATATAGAGAGAATTCAAGAGTGAAATTACCTGCCGGTGATAAGTTTTCTAGCGTGTGTGCGATCACCCCCACCCATTAGTAACGATGAAATCAACGTGCGACTAATCGATTTGGGAGGGAGCACATGAGTACAGGATGCATTAGGGCAAAAGGATCGGAATATTAATTTGCTATGTGATTAATATTCATGTGTGTATAAATAGAGTAAAGAGTAAGTGTTTGGCAGGCTCAGAGTAAATTCAGAGAAATGGACGGAGACAAGATAATCACCGAAGTAACAACAGAGAAAAAGGGTGAAACAACAACTAAAAGGAAAGATTCAGAGTCAAGTGATCAGAGTTCAGAGAAATCATCATGTAAACTGAAACCAACAAATTCAAATATGTTTTTAATACACACATACAAAAATTAAATTATCTATAAAATAAATAACAGAGAAAAGAGCAGATTATATTTTACATATAATTCAGAGATCAGAATATGGATCCATGATACGTATATGTTTACAAAAGAATGCAAACATATGCGCCCTTTTTTAAGACCAAACATTTTTAATTTTTTTCTCCTGCCGTCTCTTCAATAATAAAATAAAATTCCAGAGTCAAAATCAGAGAATGTTAAAGAGGTCGACTTGGAACTGGCACTGCACTTTCTCACCGGTGCCATAAGTAATAACATCGATGCAATGAAAAAAATGAAAAAACAGCAGGAGAAGACATCAGAGCTGCTAGCAAGCCTAGCTGACAATCTCCAAAAGAAGGAAGAAGAACAGCTGCGGGTCAGCATGACTTGCTTGACCGAGACGAAAAGTCTTCCAGAGCAATTAAAGGAGATAAATAATTCAGAGAACACAAATCAAATAAATATAACAATGGCAAAATTAAAAAAAAAAGTAGAATCAAACCATGGTAAAATTCACATGAAAAGGAATTTTACCTTAAATAACAAAAATGATCTAAATGTATGGTTAGATCAGTTGCACTCAGAGTTATCAGAGTATGAATTTATAGAGTATATAAAGAATCAAAATAAATTCAGAGATGACATGACGCATATAATCGTGAGACAACTGTACAAAATTAAACAGTAATAAAGAGAAAATAATAGAATTTTGTTATCGGTTTAATGATATAATTAAAGAGTATGACACCTGTAATACGAAAATACCATTATCAGAAGAAAAACTAAGAGCCGCCTTTTATAATGCAGTGTGTGACACTATCATTCGGACAAAAGCCATTCGGGCTCAGAGATGACGAAAGAAGATATGATTAATTGCTCATTACAGGTGAAAGCACAGACTCAAACAGATCTAGAGGTCAAAATTAACCAGAGTCAACAAAGACATCAGAGTCACCAAAGCCGTCAGAGCAGCGAGAGCGATAAGGGTACCATAGATTGGTTCAACAAATGCCACAGATGCAACAAATTTGCCGGACACTGGGCTTCAGAGTGTCCCTTAGTCAAGTTTAACTCTTGGTATTGTTATGTATAGAACGAGGTGAGGGGAAAGAAAGGAGACTCGTGTCCCAACAAAGATCAAAGGTATAATAATTAGAGTAATCTCAATAATAATAAAGGTAAAGGCAAAGGTAGATGTTTCTTCAGAGACAAAAATAGCCATAGAGGGAAAAATAACCGACACACCCCATATGACAGATCAAGAGATCAGAGAACAGAGAAAATCAAGCAAATGCAAATTTAACAGGTAAGTTCAGAATTAGCTTCAGACACTGTGAAGATTCAACTTCCACATGCGGATACATAATAAAGTTTTACGGAGACACAATAACCTGGAGAAGCCACAAAGTTAGATAACTCTATCAACCTTTCAGGCTGAATATCTGGCAATGAGCGAATCATGCCAGGAGGTGATCTCGCTATGTAAGGCAATCAGAAATATTACAGGAAAACCCTCATATCCTATAACTTTGTGGTGCGACAACATGTCCGTTTTGAAATGCACTCAGATTGACGGATGACACAAGTTAAAAATTTTCAACGTAAGTGTTTCAGAAATTCACAGAAAACTCAGAGAAAGAGAAATCAGAAAAAGAATCTTACTGATAACTCAGAGAACAAATATTGTAAATTATATTTGAAATATTCAGAGTCGGAGAAATTTTCTTATCTGTTTCAGACTCCAATAACTTTACAGAGGCAACATGAAGGGAGGGAGTGTTGGCGATATAGGACCTTCGCAAAGCACTGAGGAACAGATATAAAGAACAAGAATAATATGGGTTAGTATATCTATATATACGAGGAACAGCGAGATAGACGAGGAATAAGACTCTTGTTGTTAGAAAAATGTTTTGCAAAATAAACAATAAGAATAAAATATATTTATTACGATTAAAAATGCGTATTAGTATTCAATACAATCATTTGAATTAAATATATATCAAGTTTCTAAAACGAACGAAAAAATACTAATCACCGCAGATTCGTTAAAAAATAAAATGCTTTTACTATCGTTTAATATGTAGAAAAATAAAACTAGTAAATATTTTGTTATTCCATTTTTACATTAAAAGCATGTCAAATAAATTAAAATGAATAAAATTAACTTACGTAAAAAATATTTAGTAAAATTTATTCAATCCGACGAAAATCTTCAAACGATTTTTGGATTATAACCATACTCGTGCCTATTGTTAATCTACTTATTAAATATCCGCAAGTAAACTGAACCCGCGTTATATTTGACAACGAAATAGGTTAAGTAGAACAATCCTGTGATTTGGCGCACTTAAGCTTGTAAACATCGTATGAGGTGCAGTAAAACCATATATAGGCAAGTTTTAACTTATATGATTTTCTATTTTTGTAAGTTAATGTAATAATTATACCTTTATGTAATAATTAATACAAAAGATTACATTGTAAATCAATGAGTTTTATTTAAATATTTAATTATATTTAAGGTTGCAAATTAACTAATTTTGTTTTTTTTTTCATCACATATCAAACACAGAGGGGTGCTCCAGGGGTGCATGTAGGGTGTGTGTCACCTTCTCTACGTTCGGAATTAGAGGGGGGCACTGTAACGTGGCATTTACAAACGTTACAGACGTGCGGGTAAAGCGCACAAACGTATGACTGGGTCCAGGTGAGAGAGCATGTAAGCTCACGCGGAAGCGAGCGGCAGGAGACGAATGGACACACAGCATTAAGTAAACGCTATAGAGAGAATCGCGTAGACGTAAGAGAGAGAGAGAGAGAGAGAGAGAGAGAGAGAGAGAGAGAGAGAGAGCGAGAGAGAGAGAGACAAAGCATTGAGTCGCAGACGATGATAGAAAGGCAGCGGAGACCGAAGAGCAACACTTGACTGACAGGCCTGAGAGCGGTCGAAGAGTGACGAGGAGAGAGGAAGCGAAAGCGCCGAGGCACGCAGAGAGAAATCTAAACCAGCGCTCGCTCTGTCTCATCGACCACCTGCGAGGTAGCATCCCCGAGCTCTAGCACCGCTACGCACGCGGACGCCTGGGGAGAGAGAGACGGTCAATGTCCAGCCGTACTCGCCTGGTCCACGGTCGTCATACGCCTGAACGTCCAAGACTCGCCGTCCCGTATCGCCCAGCGCTGTCAAGGAGCGGAAGAGTGAGTCCACCCATTTCTTCTGGAGCAATCGTCGAGGCAGCCAGCTTACATCGCTGACCTCGTCGACCAAAGCTCTCTCTTCTCGAGCGTTACCGATCGGGCGGGGAAAGAAGCGCCGCACCGCTCGGGAGGCGCGTGCCGTAGAGACGATTAGGACTGGCTCCTGTTGAATCGCCGAAGCGTGCGCACACGAAACCGCAGTGTAACGCGCTCCCCGCGACTGTCCGCGCGACCGAGGTAGGCGACGCGGGTGAACGTCGCCAGGCTATGCCACGACTCGAAACCACCGAGACTGTACGACCGCAGTTGTGTCACGACGGGCATGAATAAAGGGACGAATAGTCCAAAGTTGTAATTCGACACAGTCTGATTTCATTTATTATCTCCCGTGCCTTACTACTTACTACTTTGCATGCTTATCCTATTCCCAGACAGAACAGGACCAAGACCTCATCACCGAGACTGGCCGGAAAGGCAACAGGGGAAGAACCCAAACCGAGGAACCTCTGTTCCTTTTGTAACTCTGTACGCGGGAGTAGGCTCCGACGCGACGGGGCGGAGCACACCGAATACTCGATTCCCCACGCACAAAGATTACACGAGAAATCTCATAGTCAGTAATATTTATGCGGTAAAAAATAGAAATCACTAAATTTCCTACAAAAACATTTCAATCCACCGCCCTACTCCAACATTAAATTTAACGATCACTCGAAAAAAAAGCCAAAAACATGAATTATTATTATAATATAATCACTGTAATCAGCTTAAACCTTACCTTCTCTCTCTCTCTCTCTCTCTCTCTCTCTCTCTCTCTCTCTCTCTCTCTCTCTCTCTCTCTCTCTCTCTCTCTCTCTCTCTCTCTCTCTCTCTCTCTCTCTCTCTCTCTCTCTCTCTCTCTCTCTCTCTCTCTCTCTCTCTCTCTCTCTCTCTCTCTCTCTCTCTCTCTCTCTCTCTCTCTCTCTCTCTCTCTCTCTCTCTCTCTCTCTCTCTCTCTCTCTCTCTCTCTCTCTCTCTCTCTCTCTCTCTCTCTCTCTCTCTCTCTCTCTCTCTCTCTCTCTCTCTCTCTCTCTCTCTCTCTCTCTCTCTCTCTCTCTGAGGGTTAGACGGGGTTAAACCCAAAGGCGTAAATAAATGATCAATCTCTGTGTGTGTCTATTTTTCTTATCACCTTGTTCTATTTTTCTTATCACTTCTTCACTTTTCCTTTCTGTTTATATACTTATTAATGATTAGTTATAGTATTTACGTACGTGTTTATACGACACTGTTGTCATCTGAACTAATAAAATCAGCTGTTATTTATCTGTTGTTTATAAAAAGTATCTTAGCAACTATAGAACATCATATGACGATCATGTTAGATGACAACATTATGTTCGATTAACATGTATTTACTTACTCTATCGATCTTTCAAAAACTTAAAGTTTTATTACATTTTATTTGAATCAATTCTATTAATAAATGTATTAATATTAGAATGAAATGAGATCACAATAACTTGAGCTTAATTTATTGTAACTGTAATAAAGTTATTTTTGTACGTAAAATTTGCGTAAAATAGTATTAATCATAACTGCTGTACACTATATTCAGAAAAACTGACTAAGTGCTGCGCAATTGTACAAAAGTCAACTTGGAAAGGTTAATTGAATTTTTAACCCATTAAAAATTTTTTTTTTTATTGTATGTAAAAAATAATAATTATTAAATCAATCTAAAACGTATTTTGATAAGAATTAATCATGTCGATTCAAAATTTAATAGATTCATAAAATAGTTTAGTATAAAAAATATACAGATAATTTTAAAAACATTATTAAAGTATAAGGAAATATTTCATAAATTCACTTACATATAAAGTAAATAAATATTTGCGCAGTGCACTTAGATTTTAAATTTTATTTAATAATCTTACAAAGAAATTATTTAAATTATTGTATAAGGAATAAAAATATTGTGGTCGTATTCATGATTTTGCATCTGATATTTATATTTTAAATCAAATATATTCTTTTTTAAATAATATTCATAATAAAAAGTTCTTCTATATACAATGGCAACTATTATTTAATGATTAAATTTTCTTTTTAAATCATTAAATTTTTTTTTTTAATTTTTATAAATACTTTTGATTTTTTCAGAACTTTTTAGAAACTAATTGAGAACGTAAGATCATACATTTTCTCTTTATACTAGAAGCAAATAACTATAAATTTATAGAAATGAAAACTAAGAAATGAATTTCACCATTAGTGAGTCTTTATAAATTTGGTAATTCTAAATGTTCTAAATGGATCTAATTCTAAATGGAGTCTAGGTAGTGCGCTTCATAGGTTTTTGAGTCCAGGTGTCGGGACATCTCGAATGCGAGGTCTAGCTGTTCCACGCGGCTGATGATAGAGTATAGATGATAGCTTCGTAGATTTTTGTGTTCACGTGTCGGCACAGATCGATTACGAGGTCTAGGTGTTTCAGGTAGCCGATGATAGAGTGTAGTAGGTGATGCGCTCTTGAGATTTTTGTGTCCAGGTAACGGGACAGCTCGAATGTGAGTTCTAGCTGTTCAAGGCGGCTGATGATGGAGTCTGGGTAGTGCGCTCCGTAGGTTCTTGTGTCCAGATGACGGGACATATTGAATACGAGGTCCAGCTGTTTCAGGTGGCTGATGATGGAGTCCGGGTAGTGCGCTCTGTTCGTTTTTGTGTCCAGGTGACGAGACAGCTTGATTGCGAGGTCTAGCTTTTTCAAGCGGCTGATGATGGAGTCCGCGTAATGCACACTGTAGGTTTTTGTGTCCAGGTGACGGGACAGCTTGATTTCGAGGTCTAGCTGTTCCAGATGGCTGGTGATAAAGTGTAGGTTATGCGCTCATTAGGTTTTTGTGTCGAGGTGACGGGACAGCTCGAGTCCAAGGTCTAGCTGTTCCAGGTGGCAGATGACAGGGTGTAGGTAATGCGCTCCGTAGAGTTTTGAGTGCAGGTGTGGAAACCGATCGGATGCGAGGTCTAGGCATTTCAGGCGGCTGTTGATGGAGTCCGGATAGTGCATTCCGTAGGTTTTTGTGTCCAGGTGACGGGACAGATCGATTGCGTTTTCGCTTGTTCGCCTAGGTGATGTTCTCAGGAAGTGGTAGATGCGTTGGCTGCCCTCGACGAGAGTAGAATTATTCACGAAGACGCGTTGTCCTCAGCAGGAGCTCTTCGCCTAGGGCAAAACAAAATCTATTAATAATGTGTTAAGCAGTGGAGATGAGGAAAGCAGTATTGAACTGCCAGGAATAGAGGAGTAAACAGATTGAAAGTTAGAGGATAGGTTCGGCCATACTACAGGATAAAGGCCAAATCCGAAATGAAGCACTTACTCGAGTCTGTTGCCCGAGCTCGTACTCCATTCAATTAGACCTTCGCCGTCACTTCTACGATATCTTCGCCTAGCTGATGTCTTTAGTAAGTGGTAGTTGCGTTGACTGCCCTGCAGAAGAGTTTCGCCTAGGATTAAACAAAATATATTAATAATGTGTTAAGCGGTACAGGAATGAGGATAGCAGTATCGACTTGCCAGGAACAGAGGAGTAGATAGATGGAAAGTTAAGATATTTGTAGGGAATAGAAAGGGATCTGCGGAATAAAAAGTCGAAAAAGCGTATGTGTATTTCCAACTAAGACCACCTGACCCTTACTCAAAGTTTACCAAAATGTCCTCACACAATGTAATACATGCTGAGGGACTATATATTCAATTTCAGATTTTTTCAATCAACCAGTGTTGGGGAAATAACTTTTATTCTTGAAAATTTCCTGAAAACATACACAAAAAAGGCAACAACTCCACACTTGCTGATTATTTAGATCTCAAACTTGATATTCAATCCCTCAGCGTGTATTGCATGGTGTGTGTGAAGTTCCCAAGATATGGCTAGGTGCTTAGATGGCCGATGATGGAGTCCGGTGATGAGCTCCATAGGTTTTTGTACCCAGGTGTCAAGACAGCTCGATTGCAAGGTCTAGCTATTCCAGGTGGCCGATGATAGAGTGTAAGTGATGCGCTCCGAAGATTTTTGTGTTCAGATGTCGGAACAGATCGTATGCGAGGTCTGAGCGTTCCAGGTGGACGATGATGGAGTTTACGTGATGCACTCCGTAGGTTTTTATGTCCAGAGGCCAGGACAAATCGAATGCGAGGTCTAGGTGTTTCAGATGGCCGATGATGGAGTCCGGGTAGTGCGCTTCGTAGATTTTTGAGTCCAGATGTCGGAACAGCTCGAATGCGCGGTCTAGCCGTTCCAGGCGGCTGATGATACGCTTCATAGACTTTTGTGTCCAGGTGTCTTGACAGATCGGATGCGAGATCTAGGTGTTCCAGACGGCCGATGATGAATTTCGGATAGTGCGCTACGTAGGTTTTTGTGTCCAGGTTAAGGGACAGGTCGGATGCGAGGTCTAGGTGTTGCAGATGGCCGATGATGTAATCCGGGTGATGCGCTCAGAAGATTTTTGTGTCCAGGTGTCGGGACAGATCGGATGGGAGGTTTAGGCGTTTCAGGTAGCCGATGATGAAGTTTATGTGATGCGCTCCGTAGGTTTTTGTGTCCAGAGGTCAGGACAAATAGAATGCGAGGTCTAGGTGTTTCAGATGGCCGATGATGGAGTCCGGGTAGTGCGCTTCGTAGATTTTTGAGTCCAGATGTCGGGACAGCTCGAATGCGAGGTCTAGCCGTTCCAGGCGGCTGATGATACGCTTCATAGACTTTTGTGTCCAGGTGTCTTGACAGATCGGATGCGAGATCTAGGTGTTCCAGACGGCCGATGATGAATTTCGGATAGTGCGCTACGTAGGTTTTTGTGTCCAGGTGAAGGGACAGGTCGGATGCGAGGTCTAGGTGTTTAGATGGCCGATGATGGAGTCCAGGTGATGCGCACCGTAGATTTTAACGTCCAGATGTCGGCATAGGTCGGATGCGATATTTCAGGTGAAGTCAGCAGCTCAAAATTTTAAAATCGCTCAAAACTCGTTTTCTTTCAATTTTTTATGAACAAAAAATGTTCCTCAAATTTTAGATCGATAAAAAAGCTATGCAACATTGAAAATCAAATTTGTTTGCAATTTTTGGTTAAAATCCAAGTTTATTCATTTTTTAACTCAAAATCTTGAAACTTTTTGTATAGTACATTGATTGGCAAAAGGTTTGCATTTTTTCTGTACAATGTGCCAGTATTTATTTTATGACCCTTTTTGAAAGTCTCTGATTGGCTGCTTATTAGTATACCTTCATGAAAGGATATTGAGGCTGCGGCCAAATATTCTTTATTGCACAAATTTTTTTTTGGATTTTTCTTCGAAAAAACTTCAAAATGATTTTTTTGATCAATATTGGCCGTGCAAAGGGAAAAAAGTTACAATTTTTTTAAATATTAAGAAAAATCCATAATTTCAATTTTTCATAACATGATTAATGAAACTGAACATCATTCATAAATCTTATGGCATGGATCGTACCACTGAATTTTGTTAGAGCATCAAATAGAACATTATAAATATCTATTTTCAATAATATTAGGCTTACACAATAAGCAATACCTAATTATCAGCGGTATGCCGCTGATCCAACAATCGTATAATTGTGTAACTGTTGTAGTATGAAAAGCAACATATTTTAAAAGTAAGCGACCAATACCATAAAAGTATTGGTCCCTTACTAAGATTGCTAAAACCACCTTACTTATATAATAAAGGAACTCCTATACTCCACGAGTAAGCCATTTTAACTATAGCAATAAGAGCTTTCTCTCCGTGTGCACCCGCAGAAAACTGTTACTTTTTGGGAAGATATAATTCGTACCTAAAAATCAGGTGTGCCCTAAATAATGACATTAGTCTATGCGCCAGGGGGGTTTCCGTGGCCGATGAATGTCCACACTTCCACCAAAGCTTTTCTTACATATTTTTGTCTGCTGATTCTGAATTTCGAAGGTGGACAGTCTCCAGACTGTTAGTTTTTTTGTTATTAACAATTTAATTGTTTAAACTGCTGCAAAATCAATATGATTAATTATAACTGTATCCTAAATGTTTAAAACTGTAGTAAATTGATCTAGAATTATGCACGTTTGCGCTCGAATTCGCGACTTATTGCACAAAATTTGCAATAATTCGGGTTCTAATCAAATTTTTCAATTATGAAAAAATAAGCATATTTCTAGATCAATTTACTACAGCTTTAGACAGTTAGGATTTAGTTATAATTAATCATATTGATTTGGCAGTAATTTAAACAATTAAATTGTTAATAATAAAAAACTAACAGTCTGACGACTGTCCACCTTCGAAATTCAGAATCAGCAGACAAAAATATGTAAGAAAAGCTTTCGTGGAAGTGTGGACATCCATCGGCCACGGAAACCTCCCTGGCGCATAGACTACATCTCGATTCTGTCGCGGGAGTGCAGATATTCAAGTATACCTTCGCCGTCCCTTCTCCGTCGTGTCCCCCTAGGTGACGTTCTCGGGAAGTGGTAGTTGCGTTGGCTGCCCTCGAGGAGAGTAGAATGATATGAAGACTTGATGTCTTCTACAGGAGCTCTTCACCTAGGGCAATACAAAATATATTAATAATGTGTTAAGCAGTAGGGATGAGGATAGCAGTATCGAACTGCCATGAAAAGAGGAGTAGACCGATGTAAAGTTGGAGACTAGGTTCGGCTGTACTACAAGTCCAAATCTGAAGTGAAGTACTTACACGAGTCTGGCACAAGAGATCAAACTATATTTACGAGGGTCATTTGATAAGTACCTAGCCTACAAATGAAAACACCAAAATTTTACAAAAAATAAAATTTATTTTTCAATGTAGTCTCCTTTTAGTTGAATACACTTGGTCCAGCGGTGTTCCAATTTTTTTAACCCCGTTGAAAAAAATGTTTTCTCTTGGTTTGCAAAATAGGCCTCCGTGGCGGCGATTATTTCGTTACTGGAGTGGAATCTCTTCCCGGCGAGCGAATTTTTTAGGTTCGGAAACAAAAAAAAGTCGCACGGAGCCAAATCTGGAGAATACGGTGGATGGGGCAGCAGTTCGTAGCGTAATTCGACCAATTTAGCCGTGGCGAGTGCAGAAGTGTGAGCCGGTGCATTATCGTGGTGGAAAAGCACTTTCTTTTTAGACAAATGGGGCCGTTTTTCTTCTAACACGGCGTCAAATCGGCTCAATAGTTCGGCGTAGTACTGTCCTGTGACCGTTTTGCCCTTCTCCAGATAGTCAATAAAAATCACACCTTGAGAATCCCAGAAAACAGTGACCATCACCTTTCCGGCCGACGGGACCGTCTTCGCCTTCTTCGGAGCAGGTTCACCGGGTAAGATCCACTGTTTTGACTGCTCCTTGGTCTCTGGAGTGTAGTAGTGAATCCATGTTTCGTCGACGGTCACGTAACGACGCAAAAACTCTTTTGGATTGCGATTAAACAGCTCCAAACACTGCTCTGAACTGGTCTCACGGATGCGCTTGTTGTCTGCAGTCAGCAAACGCGGGACCCACCTTGCTGACAGCTTTCTCATGCCTAAAATCTCATGTAGGATATGCCACACGCGTTCTTCTGAGATGCCTACTATCGCAGCTATCTCGTGCACCTTTAATCGGCGGTCTGACAAAACGATATTGTGTATTTTTGTCACGTTCTCCACCGTAGTGGCTGTTTTCGGAGCACCTGGGCGTGGATCATCAAAAACCGACGTACGACCACGTTGAAACTCGTTATACCAAAATTTAACGGTCGCCATCGAAGGAGAAGCATCCCGATACACTGCATCCAAGCGTTCTTTAATTTCACTGCGCGATTTCCCTTCCAAAAACAAGATCGAATCACCGACCGATATTGTTCTTTCTCCATTTTTTCAAAAATCAACGGACACATTTGCTTTCACACGCTCTCAAAAATAAACTACAACTCCGATCTGGCTGAAATTTCGTCTGTAACCGTTTACAGGAAGATACTGCACTGTAGTGTATTTCTGGTGCGATAGTGGCACCATCTGGCGGTGAGGCTAGGTACTTGTCAAATGACCCTCGTATATACACCTTCGCTCTCACTTCTACAATATGTTTGTATAGCTGATGTCTTCAGGACCTGGTAGTTGCGTTGGCTGCCCTGGAGGAGAGTAGAATTATATGAAGACGTGTTGTCTTCTGCAGGAGCTCTTCGCCTAGGGAAAAACAGAATATATTAATAAAGCAGTATAGGAATGAGGATAGCAGTATCGACCTGCCAGAAACAGAGGGAGTAGATAGATGGAAAGTTAAGATATCTGTAGAGAATGGAAAGAGACCTTTGGAATGAAAAGTCGAAAAAGCGCATGTGCATTTCCAACTAAGACCTCCTCACCCTCGCTTAAAATTTACCAGAATTACATACACACTATGCAATACATGCTGAGGGATTGCATATCCAATTTCAGATCTACTCAATTAGCCAGTATAGAGAAAATAACTTTTTTTTTTAAAAACTTCTTAAAAAACACAGAAAATGCAGTATCTTCACTCTTGATGATTATTTAGAAATGAAACATGGTATGTAATCCACCAGCATGTACAACATAGTGTGTGTAAAGTTTAAGATATTTGTAGAGAATGGAAAGGGATCTTTGAAATGAAAAGTCGAAAAAGCGCGTGTGCATTTCCAATGTAGACCTTCTCACCCTCGCTTAAAGTTTATGAGAATGTTTACACACAATCCAGTACATGCTGAGACATTGTATACTAGGTTTCAGATCTACTCAATCAGTCAGTTTGGAGGAAATTACTTTTCTTTCTTAAAAATTTCCTGAAAAAGCACAAAAATTGCAATATCTCCAGACTTGCTAACTATGTAGATCTGAAACTCGATAAACTATCCCTCAGCATGTATTCCATTATGTATGGAAAGTTTAAGATACTTGTAGGGAATGGAAAGGGATCTTTGGAACGAAATGTCGAAAAGCCGCATGTGCATTTGCGACAAAAACCTCCTCACCCTTTCTCATAGTTTACCAGAATGTTCTCACACAATGCAATGCATGCTGAGGCATTGCATATTCAGTTTCAGATATACTCCATCAGACAGTTTGGAGAAAATTACTTTTCTTTCTTAAAAATTTCCTGAAAAAGCACAAAAATTGCAATATCTCCAGACTTGCTAATTATGTTGATCTGAAACTTGATAAACTATCCCTCAGCATATATTCCATTATGTATGAAAAATTTAAGATACTTGTAGGGAATGGAAAGTGATCTTTGGAACAAAATGTCGAAAAGCCGCTTGTGCATTTGCGACAAAAATCTCCTCGCCCTTTCTCATAGTTTGCCAGAATGTTCTTACACAATCCAGTACATACTGGGGCATTGTATATTAGGTTTCAGATCTATTCAATTAGACAGTTTGGAGGAAATTACTTTTCTTTCTTAAAAATTTCCTAAAAAAGAACAAAAATTGCAATATCTAAAAACTTGCTAATTATGTAGATGTAAAACTTGATAAACAGTCCCTCAGCATGTATTCCATTATGTATGGAAAATTTAAGATACTTGTAGGGAATGGAAAGTGATCTTTGGAACGAAATTTCGAAAAGCCGCATGTGCATTTGCGACAAAAACCTCCTCACCCTTTCTCATAGTTTACCAAAACATTCTCACACAATGCAATGCATGCTGAGGCATTGCATATTGAGTTTCAGATATACTCCATCAGCCAGTTTGGAGAAAATTACTTTTCTTTCTTAAAAACGCCTGAAAAAGCACAAAAATTGCAATATCTCCAGACTTACTAATTATGTAGATCTGAAACTTGATAAACTGTCCCACAGCATGTATTCCATTATGTATGGAAATTTTAAGATACTTGTAGAGAATGGAAAGGGATTTTTGGAAGGAAATGTCGAAAAGCCGCATGTGCATTTGCGACAGGAACCTCCTCGCCCTTTCTCATAGTTTACCAGAATGTTCTCACACAATGCAATGCATGTTGAGGCATTGCATATTGAGTTTCAGATATACCCCATCAGCCAGTTTGGAAAAAATTACTTTTCTTTCTTAAAAACGCCTGAAAAAGCACAAAAATTGCAATATTTCCAGACTTACTAATTATGTAGATCTGAAACTTGATAAACTGCCCCAGAGCATGTATTCCATTATGTATGGAAATTTTAAGATACTTGTAGGGAATGGAAAGTGATCTTTGGAACGAAATGTCGAAAAGCCGCATATGTATTTGCGACAAAAACCTCCTCACCCTTTCTCATAGTTTACCAAAATGTTCTCACACAATGCAATGCATGCTGAGGCATTGCATATTGAGTTTCAGATCTACTCAATCAGCCAGTTTGGAGGAAATTACTTTTCTTTCTTAAAAATTTCCTGAAAAAGCACAAAAATTGCAATATCTCCAGACTTGCTAATTATGTAGATCTAAAACTTGATAAACTGTCCCTCAGCATGTATTCGATTATGTATGGAAAATTTAAGATACTTGTAGGGAATGGAAAGTGATCTTTGGAACGAAATGTCGAAAAGCCGCTTGTGCATTTGCGACAAAAATCTCCTCACCCTTTCTCATAGTTTACCAGAATGTTCTTACACAATCCAGTACATACTGGGGCATTGTATATTAGGTTTCAGATCTATTCAATCAGACAGTTTGGAAGAAATTACTTTTCTTTCTTAAAAATTTCCTAAAAAAGAACAAAAATTGCAATATCTCAAAACTTGCTAATTATGTAGATGTGAAACTTGATAAACAGTCCCTCAGCATGTATTCCATTATGTATGGAAAATTTAAGATACATGTAGGGAATGGAAAGTGATCTTTGGAACGAAATTTCGAAAAGCCGCATGTGCATTTGCGACAAAAACCTCCTCACCCTTTCTCATAGTTTACCAAAATATTCTCACACAATGCAATGCATGCTGAGGCATTGCATATTGAGTTTCAGATATACTCCATCAGCCAGTTTGGAGAAAATTACTTTTCTTTCTTAAAAACGCCTGAAAAAGCACAAAAATTGCAATATCTCCAGACTTACTAATTATGTAGATCTGAAACTTGATAAACTGTCCCACAGCATGTATTCCATTATATATGGAAATTTTAAGATACTTTTAGAGAATGGAAAGGGATTTTTGGAACGAAATGTTGAAAAGCCGCATGTGCATTTGCAACAGGAACCTCCTCACCCTTTCTCATAGTTTACCAGAATGTTCTCACACAATCCAATGCATGCTGAGGCATTGCATATTGAGTTTCAGATATACTCCATCAGCCAGTTTGGAGAAAATTACTTTTCTTTCTTAAAAACGCCTGAAAAAGCACAAAAATTGCAATATTTCCAGACTTACTAATTATGTAAATCTGAAACTTGATAAACTGCCCCACAGCATGTATTCCATTATGTATGGAAATTTTAAGATACTTGTAGGGAATGGAAAGTGATCTTTGGAACGAAATGTCGAAAAGCCGCATGTGCATTTGCGACAAAAACCTCCTCACCCTTTCTCATAGTTTACCAAAATGTTCTCACACAATGCAATGCATGCTGAGGCATTGCATATTGAGTTTCAGATATACTCCATCAGCCAGTTTGGAGAAAATTACTTTTCTTTCTTAAAAACGCCTGAAAAAGCACAAAAATTGCAATATTTCCAGACTTACTAATTATGTAAATCTGAAACTTGATAAACTGCCCCACAGCATGTATTCCATTATGTATGGAAATTTTAAGATACTTGTAGGGAATGGAAAGTGATCTTTGGAACGAAATGTCGAAAAGCCGCATGTGCATTTGCGACAAAAACCTCCTCACCCTTTCTCATAGTTTACCAAAATGTTCTCACACAATGCAATGCATGCTGAGGCATTGCATATTGAGTTTCAGATATACTCCATCAGCCAGTTTGGAGAAAATTACTATTCTTTCTTAAAAACGCCTGAAAAAGCACAAAAATTGCAATATCTCCAGACTTACTAATTATGTAAATCTGAAACTTGATAAACTGCCCCACAGCATGTATTCCATTATGTATGGAAATTTTAAGATACTTGTAGGGAATGGAAAGTGATCTTTGGAACGAAATGTCGAAAAGCCGCATGTGCATTTGCGACAAAAACCTCCTCACCCTTTCTCATAGTTTACCAAAATGTTCTCACACAATGCAATGCATGCTGAGGCATTGCATATTGAGTTTCAGATATACTCCATCAGCCAGTTTGGAGAAAATTACTTTTCTTTCTTAAAAACGCCTGACAAAGCACAAAAATTGCAATATTTCCAGACTTACTAATTATGTAAATCTGAAACTTGATAAACTGCCCCACAGCATGTATTCCATTATGTATGGAAATTTTAAGATACTTGTAGGGAATGGAAAGTGATCTTTGGAACGAAATGTCGAAAAGCCGCATGTGCATTTGCGACAAAAACCTCCTCACCCTTTCTCATAGTTTACCAAAATGTTCTCACACAATGCAATACATGCTGAGGCATTGCATATTGAGTTTCAGATATACTCCATCAGCCAGTTTGGAGAAAATTACTTTTCTTTCTTAAAAATGCCTGAAAAAGCACAAAAATTGCAATATCTCCAGACTTACTAATTATGTAGATCTGGAACTTGATAAACTGCCCCTCAGCATGTATTCCATTATGTATGGAAATTTTAAGATACTTGTAGAGAATGGAAAGGGATCTTTGGAACGAAATGTCGAAAAGCCGCATCTGCATTTGCGACAAAAACCTCCTCACCCTTTCTCATAGTTTACCAGAATGTTCTCTCACAATGCAATACATGCTGAGGCATTGTATATTAAATTTAGATCTTTTCAATCAGCCAGTGTAGGGGAAATAACTTTTTTCTTGAAAATTTCTTAAAAAGAGCATACAAATTGCAATATCTCCACACTTTCTAATTATTTAGATCTGAAACTTGATAAACAGTTCCTGAGCATGTATTACATAGTGTATGTAAAGTTTGAAATATTTGTAGAGAATGGAAAGGAATCTTTGAAATGAAAAGTCAAAAAAGCGCGTGTGCATTTCCAATGTAAACCTTCTCACCCTCGCTCAAAGTTTATGAGAATGTTTACACACAATCCAGTACATGCTGAGGCATTGTATATTAGGTTTCAGATCTACTCAATCAGCCAGTTTGGAGGAAATGACTTTTCTTGAAAATATTTTGAAAAACACACAGAAAATGCAGTATTTCCACAGTTGCTGATTATTTAGATATGTAACTTGGTGCTTAATCCCTCATCATGTATAAGATAGTGTGTGATATTTTTAGAGAATGGAAAGGGATATTTAGAATGAAAAGTCGAAAAAGGGCGTCAAATGTACAATTACATATACTTTTATAGGGTATAAGTTGGTTCAAAAGTATGAGGTTAAAATAAATAAATTCTTGAATGACTTACTTTTCTGTCTTACGGCGGGTCCAAGTCCAAGCGACACGGTCCGTTGGGTGTGCACGCACACGGGGCGGTACGGGCGCTACGGTCTGCGAGGTGTGCGGCTGATGCTGCGCTCCAGGCTGCGCCGTCTGCGAGCGGTCCAGGCGGCAGGCAAACCGACGACACATCTATCTCTTCGCCAGATACCTGCAACAAGAGAAAGTACCATCAGCTTACCTATCAGAGAGGTTAGGAACGAGAAAAGGCTTACGAAATTTGCTCTCGCCGTCGACACGATGCCTTCCTGTCTCTGAGGAATACCATCATCAACCGCAGTAAAGACGATGAAAGGGACGACATTCTTCAGGGCGGCGTATTGCAGCAGCCAGCGTCATCGCTGGGAACGCCGGGAGCCAGACGATGCTATTGTTGACATCACAACATGGACATACACGCGCGCACGCCGACGTAGAACCGTAATCAACATAGATTCACTAGGGCTAGCAGCAGAAAGCGCGTGCGCGCGATTAATATATATATAGATATATCATATCTTATATACTGGTGCGAACGCACTATACGCAGCCTATAGCCGAGATGCCCGTTACGGCTGATGTACTCTACACGCTCGCAGCAACAAGCCAGATTATCATTGACGAATGCACCAGTGTTGAGTTTTCTCTTTTTGTTTTTCTCCTATTCGCGGTATTAGTGTATGTGTACATGTGTGTATATGTATAAGTTATACGAACATCAGTGAGCAATTAGTCTACAGTTTTCGTTAAACTTTGTAAAATTTAACTTTATATTTTTGTATTAATCGGGAGTAATGAAACGGTATTTTTTCTTATGTTATTCAAAAGCATTTTACTTAACACAAAAATTTCAAATACAAAAGTTGTTGATAACATTCAAATAAAACTTTTTTTCTATTCAACATTTGCATAAATAAAAATAAAAACTATTATTATAATTCAAATAAAAATAATGAAAACAATGTTTTTAATTTTAAATATGATTGCAATCATAGTACGTATATATTTAATATTCCTATGTGTACTTTAATCATATCAATTAATAATTAATTTATATGAATCATAGACTATTTGAAAAGTTATCTGCATATAACGCGCCAAGAGCTATATTTTTTTTATATATTCAAAATGAATTCGTTGCCCAATAAAATTGAACTATTACGACGAAAGATATTTGAGGTTTAAAATAAAACTAATTGAACATGTGATAATATTTTGAAAAAATTGATTTATAAAAATATCGGGTTGTCGCACGAGAAAAAGAGTAACAAGAATGAATTTTCGAAAAATATATATTAATTTATTACGAATATTCATAAAGAAAATTGGGTATGATACAATTAATTATTGTTATTAAAAATTAAAAAAAAAATGAATAAATACATTATTTTGAGGAAGGTAAGTGCCAATGTATTGGCAGCGGTTTTTCTGTTGTTTTTTTTTTGTTAGTGTTTTGAGATTGTTAGGCAGACTGTTATAACAAGTAATAGCCCTTAAATAACTGATCTTGTTACTTATTCTTTTGTTTTGTTTTGGAACTATGATGTATTTCTTTCTCGTGATGCTATTTGAATTTATAAAGTTTTCTTTTAAATCTTCGTAATGATATAATAGAGATTCGTAAGTGAATTGTTGATCTAAATTTAGTGGCTGTTTTTCATTTATAAAGTTATTTTTGTTTATTAGCTTGAAAATTCTGTACTGTAGAGTTTGAAGTGTTCTAGTTATGTTTATGTATGCTCCTCCCCATGCAATTGTGCCATAAGACATGATACTATGAAAAAGAGCGTAATAAAGCATCCTTAGATTTTGTTGCGATAGTATTTTAGTTAGTTTATAAAAAATAAAGATTAAATATTTCGATTTATTGTAAATATTTGTGATATGGTTTTCCCATCTCATGTTACTATCAATGGTTATTCCTAGGTATTTGGTACTGTCAACTCTTGTTATTTGTTTTCCTTGTATACGGATATTTAAATTCCCGGAGTGCTGTTTCGTGTACTTCCAAATTCCATGTAGACTGTTTTATCAATGTTTAAGGATAGTTTGTTTAGAGCCAACCAGTTAGATACTTTATTGAGGTATAGGTTCATTTTTATTTCTATTTCTAGCCATGATTTTCCTTTTACAATTATTACAGTGTCATCAGCAAAAGCCAATATTGAAAGTTCTGGTATAGTTTGAAACATGTCATTTATGTAGATAATAAATAATAATGGTCCTAATATTGTTCCTTGAGGGACTCCCATTTGTATTGTAACGAATGTGCTATTTGAATTATTTACTTTTACTCTTTGTTTTCTGTTATCTAAATAGCTTTTTAGTAGTTTATAAACTTTACCTCTTATTCCATAGTTGTATAGTTTATTGAGAAGTATCTTATGATCCACTGTGTCAAAAGCCTTGGCAAGATCAAGAAAGGTGGCTGCTATAGGTTCACTTTGATCTATTTGATTGTATATTAAGCTTCTTAGAGCATTTAGTGCATCTTTAGTGCTTTTATTTTTTCTGTAGCCGAATTGTTTCTGTGATATAATTTTGTTTTTATCTAGAAAGCTTAGTAACCGTTTGTGTAATAATTTTTCAAATATTTTTGCGATATTGGAGATAAGCGATATTGGTCTATAGTTGTTTGGTAAATGTTTTTCTTTTCCTTTATATATTGGGATGACTTCAGCTATTTTTAGTGCATGTGGCCAGACACCAAGTTCTATGCATGTGTTGTAGATGTCTACAAGTGGTTTGCTGATGTGTTGTTTTAGTGTTTTTATAACTTGTGCATCTATTTCATCTATACTTCCTTTTTTATTCTTTAAACTTGTGATAATGTCATTCATTTCAATTTGGTTAGTTGGGAATAGATACATGGTTTTGGGATTCATGGGTGGCATTTGTAAATTTTCATTTTGAGTAGTTACTATCTTCTCACTCATTTTTCTTCCTATATTACAAAAGTATTCATTCATCTTTTCTGCTATTTGAGTTAAGTCAGTGATTTTTATATTGTTATTTTTTAGGTAGTTTATGTTATTATTAGTATTGGTTTCTTTTCCAAGTTTTTTATTAATTATCTTCCAGAGATTCTTTTGGTTATTTTGGTTCTTTTCTATTTGTTTTTTATCATAGCCATTTTTTGCTTCGTTTATGGTTTGGTTTAATATTTTTACATAATTCTTTTAAGTATCTTTTTGTGACGTATTTTGTGGGTCTTTTTTCCATATGTTGTATAATTTTTCTTTCGTTTCACATGATGTAATTATGGCTTTGGTTATCCAGCATTTTCTGGGTGTAGATTTTATTTTTTTATTGTTATTAGTTGATTCACATTCATATATACATTTTTTAATTTTAGGTATCAGCTGATCTAGTGCATTGTTTGGGTCTGTGGTTATGAAGATATCTTCCCAGTTAATGTTATTACTTATAGTTTTTAGTTTGTTGTAATTTATTGTTTTGTAATTGGTTTTGTTATCATTTTTTTTTATCTTCTTTATAGACATTAATATCGGGTAATGATCATTAAAAGGTATTGTTATCGTATAACTTTTGTGCGCAATTTTATCAAGTTTTAAGTAAATATTGTCTATGCAAGTTCCTTTACCAATGTCGCTGTTTGCTGGTCTAGTTATTTGATTGATCCTGGGTGATATCCATTTTCTAATAGGATCTGTAAAAACTCTTGGTCAATTATTTCATTACTGTTTATGTCTATGTTAAAGTCACCGATTATTAGGTTATTTTTAAATTTTTTGTTCATTATCAACAGTTCTTTGAAATATGTGAATAATTCTGTTTTCTTTAAGCTACGACATCTATATAATGCCGATATTAGTATTTGTTTGTTATTGTCCATTATTATTGTTGAATTTATTATTTTAGGTTTGTTTATTTCAGTTACCTCAGTTGTTTCAATTAATTTATTGTCTATGTACATAATGACTCCATCATTCTGATTTATTCTGCTATTATTGTAAAATATTTTGTATCCATTTATATTGAAGTATTCATGATGATCCATATTGCAAGTTTCAGTGCAAATTATAATACATGGTTTTACTGTAAGGCTCTTTAAGAATATTAGTAATTTATTATAGTTGTGGTTCATGCTTCTTATATTTATGCATACAATGAGTTCTTTTTCAATATTCAGAAGTTTGTTAAGTTTACTTACTATATCAATTATTATTTTATTGTTTATAATTTTCTCTGTTTCATTTCTGCTTCTTGTATTTGTGAATGTTTGTCCAATTAGTGGTAGGTCTCTGAAAGTTGATTGTCTAATTCTATTTATCATCGGTGTTGAAGTTGTCTCATTAGTTGGTACTGTAGGTTTTTCTTCATTTACTTTATCTGTATGTTTTATGTTTTCTACTTTACCGAAGTATCTTTGATAAGTAGGTTGTAATGGATAATCTGTTGCTTCTATGTATCTTTTTATTTTCTTTTTTAAAATTTCACATTGTTCACTATCAATTGCACTATGATTTACCTTATAATTTGTTTTATATTTTTTATTACTATAGTCACAGCTTGCGCACTTTAAAGTGTTACAATTGCATTTACTTGCTTTATGTGGTCCAGCACATTTAAAGCACATAACCTTGTTCGTGCATTTTTTGCCACCGTGTCCATAGCCAGCACATTTATTGCACGGATTTGTATTAATAATGTCATAGGCTCTGCAATTTTGATAGCCTATTAGAATTTTGCTTCTATTTTCCTTTATATGTTTATATATACTAGAAGTTACTTCTATTATTGAACTATTTGATGTTTGGTTTGTGAAAATATGTAGCACTTTGCACTTTTCATCCATGTTGCTGAAATTTCTTTGGTTTATGTCAGTTTCTACTTCTTCTTTGGTTGAGAAATGCTTATCTATTCCTATCACTTTCATTGTAGGTTTATTTATTTGTTCTTTTTCAATTTTAAAATTTTCGTTTAGACTATTTTTTAAATTTAATTCTATTTTCTCTACACTTTCTACGTTCATACAGTTTATTATCACAGTGTCCTTGATTTTAGTATTAACATTTTTTGTTTGTACTGTTTTGTCATTAGTTATGTAATTGCACACAGTTTTAACGATATTTGTTTCATCTTTACTGTTGGTTTTCTTGATGATGAGCTTTGGCACTTTTTTGTTTTTTGGCTTAATATTGCTTTGTGTAAGAACATCTGCATATGTTGCCCATGGTTGGTTTTTATTTTTGTTATTTTTTTCTTTTTCTTGGATTAGTAGTTTATTAAGTAGTTCATTTTTTTCTTGCAGTACCTGAACTATTTGTTTTAATAATTTGTTTTCTACTTTGTATTTTTCATTTTCTACTTTACCGAAGTATCTTTGATAAGTAGGTTGTAATGGATAATCTGTTGCTTCTATGTATCTTTTTATTTTCTTTTTTAAAATTTCACATTGTTCACTATCAATTGCACTATGATTTACCTTATAATTTGTTTTATATTTTTTATTACTATAGTCACAGCTTGCGCACTTTAAAGTGTTACAATTGCATTTACTTGCTTTATGTGGTCCAGCACATTTAAAGCACATAACCTTGTTCGTGCATTTTTTGCCACCGTGTCCATAGCCAGCACATTTATTGCACGGATTTGTATTAATAATGTCATAGGCTCTGCAATTTTGATAGCCTATTAGAATTTTGCTTCTATTTTCCTTTATATGTTTATATATACTAGAAGTTACTTCTATTATTGAACTATTTGATGTTTGGTTTGTGAAAATATGTAGCACTTTGCACTTTTCATCCATGTTGCTGAAATTTCTTTGGTTTATGTCAGTTTCTACTTCTTCTTTGGTTGAGAAATGCTTATCTATTCCTATCACTTTCATTGTAGGTTTATTTATTTGTTCTTTTTCAATTTTAAAATTTTCGTTTAGACTATTTTTTAAATTTAATTCTATTTTCTCTACACTTTCTACGTTCATACAGTTTATTATCACAGTGTCCTTGATTTTAGTATTAACATTTTTTGTTTGTACTGTTTTGTCATTAGTTATGTAATTGCACACAGTTTTAACGATATTTGTTTCATCTTTGCTGTTGGTTTTCTTGATGATGAGCTTTGGCACTTTTTTGTTTTTTGGCTTAATATTGCTTTGTGTAAGAACATCTGCATATGTTGCCCATGGTTGGTTTTTATTTTTGTTATTTTTTTCTTTTTATTGGATTAGTAGTTTATTAAGTAGTTCATTTTTTTCTTGCAGTACCTGAACTATTTGTTTTAATAATTTGTTTTCTACTTTGTATTTTTCATTTTCTACTTTACCGAAGTATCTTTGATAAGTAGGTTGTAATGGATAATCTGTTGCTTCTATGTATCTTTTTATTTTCTTTTTTAAAATTTCACATTGTTCACTATCAATTGCACTATGATTTACCTTATAATTTGTTTTATATTTTTTATTACTATAGTCACAGCTTGCGCACTTTAAAGTGTTACAATTGCATTTACTTGCTTTATGTGGTCCAGCACATTTAAAGCACATAACCTTGTTCGTGCATTTTTTGCCACCGTGTCCATAGCCAGCACATTTATTGCACGGATTTGTATTAATAATGTCATAGGCTCTGCAATTTTGATAGCCTATTAGAATTTTGCTTCTATTTTCCTTTATATGTTTATATATACTAGAAGTTACTTCTATTATTGAACTATTTGATGTTTGGTTTGTGAAAATATGTAGCACTTTGCACTTTTCATCCATGTTGCTGAAATTTCTTTGGTTTATGTCAGTTTCTACTTCTTCTTTGGTTGAGAAATGCTTATCTATTCCTATCACTTTCATTGTAGGTTTATTTATTTGTTCTTTTTCAATTTTAAAATTTTCGTTTAGACTATTTTTTAAATTTAATTCTATTTTCTCTACACTTTCTACGTTCATACAGTTTATTATCACAGTGTCCTTGATTTTAGTATTAACATTTTTTGTTTGTACTGTTTTGTCATTAGTTATGTAATTGCACACAGTTTTAACGATATTTGTTTCATCTTTGCTGTTGGTTTTCTTGATGATGAGCTTTGGCACTTTTTTGTTTTTTGGCTTAATATTGCTTTGTGTAAGAACATCTGCATATGTTGCCCATGGTTGGTTTTTATTTTTGTTATTTTTTTCTTTTTCTTGGATTAGTAGTTTATTAAGTAGTTCATTTTTTTCTTGCAGTACCTGAACTATTTGTTTTAATAATTTGTTTTCTACTTTGTATTTTTCATTTTCTACTTTACCGAAGTATCTTTGATAAGTAGGTTGTAATGGATAATCTGTTGCTTCTATGTATCTTTTTATTTTCTTTTTTAAAATTTCACATTGTTCACTATCAATTGCACTATGATTTACCTTATAATTTGTTTTATATTTTTTATTACTATAGTCACAGCTTGCGCACTTTAAAGTGTTACAATTGCATTTACTTGCTTTATGTGGTCCAGCACATTTAAAGCACATAACCTTGTTCGTGCATTTTTTGCCACCGTGTCCATAGCCAGCACATTTATTGCACGGATTTGTATTAATAATGTCATAGGCTCTGCAATTTTGATAGCCTATTAGAATTTTGCTTCTATTTTCCTTTATATGTTTATATATACTAGAAGTTACTTCTATTATTGAACTATTTGATGTTTGGTTTGTGAAAATATGTAGCACTTTGCACTTTTCATCCATGTTGCTGAAATTTCTTTGGTTTATGTCAGTTTCTACTTCTTCTTTGGTTGAGAAATGCTTATCTATTCCTATCACTTTCATTGTAGGTTTATTTATTTGTTCTTTTTCAATTTTAAAATTTTCGTTTAGACTATTTTTTAAATTTAATTCTATTTTCTCTACACTTTCTACGTTCATACAGTTTATTATCACAGTGTCCTTGATTTTAGTATTAACATTTTTTGTTTGTACTGTTTTGTCATTAGTTATGTAATTGCACACAGTTTTAACGATATTTGTTTCATCTTTACTGTTGGTTTTCTTGATGATGAGCTTTGGCACTTTTTTGTTTTTTGGCTTAATATTGCTTTGTGTAAGAACATCTGCATATGTTGCCCATGGTTGGTTTTTATTTTTGTTATTTTTTTCTTTTTCTTGGATTAGTAGTTTATTAAGTAGTTCATTTTTTTCTTGCAGTACCTGAACTATTTGTTTTAATAATTTGTTTTCTACTTTGTATTTTTCATTTTCTACTTTACCGAAGTATCTTTGATAAGTAGGTTGTAATGGATAATCTGTTGCTTCTATGTATCTTTTTATTTTCTTTTTTAAAATTTCACATTGTTCACTATCAATTGCACTATGATTTACCTTATAATTTGTTTTATATTTTTTATTACTATAGTCACAGCTTGCGCACTTTAAAGTGTTACAATTGCATTTACTTGCTTTATGTGGTCCAGCACATTTAAAGCACATAACCTTGTTCGTGCATTTTTTGCCACCGTGTCCATAGCCAGCACATTTATTGCACGGATTTGTATTAATAATGTCATAGGCTCTGCAATTTTGATAGCCTATTAGAATTTTGCTTCTATTTTCCTTTATATGTTTATATATACTAGAAGTTACTTCTATTATTGAACTATTTGATGTTTGGTTTGTGAAAATATGTAGCACTTTGCACTTTTCATCCATGTTGCTGAAATTTCTTTGGTTTATGTCAGTTTCTACTTCTTCTTTGGTTGAGAAATGCTTATCTATTCCTATCACTTTCATTGTAGGTTTATTTATTTGTTCTTTTTCAATTTTAAAATTTTCGTTTAGACTATTTTTTAAATTTAATTCTATTTTCTCTACACTTTCTACGTTCATACAGTTTATTATCACAGTGTCCTTGATTTTAGTATTAACATTTTTTGTTTGTACTGTTTTGTCATTAGTTATGTAATTGCACACAGTTTTAACGATATTTGTTTCATCTTTGCTGTTGGTTTTCTTGATGATGAGCTTTGGCACTTTTTTGTTTTTTGGCTTAATATTGCTTTGTGTAAGAACATCTGCATATGTTGCCCATGGTTGGTTTTTATTTTTGTTATTTTTTTCTTTTTCTTGGATTAGTAGTTTATTAAGTAGTTCATTTTTTTCTTGCAGTACCTGAACTATTTGTTTTAATAATTTGTTTTCTACTTTGTATTTTTCATTTTCACTTAGTTCTTCATAGATGGTATCGTTTAGTGTTTTTCCTTTATTTGACTCTAGATCAATTTCGTTTAATATCTCTTGCTTCTGTAGTTCTCTGTCTTCACCTTTGTATTGAGCTATAAAAGCAGCAGCAGGTCCTTTCAGTTCACCATATGGTAATTTTGAGGTTAGTGCAAAGTTAGGGTGATCTTGGCAGATGATAAATGAGTTGCTTAGAAATTTCACAGGCACACCAGCATTATATTTTGTAACTACTTCGTTTGTGTGTTGAAATTCACCAATAAAATACACACTACTGCGCCAACTTTTTGAGTTGAGTGACATTTATAGAATTTATTTAACGTAGCATCGGGCGGTTCCTTGCTACCCGACGCCATGTTGGCGATGTATAGTCTATACATTAGTAGATTACAGTATCAAATTGTCCGACGTTAAATTCCACAGTGAAAATCTTGAAATATCAAAAAAATTCTTACTAACTAATAATTACCCAAATAATTTTATTAATAAATATATAAAAAAAAGATTACAAAAAATATACAATTACGAAGCTTCAAATCAAGTGATTTTAAGTAATAAAAAATTGATAGTTTTACCTTATTTTAAAAAATTTGACTCTATTATTAAGAAAATTTTTCACAAAAATTATATCAATGTAATTTTCAAATGCATTGATAAATTCTCGAGATTTATTCAATTGGGAAAAGATCGAATGTGTTGTACTGCTGTTGATCGAGCCCATAAATACTCCAGTATCAGCTTCTTCTTTGAGTAGGTAGTATTTCAATTATCGACTGCTTCCGACAGTTGTTCTATCTTTTTTATTTTCTTTTAGGATGGACTAGTAGGTTTCCAGATCGGTGAGAGGCTTTGTCGACTTGGCTTACATGCATTCCACGGATGGCTGTTGGTACAGTAAGTTGACTTCCCAGTTCCTATTACTTCAAAATATCTGACTAATCATTTTATGTGAGTTGTAGTTTCTGATAAGAAGATGAGAGAGAAGAGTTAGCTGAACACAAGGGAGATGCGAGGAAGGCAAGCAAGAGACTATCGCAGCTAAACCTCCTCAGTAGCGTAGGTTGCTGCTACTCCGTTGATACTCTAGTTTCAAACAGCCAGAGAGTTTGCATACTCTCGGATACATCTCTAAGTGGTAGTGAGGGGCAACATAAGTGAGTACAATATTTAGTGGGTCGATTATAGGCTACTCAGAGCCTTGTTCTAAATCAGCTGTTATTGTACTCTTCCGATTCAATAAATTAATTAAATTAACTTATAATTAGACCAATATTACTTCTTATGTATACGCATGAAAAATAACTTTTTCTTATGAATGAACACTCGAAAACCAGCAATTTGACCATTTCAGACTTTCTTATTCTGATAAGCAAGTACCTAACAGCGACTGGTTTCTTGTTTCAATTTTGTCAATTTTTTAAAATTTTTTCTATGTTATTTTTTCAAGCTACTAATAACCGGTTGATTAAAATATAATTTTCTCTTTTTATTCAAATATTGTATTTCTTCCGCTAAGGAACATATTAAGAATATCTTTATAAATATTTACTTTATTTAGCAAAGGTCTACGCCGCAGCTCCAAAAATATTAAAAAAATTTATTTTGACATGATTGACTTTGTAGTTTATAAACTAGTTCTTTTTTTTATTAATCAACATTTTAGTTGCATTTTTTACTTATGTCAGCATGTATATAATACTCTGAATTGACAACTTTAAATGCATACGCTGTTACAATTACAGATGAATAATTAATCAAAAAAGAAATAACATTTTCATTAATGATCTTTGGATTGCTTTATTATCAATTCAGTTATAAAATATAATAGTATTACGTATTCATAAATTATTCTGCTGCATTTGGATAATATTACTGCAAAATGCCATTCAAGTGATTTACAGTGCAAGTAACAAATTATACATACCGATTAAGAAAATAATATCACAGAGGGAAGTCTTAATAATGGAATTAAAACAAGTGTGATAAAAGTGTATCTTTGTAAAATGAATGTAAAATAAGATCATTATTTTATGCCAATAGGGCCTGTATCCCTGTGTGTTCAGTAAACCTCAGGAATTGTGTTTCATATTTTTCACTAAGAAATGATAGTACAAACTGAAGCTACTGTATGACCTGAAGATTGAGCACTACCCTTGTTCACAGATTTTAATTTTCTTATTTGGTATGTATATTTGTATTGAAGTATTGTTATTCAAGAGCAGCAGACTAATTTATGAATACGCCATACTGTTACATTTAAGAACAGGTAAGTTTTTCATATGGAACAGTAGATGGAACTTTTAGTTCTAAAAAATAGTCACAGTGGGCATGCATAATATAAGAGAAGTTGTAATTTAGCTTTTTGTACAAGATTCTTTTCTTGTAAACTTGATATTTTTTAAAATCCATTTTCAAACTGGAAATTTGTTTACAAACAACATTATACATTTCAAACTGTATAAAAAAATTCTATCATGTACTGCAATTGCATACTAATAATAATTCTTTGATACATAATAGTACTAAATAAGACAACAATACATGCACTAGCATTATTAGACACAACTGTTTTACAACATGCATTATAAATTTTCTTATTTCTAATATCATGCATTCTGAATTTTCTTATTTCTTATAAATCATTCACTATTAATTTTCTTACTTCCTATAAATCATGCACTATTAATTTTCTTATTTCTTATAAATCAAATATTATTAATCTTTAATATTATGCTTTGCTAATAGTGGTAAGCAATTGATCATGTTATAAAAGCGGAGACCATTGAATTGGAATTAGATTTATTAGGAGATTACTAATAAGTTAGTAATCTCCTAATAAATCTAATTCTAATAAGTTCAGAGACAGGAATCTTGCAGAAAAATCTACTTAGTCTCTTTTGAATAATGAGTATATACAAAATAATTGTTTTTTTATAAAATTAATATTTTTTAAAATTCCCAAAACTGGAAATTTGGTAATGAACAAAACTTTACATTTCAAACTGTATAGAAACATTCTATAATGTAATGCAATACACATACTGATAGTAATGCTGCAGTATACATAAACTGCAACTTTTTAAAACATGCAAAATCATAAAAACATTATTTCCATTGCAGATTCATAAAGGAATCCATATTACTATGGTGATAAATAATACCATGCAAAATTATAATAATTGCATTTGATTGCAAGTCGATAAATACAAAAATACTTATATAAATAATGCGATATAATACATAAATAATATTATATTGTAGATCAGTAAAGAATTTATCAATTGCTGCAGTTTAAATAATGTTATGCAAAATTATGAATACAATCGACGATAGCAAATTGATAAAATAATTATCAATATCAATATTAAATAAAACCAAGCAAATTTACAACTACAGCATTCGATTGCAAATTCATGAAGTTACCAATTACTATAGATTGGTATCAAATCAATCAAAGGTTTATAACATGGCAAATGGCCATGTCCCAATGAAAATAAATGCCAGCTGACTTTGTCAGATTTACAGCGTGGCAGAAAAACCTTAGCTAGGCAAGTCTCGCTGGGAAGTCTGCGAAATACACAATAATATATTATTATTCAACAGATTTCCTGAGGCGAGTTCCCATACCCTGGTGAAAACTAGAAATTACTAAAACGAACTAACGGGTTGAATCTACCTATCCGCATCAGCTCTAAACACACACCCTACACCTTTTAAGTTTCCCCCTGCCTTCTCTACCTACCCCCTCACATTCTAAAGCACTGACACTCGAAGATCATTGAGGAAGCTGCAGAAGTAGCCCAGTGGGGTTGGATGGTCCAGGCTGGTTCTACCTCATGGATACCAGCCTACTCACTACGATGATCAATCTGCTAGCAGCCCTCGGTTAAGCGATCAGCTACATCAACTAGGAGAAAAGAGAACAAAGATCTTCAAGCCACATCATTGTCTGGGACAGCTACAGCAGGGAAGTTGACATAGCCCAAACCGCAGAGCAGCTAATCATCTGGGAGCCATGCAGAGAGAGTAGAGCACCTAAAAACCACATATAACTAAAAAATAATCGACACTAACAACATTACCAACTGGAGAGTACAGCTGACAGCTGTGGTGGTTGTTAGCTCCTCTCGCTGCCCCAGCTACCTGTAAAAAAACATCAGTACCATCAGCATACCTATCAGAGGTTAGGAATGTCAGAGGTGCTTACCAGGTCTGCTCTCGTCGTTGACCCCGCTGCCGTGCTGTCCACACTGAATCGTCACTACCCAACGGACACGAGGAGGAGAAATACACCTGCCGGAACACCGTATTTACTTCAATCGAAGCTGTCCTCGCCGAGAAGGGCATACAACGCAGTCAACACCGGGAGCCGGACGACACATGTGTTTATGTATTGGGAAATAATATGGAGGCGAATAGATAAGCTAGACCGGTTCTACACCCCCACCACTCGCCCACCAGCCGCCCGGTACAGCGCTCTGATAGTTGAGGCCAGTGCGCCGAAGTCGTGCTGAGAGCCCGCGCCTACGCAGTAGCGTCCTACGTGGATTGGCTGCCCGGACTGCGTGCGCGCTTGAACAGAGAGCGGTTGAGAACGTAACACCAAACGGCATAGAAATGCTGATTTATCATTAAAAATGATATATTGAATTATAATATCTCATATTATTAAAGATAAAGATGATCATAAACGATCTCACGTTTCGTGAAGAGTATGTCGTCGATGACGGCGCGGTTAAGGCGCGCGCCTGTTAATCTTTTGCTTAGGGTTCAAATCCCGGGCATGTTTTTTTTTTTTTTTTCAAGAATTTGCATAAGGAAAATTGTTTAATTACGCTTTTTTTCGTTTCTGTTTTAAAATGTTCTTACCATTATTTGTATGTATTACTACAATTAATCGTGATGTTAAATACCGACATAATTTTCAAACGAGTACATCTCATGAAAATACCAATAGAATCCTCAAAAAAAAAAATCTGAGTATAGTACTAACTTATACGAAGCGCTTGACGAACGTGTTTTTCCAAAAAATGATAAGAATTTATTTAATTAAATAAAAACCATACTGTCGGTAAGTAGGAATCTATAATTTACCTACTTTTCAAATGAGCATAGCTAACGAAAATGCTAATAGAATTACTCAAAAAAAATCCTGAATATAGTGTTCATGTGTACGGAGCGCTTGACGAAATTTTTTTCCGAATAAACGCTTGAATGCTGATTTAAAAAATATTGAAATTCACGGTTTCACATGGCCTTAATGGTATATTTCTATAAATAACCAATATTAATTTGTAATACGAAATAATTATGTTAAATAAAGCTATAATAATTTAAAAGAAATAAAAATTACCGTCGCGTGCATAGAAAAATAACTTTATGTTTTACTAGGAAATTCTAATGTTTATATTTAGATTTTTAAGCAGTTTCCACGCTACCCTTGAGGTACTGCTATTAGCGCATTGAATTTTTTTTAATTCAATCTTAGCTATCACATGATAGAATTTTATTTACTAACTCACAATCGCACGACATGATACGATCACTGAATCAGTCTCATAATAAAATCATGTAATATAAAGATACGAATTCGTGGATTCATCGCCTGTAGCCATAATATACCACGGGAGTTGTTCTTCCTCCGTACCACCATCCTTACAAAAAGTATTTTTTAATAAATACTTTGAGTAAGGACAACTCCAAGCCTATTACCAGCCTCCACCAAGTAAATGTTCATAATGGAAGGATCGTTATAATATCTTTTTTTTACGTGCAAAATATATTTATATATATATATATATATATATTTTGTGAGAATATGTATGAATATATTCATTAAGTAAAAATGCCGATCATATCATTACAATTTCTTCAATTGAATGAGCATATAATACTCATAAGGATCGTTGTACGATTATTACATATGATGAAATCATATCATATAATCATATTAAATAATCACAATATAATCTTTATGAGTATTATTGAAATCTAGCTAATGACTAAAACTAATTTGAAATAATTGAAGTAAAATAACGAAATAAAATTAATAAAACGATTCAAAACATTGTTAACGATGAGTTTCTTAATTGATAAATATTCTTTGAGAGAAAAATAGAGAAAAATCGAATTACAAAAAATTTAGAATTTTAATGTTAAATAAAATTTATTTAGAATATAAATTGTGAGACTTGAATAGTTCAAAATGTTTTTTAGTGAACTCATAATTTAATTCGTTCAAGTCATACGCGTTACAATAGGATCTACCAAAACATCTAGCATTTAATAATGAAATAGAAGTACTATTACCCTTTTCATCTTTAATTTCCTTGACAGCAGAAAAAGTTCTTTCCGGTTCCGCATTTGAATGAGGAAGAGAAAAGATTGCTTCCTCCAACTTGTTTAAAGATGGAAAACGTAAGTTTGTACCAACGTCATCTTTCATATTTCTCACAATTTTCCAAAATTCTTCTACGTTTAATTTAACATATTCTTCAATTTTATCCTTTTCAAAATCAAACGGTAAGCTTCGCCATTCAACGGCTATGTGAACTTTATTGATAAACGGGAAATAATCACAAACATCTGATAAATTTGGAAAAACTTCTCTCTTTTCCACACTCAAAGCAATTACTGGTTCTAAAAACACTAATTTTTTAAGTAGAGTATCATTTTCCAAAAGTCTTCTCCTCATATTTTCAAGAGCAGTAATATAAAATTTCTGACAATTTTTCAAACAAATATCTGACACGTTCGATTGCCAAGTTTTGATAATTTCTGAACAAGAAGTGTCCAAATACATTTCAGTTAAAGGTTTCAAATTTTTCTGAATATCGAAGTCAGTGTCAGAAATACTAGAAAGTGCTTCAGCATTAATGAAATTCATACTAATCTTTTGCATAAGTCTTTGTATACAAATATATAATTTATGTATCATTAAACCTTTAGTTTGGAACAGAGCGTTGAAAGAGTTGAAGTAATTTAAGACAAACTCCAAAAAATGAGCATAAAATTTTATACATTGATCAGTTAACAATTTATAAATTCTTTCCGCTCATTACTTATTTTAGAACTAGAACTTGAGTTTTCATTTTCAGTTTTACAGCTATCAAAAACTTTTAAAGTAAAATAATGTTCTAAGGCTGGCCATAATTCAATCAATCTTTCATAACTTTAAAAACTTTCAAGCCAGCGCGTTCCCGATAGTTTTAGCAATTTGTTTGTTGTATCACAAAACATTTTCGTAAATTCATCAAGCTCTTGCGAGCGCTTTGGACTGTTAGGAAAATAGTTGTAGGCACTTCTAACTAATTCTTCTACTTCTTTCGGTATTGACATACAGCTCGATTTAGCAATTATTGCCGATGTATGGCAAACACAGTTTAAACCAATTAAATGAGGTACAATTTCCCTCAAAAATACTTGAAAACCTTTTAACTTGCCTACCATAACGCTGGCGTTATCACATGCTAAGGCAACAATATTTTTCATGTTGATCTTAGTTTCATCACAAAATTTCTTAAAACTTTTAAAAAGATCTAAAGCAGTACCATGCGTTGGGTCTAACTCTAATAATTGCAAAAGATGCTGAACAACTTTACCAGAAACTGGATTTACGTATTGTACAGAAACACACATGATTTTTTTATTACTAATATCTGTACTTTCATCTACTAACACAGAAAATAATGTTGCATTCAAAATGTTAACTACTTTATCAAAAGCTTCTTTATAAAAAACATTTTTAATAATGTTTCTACACTTATCTTCCTTTAATCTCATGTTTCTGGTAGCTTCTGGATCTAGAGCCATTTTTTGTACGTAAGGTACCAGATCATTAACTAATCTAACGCCAACATTATGATTACTTGTAAAAACAGACGTAGTGAATTCCGCACTGGCTACTCGTTCACGAAATGATGGACCTTCCACGTCTATTGCTTCAAAAGAACCCTGTTTCATAGCAGCTGCAATATTCTCTTTATGAACACCCGTATTTCCATGTGAAATCAAATCAGATTTTTTCGTGAATTTAATATCTTTTTCACAATATTTACAAATTGCTACCTGCCCATGATCAGGGTGCTTTTGCAGCCAATCTTTCAAATTGTCATCTCGCAGCCAATCAGGTTGCCACTCTACACTACGTCTTTTTTTGCTTATCTTGGACCCATCTTGTTCATCCTTCCTTTTTTCAGAAGTAATGCTATTATCATCCATTGTACAATATATTTGTATACAAAATTTAACAATAACACTTAGTACACAATTAATATCACAATTATACTACAATTTAATATCACAATTAATACTACAATTTAATATCACAATTTAATACTACAATTTAATATCACACTTTAACAATTGGATGATAATAGGACGCCTTTGAAATAAATAATCAAAAATAATATAAAAAGTTGCCTATTTTTAGAAAACAATGAATATTACATTATTAATATATTATTCTAATGAAAGACTAAACAATAAATACTTATTTAAGCTTAATTAATTTGATTTAAGATTACGGTTTTTAAATAGTATAGAACGAACACAATAAAGTTAATTAATACTGTTATTTAATACTGATTAATTAATTTTAATTAAATAAGTACTACATTAATATTGAATTAATACATCAAATTAAACAGATATTGCAATGTATTAAATAAGATTGACTCTATTAAAACTTCTTAAAATTTACTAATATAAAATTTATCACAAATAAAATCTAATCTAAAATAATAGCAACTTTTTAATAAATATTAATAATCAACGTATTTCAAATTTCAAAAAAATTTTAAAATCAAAAATATAAAACTTCTGATTTACAAAAAAAAAATTAAAATAAGAAGTTAAAAAGAAATACCGAATTCAATTATGTTATATTAACGTGAATTGCATAAAATATAATATTGAAAAAAATACTTATTCACTTCCGCGAACCGCAAGCGGTTACGATACCGAGAAAAACTATAGAGAAGCCGCGCGCGAATGCAGTTTATTTGTAGAAAAAAGAATTATCCACCGTATAGCATAAGACATTAAAACAACACTATAATGAAGATTTGTTGAATTGTAACTTATCGTGAAAGAAATTTCTAAAACATACAAGATTATATAAAAACAATGGCTACCTCCACAACGTACGAACTAACCTAGTTGCGTAGGTCCGGCACTATTACATACAGCTATCTATGGAGAATAAAAAACGCACGATTGTAAAACGGCACTCCCGTACACCAATAAAAAATACCGAACAAATGATACAATATGTAAAAAAATGCAAGCTAACCACGATAATGTGACGGGCGAAATAACGCGACGCCTGTTGACTACGAAGCACGCGAAACGACTGACGGAGCGCGCATGTTTTTCCGCGAATACGCGGAATTTTTTATCGTATGCTTGCATTACGTGAAAAAATTTGAAGGAAGGACTATTATGTGACTTTACATTCACTATATTGCGCTAATAGCAGTACCTCAAGGGTAGCGTGGAAACTGCTTAAAAATCTAAATATAAACATTAGAATTTCCTAGTAAAACATAAAGTTATTTTTCTATTCACGCGAACGTAATTTTTATCTTTTATACCACTCTAACCTCAAAATCACAACTTTGATATGATTTTTCGGCGCTCGTGGTATAAAATACCGTTCGAAACTAGTGCGTAAGTCGATTATTTAGGTGGTGTGACTTTTTCGCACTCGCCTCGCTCGTGCAAAAAGTCACACCAGCTAAATAATCGACTTCCCCACCCGTGTCGAAATGTACTATTAAAAATTATTATAGCTTTATTTAACATAATTATTTCGTATTACAAATTAATATTGGTTATTTATAGAAATATATCATTAAGGCCATGTGATAATATTTTTTAAATCAACATTCAAGCGTTTATTCGGAAAAAAATTTCGTCAAGCGCTCCGTACACATGAACACTATATTCAGGATTTTTTTTGAGTAATTCTATTAGCATTTTCGTTAGCTATGCTCATTTGAAAAGTAGGTAAATTATAGATTCCTACTTACCGACAGTATGGTTTTTATTTAATTAAATAAATTCTTATCATTTTTTGGAAAAACACGTTCGTCAAGCGCTTCGTATAAGTTAGTACTATACTCAGATTTTTTTTTTTGAGGATTCTATTGGTATTTTCATGAGATGTACTCGTTTGAAAATTATGTCGGTATTTAACATCACGATTAATTGTAGTAATACATACAAATAATGGTAAGAACATTTTAAAACAGAAACGAAAAAAAGCGTAATTAAACAATTTTCCTTATGCAAATTCTTGAAAAAAAAAAAAAAAAAAAAAAAAAAAACATGCCCGGGATTTGAACCCTAAGCAAAAGATTAACAGGCGCGCGCCTTAACCGCGCCGCCATCGACGACATACTCTTCACGTAACGTGAGATCGTTTATGATCATCTTTACCCCTTTGGGGTTTAGGTTTAGATATTTGGTTTGGATTTTTGTATTGGGTTTACATGGTGTTTATTACTTATATTTATTAATAATATGAGATATTATAATTCAATATATCATTTTTAATGATAAATCAGCATTTCTACGTCGTTTGGTATTACGTTCTCAACCGCTCTCTGTTCAAGCGCGCGCGCAGTCCGGGCAGCCAATCCACGTAGGACGCTACTGCGCAGGCGCGGGCTCTCAGCACGACTTCGGCGCACTGTTTGTGGCGGGTAGGTGAGGCTCCGTCCACTTTCGAGAAGCTTCTACCCTTACGTAATGACGTCATCGAATAAAAAATTATCCGTATTTTATTGTAACGTTTTTGCAAACCGCTCAAATTGTTATTTACTAGCGATCCTGGGCGTGCGGCGGCGGCGGCGGCGGCGGCGCTTATAAGCTCATATATGAACGGCCGAGAGTCTAGCCTCGGAGCACCTTCCGCTGAGCACACGTGTAAAATCTTAGCCGTGGGCGCGTGCCGCTGAAACCGAGCGTGACTCGTCTCATCACTTCTCAAGCTTTTCCGAGGGGTCGCTCAAGTGAGACAGAGCTAAAAATAGCCGTTAAACAGCTTGTTTTCAGAGAGACAACGCGAAGGAGGAGGTGGAATAGGTAGAGAGCATAGGTAGAGAGGTGACAGGAAAAAGAGAGAGCGAGTGAGAACGAGTGAGAGAGAGCGCGAGAGAGTTAGAGAGAGAGTTTTCGTGGTGGCTTGCATGTATAATATGACTCTAACTCAGTAAGTATATTTTAGCTACAGCATGCTGAACTGTAAACCCGGCTGACCCGACGCAACAGGATGTATAGTTTTTTTTATCTCGAGTGTGCTTGATGCGTGAATAGGGTCGTATTTTTACGACGCTGACCCATGCATGTACATGCGTGTGCACGTTTGCCGAATTATTGTTCCTTTTTTCACATCTGGAGTGCGTATATAGTGCCGCTAGTCTTTTCGATGCCCATCCTTTTTTTCCATAAGATGTGTATTTTGAATCTCAGTAATGTTTCGAAGAAAATGTACTCACGGGGTGGACGCTGAAGCAAACTCCGATGAGAAGCTACACGGTAACGTCATCGCATATTGTGCTCAAAAAGGTATCAGATTTCAACCGTTTCCTTCAACGGCTCCCAAAACTTAATAGTATTTCATGGAATTTTCCACGGTAAATCAAAATACTGTTTTGGCTAACTGCATATACAAACGATAAGAGTGAGAGCGCTGAAGTAGGCCCATACAAGGAGACAAGACGGAGAGATTTTTAGTGTTGCTCGGAGACGAGAGCAGAACAGTCGTGTTTTGAATTAATAGCATATTTACTTTCCACAGTCAAATATCAGAATATACACATAGCATTTTTATTAGTTTATTCTCGTTAAACTTGCTACTTCGAAAGGACATAAGATAACAATAAATTCTTAAAAATGTGTTATTCTATTCATAATTAGTCATACGGGCCTTATAAATACGACGAGGGTGCTGAAATTCTTTCATTGTGCAACGAAGTTTTAAGTGATCACTATGTCAGCGTTTGACTGTAAAAAACTTGTGAATATTATGCTAGAAGCATATGGGCTTTTAGCCTATAAAAAAGCAAATCCTGAAGAAATTACGAAGTGGATTAAACTAGGCCGTCAGAATCTAAGAAACTTGAGGAGGCTTTCGCTTAAAAATGGAAACACTGTTGCAGAAAAATAAAGTTTTATATCTACAATTGGATTACTTAAAGGCATTCAAGGTAGATTCAAGCGTTTATTAAAGAGTTGTGCGGGTTTGCGTGAAACAAGAAGTGACAGAGTAAAATGGCAAAATGGGGAGTCTGCTTTCAATGATCGTATTAAATCTGGGGCGATTAGCAATTTAAAAAATTTAGATATAACTAGATTTATGAAAGACGCTCAAGTATTATTTCAATCTCAAATGAAAAATGTGTTGAAAAAAGAAGAGGCTCTCAAAGTATATACTATCTTGTCAGCTGAATACATCATAATAAAAGCTGACAAAGAGATAGTAGAAATCAAGTACTTTAATACAAAGGCGGAACCGAGTTTAAGAACAACTGTTTTAAAGCAATGGTTTACTGAGAATGTTCAACAGCACATTGAAAAAGATATGGAAGAATTTCAGGAGAAAGATTCCGGCTGGACACTTCGACAGATTCTTGATTTATCTGTACACATGAATAAATATAGTCCAATGCGAGGCTCATACATCAGTCTACCCCTGCAAATACAAAAGAAGCATGCATGTATCAATGTACAAGTCTATGAGAATGAATTGAATCTTAATGGAATAGAATTTCCCGTGAGCCTCAAACAAATTCCGAAATTTGAAAAACAAAATAACATCTCGGTTAACGTTTATATTTTAAAAAAGTCTAGTGGAAATTTTAAAGTTGTGCCGCTTCACATAACATCATGCAAGTAGGAAACATACATCAACCTTCTTCTTCTACAAAACTATGATTCATCGATATTCCACTATGTTTGGTTCAAAGATTTATCGCGTTTAGTATCTACACAAATTTCAAAACGGAGCCATAAGCAGTTTATTTGTGATCGGTGTCTATATTATTTCAGAAATGATTATAAATTGAACTTGCATGAACAAGATTGTATGCAATTCAACAAGTACAAAGTAACTTTGCCTACACCAAGAGACAAAATTTTACAGTTTAAAAATTTTAATCATAAAGAAAAAGTGCCATTCGTCATATACGCAGATTTTGAGTACCTTCTAAAAGCTGTGCAAATCGGAAATGCTTATCAAGAACATGAAGCATTTAGTATTGGATATTATTTAAAGTGCAGTTATGATGACTCTCTGTCTCACTACAGTAGCTACAGAGGAAAAGATCCTGCTAAATGGTTTGCAGAGCAGCTACAAAGTCTGGTAGAAAATTTTGAGACTATCTTCAAGTTCATAGTACCAATGGAAACATTAAATTTAAAACATGAACAAGAATTTCGAAATACATCATTATGCCACATTTGCGAGAAACCTTTAGCAGAGAAGCGTGTTCGAGATCATTGTCATCTGACTGGAAGGTAAGATTAAAAGAAAATTAAATATGCTTCAAGCGGAAATTTTGCATTTTTTCTTATGTTTTTTTTTTCTTTTCTTATGTTTTAGGTATCGAGGTGCTGCTCATGAAGATTGCAATTTACAGTACAAAGATTCACACAGTATTTCAGTGGTATTTCATAATTTAACTGGCTATGACTCACATTTTCTCATAAAGGATATTGCCAATAGCATTCCTGAACAAGTAGATCTCTTACCAGTGAATAAGGAACGCTTCATCTCATTCACCAAGCGTATTGAGGGAAATGATATTAACTTTAAATTCAAAGATTGCTACCGACTTATAGCAGCATCCTTAGACAAATTGTCATCATATCTCGAAGAACTTAGAATTTTGCGGCAAGAGTTCTCACGAGATTAATTATTAACTGAAGAGAAATTTCAATTACTCAAACGGAAAGGAGTCTTTCCATGTGATTATTTAGACTCTGAGGAAAGACTTGAAGTTTTAAAGCTACCATCGAAAGATGAATTCTACAGTAAACTAAATAGCTGCCACATATCAAATGAGGATTATGAATACGCAAAAAAAGTTTGGAAAGCATTTAATATATCAAATTTGGGCGAATATTCAGACTTGTACTTAAAAACAGATGTTTTACTTTTGGTAGAAGTATTTGAAAATTTCCGCGTCAGCTGTCTGAAAGCTTACGGTTTAGATCCGGCACATTATTACACAACTCCAGGCTTAACTTGGGATGCTATGCTCAAGTATACGAAAATACAGCTAAAATTACTTACAGATATTGATCAGGTTATGTTCATTGAACGCGGTATACGAGGTGGAGTGAGTCAATGTTCCAACCGTTATGCTCGAGCCAATAACAAATATGTGGGCAATGATTATGAAATAGATAAGGAGTCCAAATATCTCATGTACTTTGATGTAAATAATTTCTATGGCTGGGCTATGCAACAATATCTACCCTACGGTGGCTTTGAATGGATTGATGATGTAGAACGAATAAATTTCAATATTCCGGATAATTCCCCAGTTGGATACATACTTGAAGTGAACTTGGAATATCCAGAACATTTACACGATACACATAAAGATCTTTTTTGTCCAGAGCACAAGAAACCACCAGGCTCCTCACAAGCTAAACTTCTCATGACTGTTGAGCAAAAATCGCGATACATTCTACATTATCGCAATTTGAAGCAAGCTCTAGAAAATGAATTAAAAATCAAAAAAGTTCATAGAATACTGAAATTTAATCAAAGATCCTGGCTCAAGGAATACATTGATCTAAATAGTAGAATGCGACAAGCATCTAAAAATGATTTTGAAAAAAATCTCTACAAG